>CM056049.1:553810418-554397082 GCA_029574335.1 Rana kukunoris | reverse complement strand
CCCTTGGAAGAGGTACAGGCTCATTCCATCTCCAGGCAGGAGGAGGTTAAGAACATCACCATCCTGGTGAGGAATGAGTCGCTCCCTCCGGAGGACATTGCCACCTGGCTCGGGAGGTACGGGCAGTTGCAGACCCCTGAGGAAGAACCTGATGAGCGCGGGGTCTGGACCGGGGCTTGGTTGACCAGGATCCGGCTCAAGAGGGAGGGCAACAGTGGTTGCCACCTCCCTGCAGCGCCTTTCTAGGCAGAGACCGGATCCTGGCGTTCTACCCGGGACAGCCCCCGTCGTTGCTTCAAGTGCGGCAGCCCGACCCACATGAGCTCGGACTGCACGGTGGTCAGATGTGGCCGGTGCCACGAGTTTGGCCACCAGTCCGAGTCATTGATGGGAAGATATGCTGCAACTTGTGTGGTGAGATGGGGCACCATTTAGCAGGTGTCCCAAAGCATATCGGGGTTCTTCCTCAGGGGGGGGGACCTCCCGGGCCGGGAGCGGCCGAAGCCCCCCCGGCGAGTGATGTGATGGCCGGGGGGGTGGGGGATCCTGGAGCCCTAGTACTACTCCGGAGGGACCAACAGGCCCATTGCCTCAAAGAAGGCGGAGCAGGCGTGGGCGTGGGGCTCCCCCCGGGGGACACGGGCTCGGTTGGCCAGGAGGCTCCCGATCCTCCGGAGGGCGGAGCCGGTGGGGAGGAGTCGGGGAGGCCTGGGGGTCCCGGGCCTGAGGGTCCGGGGCCAGGGCCTTCCTCTCCTAATGTTGCAGGCCGATCCCCTCCCCCTTCCCTCTCCCCCTCCTCACCATTGCCCCCCATCCACCTGGCCCTCCATCTGTTTCCCCATGCCTCCTCCCTCATCTTCCCCTCCTCGTACCCCCCCCCCTCGTCCCCCCCCTCCCAAGTCCCGTCCCCCCCCTTCCCCTTCTTCTTCCCGTCCAGCTAAGTCTGGTCCCCCCCTTCCCCTCTCCCCTGTCTCTGGCCCCCTCCTGCCTCTTCCATTCCCCCCCCTTCTGGACCCAGAGTCTCCTCTGGCCCTGTGGCCATGGAGATGGAAGCTGCTCGAGCCTCATCCAAGAGGGAAATCTCGAGCAGCGGGTCGAGGAGGGGGGGGTGGTGTAGTCATCTCGGAGAGGTGGCAGGAGTGGGAGCAGGTGAGACGCAAAAAGAAGAAGGGGAAGGCTGCCAGATCTGGGGGCGGGAAGTCCCCAGTGAAGGGTGGGGTTCCCCCAGGGGGCACGAAGTGGGGTGTCCCTGGGGAACCCGTTTGGTATCTTCTCCTCCTCCTCGGGCTCAGAGGAGGAGGAAGTGTAGATATGTAAATATGTTTTTGTGTTTGTAGTATGAAGGAGAACATGCCACTTTCAATCATTCTGATGGCGGTACCCTCTCCAATACGGCTTGCGACATTAATGTCGCAAGTATTCGTTCTGCGGGAGCTCGTTTTATGGCCTTCGATTTTCTCAGCCGTGTTGAAGCTGACATTTTGTTTTTGCAGGAGACCTGGCTGGCATCTGTGGCAGAGATGCATCTAGCAAAGAGGGAGTGGAGATGTGGGCCCTCCCTCTGGTCTCTTGCGGCCGAGCCCTGCAGTGGGGTTGCGGTCCTTTTTAAGACTGGTCCGGTGGCTTGCCGGCGAGAGTGATTGAAGTGGAGATCGGTAGATGTCTGGTGGTGGACGCTGTCGTGAGGGGGCAATTCCTCCGGCTCATAAATTTTTATGGGCCTCAAACTAGGAGGGAGAGGAGGAGCCTCCTTACGGCGGTTAAGCCTTATCTTTTTACGTCCCAGCAGGTGATTTTTGGTGGCGATTTCAATATGATCACTAGGCCCAAAGACCGGGCAGGTGCCGCCAACCCTCTGGGATATGATAGTATTTTTTTGAATAACGTAGTGAGGGAGGCCAGGTTGGTGGATGTGCACGTTCGTCACCCTCCCCAACCTCACTGGTTTCACATTTTCCCGATGGTAGTAGTAAGAGTAGATTAGATAGGTTTTTTTTAAAGGAGGACTCTGTCTGCTCGGCTCCTGAGCTGCAGTCGGTAGAGTTCTCCGATCACTGTATGGTATCTGTGGCCCTGAATGTCGCTGACACTCCTCAGAAAGGGAGGGGTTTGTGGCGCCTGAATGGGTCGCTACTGGAGGATCCTGAGGTTAGGGAAGCCTATGAGGTTTTCTTCCTGGGCCAGACCTCGCTCCTTGAGGGCAACTGCTCCCGCCTTGAGTGGTGGGAAGTAGTTAAAAAAGAGGTCTGGCGACTTTTTCCGGGAAATCTCTGGGTACAGGGCAGCTTCCAAGTACCAGGCTTACCAGAGACTACGCAGGCAGCTTGACCGCCTGGTGTCCTCTGGGGGCTCTCAGGAACAGATATCCGGTCTGAAGGCGCAGATGAAGGAGTGTCAGTACGACCGTCTCGCCTCCCTGGTTTTTGAGAGGGATTATGGGAAGTTTATCTCTCCTGATCCCTACAGGAGCTGTGGTGAGGTGGCGAGGTCGAAGGTCGTACATGGCCTGAAGGATGCCTCAGGATCTCTGGTCCGGTCCAGATCGGGGATCCTGGGTGTCGTCAGAGACCACTTTTCGGACCTCCTGAAGAAGCGGCCTCTAGACATGGAGAAAGTCAGGGAATTCCTTGATGAGACCCCGCTGGAAGTGGGGTCTGACCTTCCTGACTCTCTGACAGAAGAGATCTCGGTAGCTGAAGTTGAGCAGGCTATTAGCTCTTTAGCTTCTAAAAAGTCACCTGGGCCCGATGGGCTCACGGCCGAGTTTTCTACAAAACCTTTAAGAGCCTCTTGGCTCCTCATCTGAGGGACGTGTTTAGTGAATGTTTGGCCTATGGCCTGCTGCCTCCCTCAATGAGAAGGTCAGCTCTGATCCTACTGTCAAAGGGGAAAGATCCGTCTGTGGTGGAGAATTGGCGTCCGATCGCCCTTCTTACCACAGATAGGAAGATACTGGCAAAGATCTTGTTTACACGTCTGTCTGCTTTGGCGGGCAGGATGCTGTCTCCCTCTCAGCACTGCACAATTCCTGGCCGGGGCACTTTTAGTGCCGTCCTGAGCGTCCGGGAGGCTGTGGAAAGGTGCAGGGCTGATGGCAGCGAGCGGTATCTGCTTGCATTGGATCAGGCTAAGGCGTTTGATCGGGTGAACCACGAGTACCTTTGGCTGCTTCTGAGGAGATACGGTCTGCCTGATCAATTCGTTGATTGGCTGCAGGTATTGTATAGGGGAGCTGAGAGCTTCCCTCTTGTCAACGGTTGGGTGGGCCGGGCCTTTGCCGTGGACTCTGGCGTCCGGCAGGGGTGCCCGCTGAGCCCCCTCCTGTACATCTTTGCGGTCGACCCCTTCGTAAGGAGGCTAGACTGCGGGCGTCTGGGGGGGGTTCCGGTGGGACCTGTCGGGGGTCCGGTTTCGGCGGTGAGGGTTGTGGCCTATGCGGACGACGTCTCGGTGGTGGTATCTGGTCGTGAGGAGGCCCATTATGTGGAGTCCCAGATCGGGTGCTACTCTGAGGCGTCAGGCTCGCTGGTCAATTGGGACAAGAGTGAAGTTTTCTGGTTGGGGAAGGAGGGGGAGCAGTTCCCCCTTCCGGACGTGTTCCCACGCCCGTACCAGAGATTCGAGTTCTTGGCATTCATTTCGGCCGGGTGATTATCCCAAGCTAAACTGGGAGCGCAGGCTGGTGAGTGCCACTCGGAAGGTGAAGGCCTGGAAAGGTTGGAAACTTTCCCTGAGGGAAAGGGTAAGCTTGGTCAAGACGTACTTATTGCCTGAGTTTCTCTTTGTAAGCTATGTGTGTCTTTTGCCAGCATCTCTCTATGCTCGGGTCTATGGTCTGTTCTTCCTGCTGTTGTGGGGAAGCAGACTGAACCTGATCAAGAGGGAGGTCACATACCGCCCAGCGACGGCAAGGTGGGTTGGACATGGTCAACCCGGTGGTGTTCTTTGTCACCATCTTTGTTAAATACAATTTGCAGTCCATATTTGTGGACGAGCCTTCCTGGTGGGAGTGTTCATGCAAGGACTGGCTCTTGCTGTTCTTGAGGCAGTGGGGGGAGGGGGGGAGGCCCGGCGATCTGAGGAGATCGCATGGGTATCTCCCTTCCTATGTCCCCCTGGCATTAAAGGTACTGAGGCAGTGGCGGATAACTGCCCTGGAGGTGGGCTCTTTGGGTCGGCGGGAGCTGTACTGAGGGTCATGGCCTCGGACATTTTGAAGCCCCTGTCTTTGAGGGACTGCCCTGAGAGGGTCCTCACGGAGGGGCTAGCCCTCTTGAATTCTTCTAGAATTCCAAGTAAGTTTTGGGATCTCGCATGGAGGTCGTTCCATGGACGACTCTATGTCCGTGCGAATCTCAAATACAGGAACCTGGGGGACAGGGACTGCCCCCGTCAGGAATGTGGTGGGACATTGGAGACCATGGACCATTTTCTGGTCCAATGTCCCTTCAACATGGAGGTTCTTACGAAGGTAGGGGGTGCCATTGGCTACCCCCGCCTTCCGGCCCTGACCTATGCTGAGCGAGTGTATGGTGATTTTGGGGTCCGCAGGGGATTTGAGTTATCGTCACTTTATTTAGTCAGCCTAGTTGTGCTTTATTACACTTGGCACGCTCGGTGTTTGGTGTCCACTAGGGACAAAATCCTGCCTGTGCATGAGGTGGTGGGCGGTATCTTTCGGGAGTTGGTGAAGGTGCGGGATCTGGAAAGGAGCAGGGTCGGGCCTGAGAGGTGTGCCCATTTATGGAGGGGGTTCCTCTTCCAGCCCCCTTAGGTCACGGCTCTGCCCCTCTCCATGGGTAGGGGCATCTATCCTTTTTCACCCCCTTAGATTTTGTTTATGGTATTTTTTTGAAATAAGGCTACAGACATGTCTGACTATCATGTTCTTGCTCATACGTGGGTTGTAGGTATTTGTTGTTGTGATGGTGGGGTGTGTTGTGGGTTGGCGATGATCTGGACAGTAGTGGTTTCTATGGACTTTAATATCTCCCTACTGTACCAGTGAGCCGTTTTAAGTGTTTTTTTTTTTTTTTGGCAATGATCTGGGCAAGCTTTTCTGATGGACTATAAAGACTTTCTCTTGTACCAGTGAGCCTGTTGTAAATACCTGTTCTGGTGTGCTTTTTTTTTTTTTTTTCTTTATAGTTATTTCTTGGTGGGTGGAGGTCGGTGATTTGATGGTTTGTGTTTTGTTGTTTGTTTTTGTGTTATTTGGTTTATTTAGTTATTTTGTTTATTTTATATATTTGTTAACCTTTTGGTCGTAGTTTTATAAATAAAAAATTACCCCTCCTCGGTCTCAGTGCAGCTCCTCCCACTGGCAGTAGTTCCGGCTCCTCCCACAGAGCTCATTCTGCTTCCTGCTGGAGAGGAGAGAAGACCTGTCTTCCAGAGCTCCTGTGTTCCAGCCTACCAGGACCAGCCTCCAGCCCCGGAAGAGGGGTGGGATGGCCTCCCTCAGCCCCGGAGGTGGACCGGCTTCCGGCCTCCGGAGGAGTCAACAGCACCTGCCCTCCAGCCAGACCACCGCCACCACCATCAGCAGGGAGGACCGTCTCTTCCTGGAGACCCAGGAGGGTCTCTCAGACTGGACAGCCCCTCAGCCAGGTGAGAATGAAGCAAGAACCAGGAAGAGGCGGGATAAAATCAAATCCCTGCTGGTGAGGATATCTCAGGCCTGCGTGGAAAAGATGACTACTCTCGCAGGCCTGAGGGAAAAGAGGGACAGGTGCTCCAGTAATAAGAGATCTGAATTCAAGGGGGCCATCACCACCCTAGGACTAGAAGTAAAAGAAATATGGGAATACCTGGGGGGCTTTTGCCAACGTGGGGCTGGAGAGGTGAACTTCCTAGAGGAGCTCCGGAGGACCCTCCAGCAGGCCAACCGGGAAGGGAGCCAGGCAGCGAGGAGGAGCGGGCGGTCTAAGAAGGGGTCCCAACCCCCCAAACAGCCAGGAGAGTCAGGGGAGCCTGGGTGCAGTGGGGGGGGGGGGGGGGGCGAGTGCCGGTGGTGCAGGGCCCAGTATGGCCATAAAACCTGGGGAGGGTTCCCGGGAGCCGATCCCTCGGTCCGTGGAAGGGACTGGGGGGTTGGCGAAGTCCGGGGAGTCCAGTGATCCAGGAGGTCGCCGGGCCCAGGTGCCGCCGGCGGTACCCCCCCGCCATCTTCAGGTCAGCATACCCAGGCCCCCAGGATGGTCGCACTGCCACAGCTGAAGCCCGCCATGTGTCGGCTTCCATGACCCCTCAGCTTGCAGTGGAGCGGGAGGATCTGGCCATGGAAAGGCCAGGGACTGCTCCTGCAGCTGCTATGTCATCGGGAGAGAGGCAGACACATGGTGGAGGCATTGTGCTGCGGTCATCTGGAGGTAAACAGCTTGTGTGCAGTGTGGCCAAGATGGCGCCGGCTGTTGGGGGTGGAGTAGACTGGGACCCGGAAGTGACCGCCAAGAACCGGAACGACGGAAGTGACCAGACCGGAACCGGAAGTGACCGGACCGGAACCGGAAGTGACCGGACCGGAACCGGAAGTGCCCGTCCCGCGACCGGAAGTGCCCCCCGCGAGTTTGCGGTGGTCGGTGGGGCTCAGGGGACCTGGGGGATGAGAGGCGGGGGTGCAGGGGTGCCCAGCCCCAGACGCTGCAGCAGGCACCTCCAGGCACCCCCGGCAGGAGATGGACAGAGACGGTGAGGACGGTAAATTGGACGGTAAGCTGCCACCCCCCAGGTCCTCATGGACACTGCCACAGGCCCCGAGGGGCTCCCTGCAGCACAGGCGGGGTGGGGGGGGAAAGTCAGGTGGGACCCTTCCAGTGGACTGTATAGCATATGATTATATCCGGCAGTTGGAGGGGTCCCAGGGGGGCTCCCCCCCAGTACAGGTGGAGTCCCAAGGGGCTGGTGTGGTTGCGGAGGGGTCTGGGTGGGGGAGTTTGGTGGGGGTGGTACCCCCCTCTGCTGTGGTCCCGGGGGGGGGAGCCTGTAGTCAGGCCAAAGGTGGTGGGTCAGGGTGGTCAGGGTATATCAGCGGGGGTGGGTGCAACACCACCGGCAGGGATGGGGGCCCCCCCGTCCCCCCCACTTCTGGGGGTGCTGAGGGGGGTGCCCCACTTCCGGAGAACATCTTTCGGGGGTCTCCGGAGGCCAACTTATTGTCTGCCCTAAAGGGGGGTCGCTCTTTCGCCCAGGTGTTGGGCTCTCGTGCCCCTCTGGACCACCTGTACAGCGGGTTTGGCGCCCAGAATTTCCGCGCCCCCCCTGCTGACCAGGAGAGGACGCAGGGGTCGGCGTGGACGAGGGGTACAGGTGGTCCAGAGAGGAGGCGTAGGAATGTTGTCCAGCTTCGGTACGAGGGTCCGGACCCCTGCCCCGCTCGAGGTGAGGTGGTGGGCCTGGTACTCTCCTTGGGTTTTGGGGTGGATGACCTTTTTGCTGTCATCCATCCCACCAACACACGGGAGTTTGATATAAGTTTTGTCACTCCCGTGTGTATGGAACGCTTTATCACCAGCTTTGGGTTGGTGAGGGGCGTTGACCCTTGGAAGAGGTACAGGCTCATTCCCATCTCCAGGCAGGAGGAGGTTAAGAACATCACCATCCTGGTGAGGAATGAGTCGCTCCCTCCGGAGGACATTGCCACCTGGCTCGGGAGGTACGGGCAGTTGCAGACCCCCCTGAGGAAGAACCTTGATGAGCGCGGGGTCTGGACCGGGGCTTGGTTGACCAGGATCCGGCTCAAGAGGGAGGGCAACAGTGTTGCCCACCTCCCTGGCAGCGCCTTTCTAGGCAGAGACCGGATCCTGGCGTTCTACCCGGGACAGCCCCGTCGTTGCTTCAAGTGCGGCAGCCCGACCCACATGAGCTCGGACTGCACGGTGGTCAGATGTGGCCGGTGCCACGAGTTTGGCCACCAGTCCGAGTCATGTGGGAAGATATGCTGCAACTTGTGTGGTGAGATGGGGCACCCATTTAGCAGGTGTCCCAAAGCATATCGGGGTTCTTCCTCAGGGGGGGGACCTCCCGGGCCGGGAGCGGCCGAAGCCCCCCCGGCGAGTGATGGCCGGGGGGGTGGGGATCCTGGAGCCCCTAGTACTGCTCCGGAGGGACCAACAGGCCCATTGCCTCAAAGAAGGCGGAGCAGGCGTGGGCGTGGGGCTCCCCCCCCGGGGGACACGGGCTCGGTTGGCCAGGAGGCTCCCGATCCTCCGGAGGGCGGAGCCGGTGGGGAGGAGTCGGGGAGGCCTGAGGGTCCGGGGCCAGGGCCAGGGCCTTCCCCTCCTAATGTTGCAGGGCCGATCCCCATCCCCCTTCCCTTTCCCCCTCCTCACCATTGCCCCTCCCCTCCACCTGGCCCTCCATCTGTTTCCCCATGCCCTCCTCCCTCATCTTCCCCTCCTCGTACCCCCCCCCCTCGTCCCCCCCCTCCCCAAGTCCCGTCCCCCCCCTCCCCCTTCTTCTTCCCGTCCAGCTAAGTCTGGTCCCCCCCCTGTCCTCTCCCCTGTCTCTGGCCCCCTCCTGCCTCTTCCATTCCCCCCCCTTCTGGACCCAGAGTCTCCTCTGGCCCTGTGGCCATGGAGATGGAAGCTGCTCGAGCCTCATCAAGAGAGGAAATCTCGAGCAGCGGGTCCGAGGAGGGGGGTGGTGTAGTCATCTCGGAGAGGTGGCAGGAGTGGGAGCAGGTGAGACGCAAAAAGAAGAAGGGGAAGGCTGCCAGATCTGGGGGCGGAAGTCCCCAGTGAAGGGTGGGGTTCCCCCAGGGGCACGAAGTGGGGTGTCCCTGGGGAACCCGTTTGGTATCTTCTCCTCCTCCTCGGGCTCAGAGGAGGAGGAAGTGTAGATATGTAAATATGTTTTTGTGTTTGTAGTATGAAGGAGAACATGACCACTTTCAATCATTCTGATGGCGGTACCCTCTCCAATACGGCTTGCGACCATTAATGTCGCAAGTATTCGTTCTGCGGGAGCTCGTTTTATGGCCTTCGATTTTCTCAGCCGTGTTGAAGCTGACATTTTGTTTTTGCAGGAGACCTGGCTGGCATCTGTGGCAGAGATGCATCTAGCAAAGAGGGAGTGGAGATGTGGGCCCTCCCTCTGGTCTCTTGCGGCCGAGCCCTGCAGTGGGGTTGCGGTCCTTTTTAAGACTGGTCCGGTGGCTTGCCGGCGAGTGATTGAAGTGGAGATCGGTAGATGTCTGGTGGTGGACGCTGTCGTGAGGGGGCAATTCCTCCGGCTCATAAATTTTTATGGGCCTCAAACTAGGAGGGAGAGGAGGAGCCTCCTTACGGCGGTTTAAGCCTTATCTTTTTACGTCCCAGCAGGTGATTTTTGGTGGCGATTTCAATATGATCACTAGGCCCAAAGACCGGGCAGGTGCCGCCAACCCTCTGGGATATGATAGTATTTTTTTGAATAACGTAGTGAGGGAGGCCAGGTTGGTGGATGTGCACGTTCGTCACCTCCCCAACCTCACTGGTTTCACATTTTTCCCGAGGTAGTAGTAAGAGTAGATTAGATAGGTTTTTTTTTAAGGAGGACTCTGTCTGCTCGGCTCCTGAGCTGCAGTCGGTAGAGTTCTCCGATCACTGTATGGTATCTGTGGCCCTGAATGTCGCTGACACTCCTCAGAAAGGGAGGGGTTTGTGGCGCCTGAATGGGTCGCTACTGGAGGATCCTGAGGTTAGGGAAGCCTATGAGGTTTTCTTCCTGGGCCAGACCTCGCTCCTTGAGGGCAACTGCTCCCGCCTTGAGTGGTGGGAAGTAGTTAAAAAGAGGTCTGGCGACTTTTTCCGGGAAATCTCTGGGTACAGGGCAGCTTCCAAGTACCAGGCTTACCAGAGACTACGCAGGCAGCTTGACCGCCTGGTGTCCTCTGGGGGCTCTCAGGAACAGATATCCGGTCTGAAGGCGCAGATGAAGGAGTGTCAGTACGACCGTCTCGCCTCCCTGGTTTTTGAGAGGGATTATGGGAAGTTTATCTCTCCTGATCCCTACAGGAGCTGTGGTGAGGTGGCGAGGTCGAAGGTCGTACATGGCCTGAAGGATGCCTCAGGATCTCTGGTCCGGTCCAGATCGGGGATCCTGGGTGTCGTCAGAGACCACTTTTCGGACCTCCTGAAGAAGCGGCCTCTAGACATGGAGAAAGTCAGGGAATTCCTTGATGAGACCCCGCTGGAAGTGGGGTCTGACCTTCCTGACTCTCTGACAGAAGAGATCTCGGTAGCTGAAGTTGAGCAGGCTATTAGCTCTTTAGCTTCTAAAAAGTCACCTGGGCCCGATGGGCTCACGGCCGAGTTCTACAAAACCTTTAAGAGCCTCTTGGCTCCTCATCTGAGGGACGTGTTTAGTGAATGTTTGGCCTATGGCCTGCTGCCTCCCTCAATGAGAAGGTCAGCTCTGATCCTACTGTCAAAGGGGAAAGATCCGTCTGTGGTGGAGAATTGGCGTCCGATCGCCCTTCTTACCACAGATAGGAAGATACTGGCAAAGATCTTGTTTACACGTCTGTCTGCTTTGGCGGGCAGGATGCTGTCTCCCTCTCAGCACTGCACAATTCCTGGCCGGGGCACTTTTAGTGCCGTCCTGAGCGTCCGGGAGGCTGTGGAAAGGTGCAGGGCTGATGGCAGCGAGCGGTATCTGCTTGCATTGGATCAGGCTAAGGCGTTTGATCGGGTGAACCACGAGTACCTTTGGCTGCTTCTGAGGAGATACGGTCTGCCTGATCAATTCGTTGATTGGCTGCAGGTATTGTATAGGGGGAGCTGAGAGCTTCCCTCTTGTCAACGGTTGGGTGGGCCGGGCCTTTGCCGTGGACTCTGGCGTCCGGCAGGGGTGCCCGCTGAGCCCCTCCTGTACATCTTTGCGGTCGACCCCTTCGTAAGGAGGCTAGACTGCGGGGCGTCTGGGGGGGGGTTCCGGTGGGACCTGTCGGGGGTCCGGTTTCGGCGGTGAGGGTTGTGGCCTATGCGGACGACGTCTCGGTGGTGGTATCTGGTCGTGAGGAGGCCCATTATGTGGAGTCCCAGATCGGGTGCTACTCTGAGGCGTCAGGCTCGCTGGTCAATTGGGAAAAGAGTGAAGTTTTCTGGTTGGGGAAGGAGGGGGAGCAGTTCCCCCTTCCGGACGTGTTCCCCACGCCCGTACCAGAGATTCGAGTTCTTGGCATTCATTTCGGCCGGGTGATTATCCCAAGCTAAACTGGGAGCGCAGGCTGGTGAGTGCCACTCGGAAGGTGAAGGCCTGGAAAGGTTGGAAACTTTCCCTGAGGGAAAGGGTAAGCTTGGTCAAGACGTACTTATTGCCTGAGTTTCTCTTTGTAAGCTATGTGTGTCTTTTGCCAGCATCTCTCTATGCTCGGGTCTATGGTCTGTTCTTCCTGCTGTTGTGGGGAAGCAGACTGAACCTGATCAAGAGGGAGGTCACATACCGCCAGCGACGGCAAGGTGGGTTGGACATGGTCAACCCGGTGGTGTTCTTTGTCACCATCTTTGTTAAATACAATTTGCAGTCCATATTTGTGGACGAGCCTTCCTGGTGGGAGTGTTCATGCAAGGACTGGCTCTTGCTGTTCTTGAGGCAGTGGGGGAGGGGGGGAGGCCCGGAGATCTGAGGAGATCGCATGGGTATCTCCCTTCCTATGTCCCCCTGGCATTAAAGGTACTGAGGCAGTGGCGGATAACTGCCCTGGAGGTGGGCTCTTTGGGTCGGCGGAGCTGTACCTGAGGGTCATGGCCTCGGACATTTTGAAGCCCCTGTCTTTGAGGGACTGCCCTGAGAGGGTCCTCACGGAGGGGCTAGCCCTCTTGAATTCTTCTAGAATTCCAAGTAAGTTTTGGGATCTCGCATGGAGGTCGTTCCATGGACGACTCTATGTCCGTGCGAATCTCAAATACAGGAACCTGGGGGACAGGGACTGCCCCCGTCAGGAATGTGGTGGGACATTGGAGACCATGGACCATTTTCTGGTCCAATGTCCCTTCAACATGGAGGTTCTTACGAAGGTAGGGGGTGCCATTGGCTACCCCCGCCTTCCGGCCCTGACCTATGCTGAGCGAGTGTATGGTGATTTTGGGGTCCGCAGGGGATTTGAGTTATCGTCACTTTATTTAGTCAGCCTAGTTGTGCTTTATTACACTTGGCACGCTCGGTGTTTGGTGTCCACTAGGGACAAAATCCGCCTGTGCATGAGGTGGTGGGCGGTATCTTTCGGGAGTTGGTGAAGGTGCGGGATCTGGAAAGGAGCAGGGTCGGCCTGAGAGGTGTGCCCATTTATGGAGGGGGTTCCTCTTCCAGCCCCCTTAGGTCACGGCTCTGCCCCTCTCCATGGGTAGGGGCATCTATCCTTTTTCACCCCCTTAGATTTTGTTTATGGTATTTTTTTTTGAATAAGGCTACAGACATGTCTGACTATCATGTTCTTGCTCATACGTGTGGTTGTAGGTATTTGTTGTTGTGATGGTGGGGTGTGTTGTGGGTTGGCGATGATCTGGACAGTAGTGGTTTCTATGGACTTTAATATCTCCCTACTGTACCAGTGAGCCGTTTTAAGTGTTTTTTTTTTTTTTTGGCAATGATCTGGGCAAGCTTTTCTGATGGACTATAAAGACTTTCTCTTGTACCAGTGAGCCTGTTGTAAATACCTGTTCTGGTGCTATTTTTTTTTTTTTTTTCTTTATAGTTATTTCTTGGTGGGTGGAGGTCGGTGATTTGATGGTTTGTGTTTTTGTTGTTTGTTTTTTTGTGTTATTTGGTTTATTTAGTTATTTTGTTTATTTTATATATTTGTTAACCTTTTGGTCGTAGTTTTATAAATAAAAAATTACCCCTCCTCGGTCTTCGCCTTCCGCCGGGGGGTACACCTACCCCCCCCGGTCTTCGCCGCCGCCTTCCGCCGGGGGGTACACCTACCCCCCCCCCGGTTTTCGCCGCCGCCTTCCGCCGGGGAGAGAGACACCCACCGATGCTCTCTGCCATGTTCGGCCAGGCCCCCTACCCCAAATCAAGCTCTTTTACATCCGGGGGGGGGCCGGCGGAAATGGCGGAGAAACAACGGGGGCGTCGCCACTCCTCCTCGGTCTTGAGGGCGATGCGTGTGTGAGGCTCTCTGGACTTCCAGAGAGCCATGGAAGCTATTAGCCCAGGGGGAGGCTCTACTTCCCGGGCGGTGAGAGAAGCTATGCCTGTGGAGGGATCGGATACCATTTCAAGGACAGTGGAGAGTTTGAAACCATCAGATGAGGATCTCAGGTATCTGGAGTCCCAGATTGCTCTCTCTGCATGGCAGGAGCAGCAGCCAGGTGAAAGTGATTTTGAAGCTACAGGCCGTCGGATGGAAGTCTATGCAGTCTTGGGAAGGCTTATGGACTTTTTGGTGGTAGTGCATGAAGACCTGGCACGCTTAAGAACAGCCAGAGATCGGGTGGGCAAAAAGAAGCGGAAGGGCTATCGCCTGAGTGTTCAGACATTGAAAACGACCCTGAGTGAGTATATCACTTATTGGAACCGGCTGTTGGATCAATCTACTATGGACACTGATGAGATGGATGAGTTGGAAGAACGCCTGATGGAGGTTTGTGATAAGGGAAGCCAGGCTGCTCGCCGTAGCTCCCAGGCTGAGGTGCCATTTTCCCCTTTGCCATCAGGGGGCGCCCAGCCTGGAGGCCTGGTCGGATCCCCCGCGATCACCGCGGGACCGGAAGTGGCAGGTCCCGGGGCTGCTGCGGACGAGGAGGAAGTCATGGAGGTTGAGGAACGCAGGATGAAGTCGCGGCGGGTATTGCCGCGAATGTGTGTGCCGCGAGTCGCGAGGCTACTGCTGCGGTGGATGCCGCGGGTCGCGGGACTGCCGCTGCGGGTGTGGAGCCGGAGGGTATGGCCGCGAAAGTGAATACCGCGGGTTGCGGGGTTACCGCTGAAGGTGTGGAGCCGGAAGTAGCGGATCCCGGGACAGCTGCGGGTGAGGAGATGGGACTTGTGGAGGCTGTTGCTGAGAAGGATGGAGCAATGAAGGACGGTTCCGCGGGTGTGAGTGCCATGGATCGTGGGATTTCTGCCGAGGACACTGTGAGGGGTGAGATACCTACTATTGTCTCATCCCGGGCTTTGGGGGTGGCCACTGTTGCGGAGACTGTTGGGTCATCTTTTCCTGTGGACCTGCTGCCGGGTGGTGGGGTGCCTCTTGTGGTTTCCCCCTCCGGCCCTTCAGTTTCTGAGTCCGTGGCGATGGAGTGGGGTGATTGCGAACAGGGTAGTATAACTAGCCCATGTCTTGCGATGGACCACATACGGCTGCTGGAGGGTGAGCCAACTAAAGCGGACCAGAGTACTGGTTTTCATGACATTGGGGTACCCTCTGGGGTTTTGGAGCATACGGGTCAGCCCCAAGTGGGTCCTCTGGGCGTTGCGGGGACCCCTCCGGCAGCAATTATTTCTGCTGGGGGTGTTTCCGGTGCTTGTGCACCTGCTGTGCCCGGGGCCCCTGGGAAAGACTTAAGTATAGCTGTTGATAATGTTGATTCTAGCAATGTTGTTGTTTCTGATCTCCCCCGCCTCCTCCCCAAATCAGTGGGTCCCAGGAGGCCGGGGTTATGTCGGCCCTAAAAGTGGGGTTGTCTTTTGCAGATGTCACTGGTGGCAGGGTACAGCTTGGGCGTTTTTATAGTGCCCACGGTACGATGGCTTTTAGGGGCTCAGTGCCAGCTGCCACTAGGGTGGGGGGAGTGGAGCGTAAGCGCCATAATGTTGTGCAGCTGCGCTGGTTGGAAGAGTTTGGTCGTCCTCCGGGGAGAGACGAGGTGGTGGATATGGTGTTGGCCCTTGGGTTTAAGGCATCAGACATCTTTGCTGTTATCCACCCCTCGGGCTCCCTGGAGTATGATGTAAGTTTTGGTACCCCCGTCTTAATGGAGAGTTTTATCTCCAGACGGGAGGTGGTGAAGAATCAGTCCTCGTGGAAATCCTTTAGAGCAGTCCCCCTGTCTAGACAGGAAGAAATAAAAAGGGTGTCAGTCCTGGTTAGAAATGAATCTATTCCCGCAGAAGATATCACAACATGGTTGGGGCGGTACGGCCAGGTGATGGCCCCGCCAGGGAAAGTTTTGGATGCCAAGGGGATCTGGACTGGTGCCTGGTCTGTCTCAGTAAGGCTTAGACGCATCGGGTTATCAGTGACACATGTGCCTGCGTCAGGTTATATTGGGAGGGATAGGATCCTTGCATTCTATCCAGGGCAACCCAAGCTCTGTTTTAGATGCAACAGTCCTTTGCATTTCAGTAGGGACTGTAGGGAACCCTTTTGCACAAAGTGTAATGAAGCTGGGCACTTGGCCAGCGGGTGCAATAAATTTCAATGCAATCTGTGCGGTGTTATGGGGCACGTTTTTAGCCAGTGCCCCTCGGCCTTTCGGGCACCTGTTGGGGGGGTGTCTCCCCCTGCGGGGCCTGGGGGGTCTAGGGAGTCTGTGCTTCCGGTTGTTTCGTCGGCCGGGCCTCCTGCCCCGCTCCAGCTGGCTGGCGCAGTGACTCTTGAGGGTCAGTCTTTTGTGATGGGTTCCGGGAGTCCGGGGCCATCGTCAGGAAGATTGGGTCATAAGTCGGGCGGCTCGAGAGTTTCCCCTTTAAAATCTGGGGGGAGGGGTAAGGCCCCTTTGGTGCAATCTGTGGTATCTCGTGGCAAGGCTAAGATGCCTAGGGTGGTGTTGCATCCCCCTTCTCGGGATTCGCAGCCCATTCCTACTTGGTCTGGGTCCTCTGTCCCTGTGTCTGGTGGTGGGGGGGATCAAGAGGCGGGTCGTTTCTCTGATTCTGATACCCCTAGTACGAGACCTGTTCGTAAGGGCAGAAGGGGTAAGGTTCCTAGAGATCCCCAGCCAGTTGTAGACTTGCCTTCTCAGCCAGGTAAGGAGAGTAAAAGCAATGTTTGGGTGGCGGTGGGAAAGGGGCGGTGTGAAAGCAGTCCTGGGGTGATCCCCAGTTCTGGGTCAGGTCCTGGTCCGGGTGTTTCCTCTCCAGAAGGTGGAGTTGGGGCGACAAGTAGTGCCCAGACTCCCCCTGGTATAGCCCTGCAGAACAGGTTTTCCACCTTGGATCCTGTGGAGGATTCTGGTGGGGGTATGGTTGCAGGGGATTGTGCTGATGGAAGTAAATGAGTAATTTTATTAAAAAAAAAAAAAAAAATGCAGTAATGTGGTAACATGTGTATGAGCAATGTTGGGTGGCGGTGGGAAAGGGGCGGTGTAAAAGCAGTCCTGGGGTGAGTAATTTTACTAAAAAAAAAAAAAGCAGTAATGTGGTAACATGTGTATGTACAATTGCGTGGTTGCGTAGATTTTAAAGTTTTGGGGAAGGTTAGGGTTATGATTTTGTTTTATTTGTTTATGCATAATAGAAGTATGTATGTTTTAGGGGTTGGGGTTACTTGGGAAGTGGAAATGATTAAAGAGTATAATAATGCAAGTTATTGGAGCAGGTATTGGTGCGATTTTAGTGATGTGCAGATGGTATATGTATAGTATGGTGGGATAGTGTTTGTACGTAAAGAAAATGTTTAGTGGTAGAGGGTTGCTTTGGTACTTGGGAAGTGGTAATGACTAAAGAGTATAAAAATGCAAGTGAGTGGGGCAGGTATTGGTGCTAATTTTTAGTGATGTATAGATGGTATATGTATAGCATGGTGGGATAATATTTGTATGTAAAGAAAATGTATTGGGGCAGAGGGTCGTTTTGGTTTAATTGTTTTTGTTTTTTCTGTATACATTTTTGGTCGTAGAATTTTCAATAAAAAATTGCCACTCCTCGGTCTTCTAGCCGTTTTCTGCCGGGGGGGGGAAACACCCACCCATGCTCTCCGCCATGCTCGACTGTGCCCCCACCCCAAAATGAAGCTCTTTTACATCCGGGGGGGCCGGCCAAAAACAGCGGAGAACAACAGGGGTGTCGCCCCACCTCGGGCTCCTCCGCTTCTGCCTGGCTCCTCCCGAGGCCAGGGCTTCTTTCGCCGTCTTCCGCCGGAGGGCGCCACTCTCCGGGCTTCTCGTCGTTGTCTTCCGCCGCGGGGGCCAGGCCTTCTTCTTTGCCGCCCCCTTCGAATTTTTCGGCCTGGACGGGGGTCGCACATCCCATCCAGGACTTGGACGTGGCGGGCTTCTCGTCGCTCTCTTCTGCCGCTGCCCCCTTCACCACGAAGCTCCGTGCTTGTTTGATGAGGGCAGCGGGCTTCCGACGTCTTCTACCGGAGCGAGGGTCGTACATCCCACTCCGGATTTCGTCGCCGGCTTCTGCCTGGCTCCAGGAGGAGCCAGGTCTTGTCGTCGCTGTCTTCCGCCGCGGGGTGACACTCGCGGGCTTCTTCTTCCATTCGATGTTGACACGGCGAGGTCCGGCGCTGAAATGCCTTGTGAGCGGCGGGCAAGGACTTATATTGGCATAGGGCGTGGGCGTGGTTATGCCAACATGTGACCTTAACCCATGTGACAGTGATGTCACATCACATCACTGTCACATGGGTTAAGGTCACATGTTGGCATAACCACGCCCACGCCCTATGCCAATATAAGTCCTTGCCCGCCGCTCACAAGGCATTTCAGCGCCGGACCTCGCCGTGTCAACATCGAATGGAAGAAGAAGCCCGCGAGTGTCACCCCGCGGCGGAAGACAGCGACGACAAGACCTGGCTCCTCCTGGAGCCAGGCAGAAGCCGGCGACGAAATCCGGAGTGGGATGTACGACCCTCGCTCCGGTAGAAGACGTCGGAAGCCCGCTGCCCTCATCAAACAAGCACGGAGCTTCGTGTGAAGGGGGCAGCGGCAGAAGAGAGCGACGAGAAGCCCGCCACGTCCAAGTCCTGGATGGGATGTGCGACCCCCGTCCAGGCCGAAAAATTCGAAGGGGGCGGCGGCAGAAGACCCTCAAAGTTAAAACCACGTTCACCAGGTGAATGGGTAGGGGTACGATGTACCCCATACTCATTCACATAGGGTGGGGGGCCGAAATCTGGGGGCCACCTTATTAAAGGGGGCTCCCAGATTCTGATTGGCTCCCGCCCGCATACCCCGACAACCAATGGCTAGGGTTGTCGGGAAGAGGCTCTTGTCCCGATCGACATGGGGACAAGAGTGCTTTGGGGTGGGGGGGCAGCGCCCCCCTACCCCAAAGCACACACTCCCCCATGTCGAGGGCATGTGGTCTGGCACGGCTCAGGAGGGGGGGGGGGCGCTCGCTCGTCCCCACCCCCATTCCTGTCCGGCCAGACTGCATGCCTGGGATGAGGGCTTGGTACGGATCTGGGGGGGAACCCCACGCCGATTTTGGCGTGGGTTAACCCCTCACGTTCCGGACCAAGCCGAAGAGCCTATTGTGCCCCTGGGGGGGAAGCCGCGCCGGTTTCAAATTTGAAATTTGGCGCGGAGTTCCCCTTCAGTGTCAGCGCAGCCCGAGAACAGCTCGGAGCTTGCCGTGCGCCGCTCCAAGCAGTGCAAACACTGCTACGCCGCTTGGTATTTACCAAGATTTTCCCGGCGTACTGAAGAGGCGCACGCAAAGCCCCGATTTATCCCTCTGCGCATGCCCAGTATGCAAATGAACCTTCCGAGGTTCTAGCGTACTTTGCAAGCGCACGGGGATCGGGTACCAAAAGTCACTTTCCCTTTCAAATCAGCCCGCCACACACGTTCAAACACATGTCACTACACTTCCCCTGCATCACCCCCCTCCCTCCCCTCATAAACTCCCGCCCGAATCCCCGATGTTTACATTACTAAATGCCGCACGCCAGCTCTGTACTGGCGTGCCGTGCGCCCTCTCCTGGGCGCATTAGGCACTTTAGTAAATGAGGAAACACGCTGCACTGGCAGCGTGTTTCTTTTGTAAATGTCAAAAACAGGTTTACTCCTGCTTGTGCACCATGAGTCTTGGCGCACAGGCTTGGTAAATCAGCCCCTATATCATATAGATCTTAAGCATAAGCTTGGAAAAAATAGTTTTCTCTTGTTTTCCTCTATTTTTTGCAACGCAATCCCAATTTTCTGCTTAATAAATACAGTGTGGCAGCTATAATGCTAATTATTCTCTGCACAGCCATTGAGCACACATCAGATTTCTACCTGTCAATAACATGTAAAGATACCTGGGTTGCTGGATGTTGTTAAATATACACAAAGCATATTTATTTATTTAATGAAGAAAACTGGGACTTACCTATAATAATTACATTTCAGTTGCTTTGCTCTAGTTTATTAAGATTTACATCTAGTCTCATTAGGATGATAAATAATGTTTATAACGAAGGACTAGAGAAATCCCAAAAGACAAGCAATTCATGCTTTGATGTTATTTTTTTTCACTGTGGAAACAACTGACACTGTCACCTGATACCTCATCACAATATGTTATGCACATACTGCTCTATTATGACATCATGCTTGAGTAAGGTATAAATACATGCTTAGGGCTCATTCACAACCTGGCATATTTGCCAGTTAATGCATAACATGCACTGACATTTTAACTTACACTTTACTGTTTTTGCAATGTGTTTTTAACATGCCCTTTTTTTCTTCTGTATGCTAGTCACATTTGTTGCAGTGCTTTACACAGCATTATAGTGAATCAGAATGTTCTGTACTGAGAAAAAATGTAACATGAACCGAAAACCATAGGACATCATGAAAATAGTCATGTTCTTGTGTTTGGACTGTGTTGGGGAATGCGGCCTTAACTGAATTATATCATATCATAAACAATTACTATTTTTAGAGAAATACTTTACCTTTTGCTGTCATGGTTTGTTTCTTCTTTTTGTTTAATCTCTTCTTTATTAAATGTTTCTTTACATATAAAATTTAAAGCGGAGGTTCACCCTAAATGTCAAGTTTGTCTGAATCATAGCACTAGCCATCGTCTAAGCAGAATCCATCGTTTTTTTTTTCAGATTGCTTACCTTGCTAAGCCAGCATTTAGTGTTACTTCCGGGATCCTTTCCCTGCGGGAGTGGGCGTGTATTTCATTTTCCCCGGCCGTGCGCGATGTCTCCTAGGAGTGATGTGTTGAGCCTCCCAGGAGACGTGCTGTACTGTAATCCCGCGTTATCTCGCGGGTCAAGTCACTCGGCAACTGTGTAGTGTTGACGGCGCTGCTCGCCGTCAACACTGAACATGCGTGGGCTAGAGCGGTGAATGCTGGGACAGCATTCACTGTATCCCGGGAAGCATTTGCTTGTGGACTTCAGACTGCCCACAAGCAAGATGGAAATTTCCATCACAATTTTTTATAAAGTATCTTTTCCTGCAGAATGACTATGCGGACGGCTCAAGTATTAGGACACGCGAGAGCAGGATTAAGCAAGGTAACACCGGCAGAATCATTTAAAAAAAAATAAAAAAAAAGAATACCCGTGGAACCCCCGCTTTAACATTTAACATGCCTTGACACTTGAAAGGTAGCTCACTACATGCTACCTTCCTTTACTATATGGTGGTTTCTTCGAATCCTTAAAAAAAGGGGGGACACTAATCCAGAACAAAAGACTAAAGGAGTCTCTATTGCTTTTCATAAGACTCTGCCTATTGAATTAATTGATGATATAGCAGACCCCCAGGGAAGGTACGTTTTTGTCAAGTTTTCCGTGTGGGGATAACATTTACAGCAGCAAATATATACCTGCCAAATACTAATCAATGTCAAACAACGATGAGATTCCTGGAAATATTGTCTGGTTTCGTGGAGGGGAGACTCATTTTGGGAGGAGACTTTAATCTTCCAATGGACCCACAATTGGATACTTCATCATCAAGAACTACGGTTTCAGTGTCTAGGTTGAAGATATTAAAGCATACTCTTTATGATCATCACTTATTAGATGTATTTAGGATATTGCATCCTAAATCAAGAGATTATACATACTTCTCAACGGTCCATCAATCCCATAGTCAAATCAATTATTTCTTTGTGGACCACAGTTGTCTTGATTGGTCACCAATATGCGATATTGGCACAATGGTTTGAAGTTTAATATCCCTTCGGTCCCACTTAGTGTATGGACGTGGCGATTAAATGATGCATTATTAGAAAATACAGAATGCTCTACCTATACAGCTAAAACTATCTCAAATTTTTTGTCAGATCACGCACTAGATCCCACGGCACTTCCCACTCAATGGGAGGCCTTGAAAGCAGTTTTGAGAGGGACTTTTATCCAATTAGGCGACCGAATGAAAAAGAAGCGATCAGCAGATATTATAAAAGCGGTCCAAAAGCTTAGAACTGTAGAAACAGAATATAAGCGATTAAATACGACAGAAACTCTATTGGAGGCGGCTTCAGCACGGACCTGCTTACGTAATTTTTTTTGAATCTTCAGCTCGTACATATTAATGTAAAAAGGCGCTATACCAATACAAATTTAGTGATAAGTGTGGAAAGTCATTGGCTAATTCTTTAAAAACACTCCAGAGCCCAACTTGTATCTCAAAGCTTCAAGGTCCAAATGGTGAAATAATATCTTCACCTTCGTTAATTATGACAACATTTAGCGATTTTTCCAGTCTCTATATAATATACCCTCACACCAATCGTTAAGTCCATCTGATGACGACGAGGATAAGGTAAAAACCTATATAACAGATACTTTGTTACCTACTCTGGAGGAAAATATAGTAGAAGAATTAGAATCTCTAATTACTCAAGAAGAGGTTGCCAAGGCTATAATTAATACTCCGGGGGGTAAAAGTCCAGGCCCTGATGGCTTTTCACCGAAATTTTATAAGCATTTTTCCCCTCTCCTTACCCCCTTTTTGACTCGGGTATTTAATTCTATAGCGAATGGATCTACCTTTCCGAAACAAACTCTGGAAGCACATATTTCATTTATCCCGAAAACAGATAAAGATCTTTCGTTATGCGCAAATTATAGACCCATATCCCTAATTGGGGTAGCCGCCTAAAACCATTATTTATTTTTTATTTTTTAAACTTTGAATTTTTTATTGTATTAATAAGACATGCTGAACAGTAGTAACAGACACCACGTCAAGAGACGTCAAATTGGAAAATTTGAAGATTGTACAATATTAAACATAGCATTAAAAAGGTACAAATATAGAGAGAAGTTACGAGGCACGTAAGAAGGGAACCCAAGGATAACGTTGCTGTTGACAACACAATAGGTTGCAGATAAAAAGGCTATGAATGGATAAGAGTCCTCTACGGGATACCTAGGGGTAGCAGTATTTAGATGCTCGCTGTGCAGTCTGGATAATTAGGCCAATTGTGCAATTGCTTCCAGAAGGGAGCACGTTTACCATTTTTAATTGCGAACATCAATTCGTATTGGGTACTGGTGTTCAAATGTTGAAGAAATAAAGATTTATCTCGAGGTCTAGCTTGTTTCCAGGCAGTAGCTATTGTTCTGGCTGCTATGATGCCATGTACGAGGAAAGGGGTTTGGGTTGAGGCCCAAGATTCGTGATGGAGTAAAAGGAGTGCTGTAGCAGGGTTGCCGTCCACAAGCATTGTTGAGATGGAGAAAAGGAAGGTAAATACGTAGTTCCAGAAAGGTTTTATTACAGGACAGTCTCACCATATATGCAACAGGGATCCTTGACTGCCGCATCCCAGAGGCGATTCAGTTCGCATGTGTTGCGCTTTATAAGTTTTTCACTCACTCACTCACTCATTCACATCCCTTCCAGCATAACGGGGATTGTGATTGAAAGATCTTAGCTAGTCTGGTGGGATAATAGTACCATCTGTGGAGAATTTTAAGGGAGGATTCCCAGTGGGTGGTACATTTCGAGGATGAGATAAGAAGCTGAGAAGCCTTTCGCCACTGGTGTAAATCAAATTTTTGCGAAAAATCATTCTCCCACCTTTCCATAGAGGAGGTTTTGCTTGAAAAAAAGTAATGGTTGATGGTCTGGTAAAGTAATGACTCTCTTTGTAGATTGTTTGCGAGGATCGACTTGGTTCGGAGATATATATAGAAGTCCGCTTTAGACAGACCGTTATTTTGCTGCAGGTTTTGAAAGGTTTTTGGAATGTTAGTCCATTAAGCAGCCTAAAGTTGATATCCCAGCAGACGACCAATGTAAGAGGGATAGGCCTGGCGACAAAGGCTCTAGGGATATAAGAGGAAGGGTAGCTATATCTGATGAGTGTGATTTCAGGGAATGGGGACGCAGGTTTTTCCATAAAGATAGGGCAGCACTGATGGTTAGATACGGAAATGGTCGTGGTTTTAAACCTAGAAGTATTGCTCATAGAATGCCTTGTAGCGATGAACCAAGTAAAGAATGTTCAATGAGGCACCATGTATGATCCGACAAGGAGGACCACCAGAATTTCAGTTGGTCCAGAATAGCCGCTTGGTAGTAGCTCTTTAGGTTAGGAACTCCCATTCCAGCGCTCAATTTGGGTCTATAGAGGATTGAGGATTTAAATCTAGGTCTTTTCCCACTCCAGATAAAATGATTGAGAGTAGATTGAAGCTTTTGCAGGTTAGATGATGATAGTGGGATCGGAAGAGTCCGAAAAAGGTATAGTATAGAGGGGAGTAAAACCATTTTGACTACAGCAACCCTACCTGCCCATGACAGATGCGACGTCTGAAGTTCATTGATTTGCGTTTTCAGTGATAAGATTGCTGCATCATAGTTTATCTGATGAATAGAGGAGCTTGGTGAGGTAATCTTGATGCCCAGGTATTGGATTGTAGAGTGGGGGGCCCAGGAGAAGCCTGAGGACACAGATACCTTTTTTTAAGTTTTTCACTCAATGTTATGGGTATCATATGCGATTTTGAGATATTCACTTTATAAAGAGAGATTAGGCCAAAATAATCTAATACTGACTGAAGGGATTTAAGGATCTGAAATGGAAAGCACCACATCATCGGCATACAATCCGATTTTCTATTCTTTCCCCCCAATTTGGAATCCCCGTATATCGGGGTGTGTGTGGATTTTCTGGGCAAGGGGTTCCATGACTAGCGCAAATATTATTGGGAAAAGAGGGCACCCCTGCCTTGTGCCGTTCGTTATGCTGAAGGGATTAGAGAGGACTCCCGATGTAAGTACCCTGGCCGAAGGATTAGAATAAAGAGCTCTGATGGCGCCATTTATGTAGCCCGACAGACCAAAGGTGTCCAGTACTGCATAAAGATAGCGCCAATGTACACGATCAAACGCCTTCTCTGCATCCAAAGAGAGGAGCAGAGAAGGCATTTTATGCTGTTTCGCCCATTGGAGAGTGTCTAAAGTGCGTCTCGTGTCGACCGATGTTTGACGTCCTCTTACAAAACCTACCTGGTCCGGTTGAACTAGAAGGGGAGAATGTTGTCCAATCTGGAAGCGATTAATTTGGCATAAATTTTAATGTCGGAATTCAATAAAGAGATTGGTCTATAATTGGCTGGGGAAGTTGGTGGCTTGTTTGGTTTTGGTATAGTCACTATTAATGCTTCCAGACCCTCCCTACAAAAGGATGCCTGGGTGGCGGCCTGGTCAAAAAACTGTTGCAGGAATGGGGATAAAAGGTGCGCAAAGTATTTATAATATTCGTTTACAAATCCATCTGGGCCTATAGATTTAAGTAGTGGGAGTTTTCGAATTACTTGTTGGATCTCTGAAGCAGTAAAGGGAGCAGAGATGCTATCCAGCTGTGTTTTTGAGATCCTAGGAAGTTGTAAGGATGCAAGAAAGTTTTCAATCTGTGACTCTGTAGGGGGATTGATAATTTATCCGAATTTAAATTATAAAGATTAGAGTAGAATTCAGCAAACTTCTCTGCGATGTGTGGCGGGTTGGTGATTCGGTTGTTTTTAGAATCAAGAAAATGAGCAATACGATTTTTGACCATTTTCTTTTTAATTTGTTTTGCGAGGTATGAGCCTACTTTATTACCAGCTGTGTAATGGTTCAGTTTCTTTTTAATTTGTTTTTATTGAAAATTTGCTTTCTCAAAAGAGACATATATATATATAAGCAATAACATCAAAAATCAATATATGGACAACGCAGGTCCTCACATATTCTTCCACTGGACATAGTGTGGACAGTGGTATACAAAGCAGGGTTACAGCATGTTTGCCAAGTGCGTAAACAAGGTTCGGGGGCTGTGCGTCCTACTACACAATGTGGAGCCACAGCTCCCTTTATAGGGAAGTAGCGGTAACCCCGCATTACCGCAAGGGTTGCCTACCTTATTATGCAGTTCGGTGCAGTATGACAACATCTGTTTAGGTGGAAAGCCTCCCACCTACTAGGCCACCCATAGGGGCACGTCGCGTGCGCAGGGCCATATGTTGCATGCAAGCAAGTTGTCAGTATAACCATAGTGTTCATATACCGTAAACAGGGAGAATAGCAAATTTTAACGGTGTAAATATACAACAACGTACAAAAAGGACAGAAAAAAAACAAAAGATAAAAAAAAAAACAAGAAAAAAACACATAAAACAGAACTTTTGTACCAAAGGTTCATAGTAATATCCATTAAACGTTGGAGGGGAAGCTATGGGTTGGGATATTTAGAGACCCAGGGCAACCATTGTGCAAGAGAGGTCTGGGAAGTCCCAGATTGGTAGGCAAAGTGTTTCTCGTATGAATATTGGGTAGAGACCCTATGTATCACTTCGTTAAGGATGGGGATCTGGGTGGTTTTCCATTTAGCTGTCAGGGCCAATCTGGCTGCTATCAAAATATGTACCACAATGCTCCTCATGGAGGCTGGGATAGGGGCAGTAGTGATGTTCAGTAAAGCTAAAGGCGGAGCAGGATGCACCGAGATACCTATGACAGAAGTTATTAGTTTAAAAACTTCATCCCAAAATTTGCGAATGTGTTTGCAGGTCCATAATATATGGAAGATATTGCCCCTATCTCCACACAATCTCCAGCAAAGGTGTGATTCTGAAGGGAAAATCAGCGATAGCCTAACTGGAGTGAGGTAGGACCTATGTACAATTTTCAACATGTTATCCCAATGATTGGTACAGTGGGTGTATCTGTAAGTCATCTTGATCGCTCTCGTCCACTCACCAGTTGAGAAGGAGATGCCCCAGTCTTTTTCCCAGTTTGTCATGTGTGAGGTCTTAGAAAATCGCTTAGTGCCATGTAATAGTCTATAAAACCAAGAAAGACCTCCGGGTTTATTATAGGATGAGCTGAGGTACGTCCATATGTCTATGGGCATGTCAAAGGTAAGTGTAGAATGTGACCTTTGGAAGTGTTGCAGTCTCGTGAGAGAGTATGCATGGGTACGAGGTTGTTTGGACAACACCTCTTGGACAGTTGTTAAACCTTCCTGTTTCCAAGCCGTAATTTTTAGGTCTGGGATGAGGTGTTCCACGGTCGTGAGGTCAGTGAGTCTGCGCTTATTTGTAGTCGAGGGGTCTAGATAGGGTTGGATATTTCCCCACGCTAATAGGGTAGCGTCAATAGAGGGTAGACTGATATGTTGTAGGGGTAGGTTCGTCACCTTAGCTAAGAGTAAAGCTGGGAGGTCTTTCCCTGTAATAATTGCTTTCTCAATCTTAACCCATAGTTTAGATGGGACAGGGTCAAACCAGGCCTTCATTTGATCTAGGATCGCTGCCCTATAGTAGTTGCGGAGGACGGGGAAGCCCATTCCCCCCTCCGTTCTATGTCTTTGAACTGTAGCGAATGTTACTTTAGGCATTCTACCCTGCCAAATAAATCTCCTAAACATCTTGTCTGCTTGTAAGAAGAAGGATTCTGGAATTCTGATTGGGAGGGTTCTAAAGTAATAGAGAATTTTGGGCAAAAGAATCATTTTTAACGCAGCTATCCTGCCCAGCCACGACATCTCAAACGTTGTGATATGGTCAAGATCGGTTTTAATGGTTGCCAGAAGGGTGTTAAAATTCACCCTATAAGTATGGGTGGATGGAGAGACTAATCTAATACCCAGGTAAGTGAGGGAGTTAGCCATCCATTGGAATGGGAATTTTTCTTTGAGGTGAGTAACCAGGGATTTGGAGAGGTTAATTGGAAGAATACAGGACTTAGTAATATTCAGTTTATAGTAAGATACTGCACCGAACTGCTGCAAGATTTCCTGAGCCTTTGCCAAGGAAGAAGCCGGATTTGTTACTGTCAGAACAACATCATCTGCAAAGAGACCTATCTTGTGGGTATCACCTGCAACCTCAATCCCCGAAATCTCCTTGGCCGACCTGATAGTTTCGGCGAGGGGCTCCATCATCAAGGTAAAGATTATGGGAGACAGTGGGCAGCCCTGGCGGGTGCCATTGGTAATATAGAATTGGTCGGAGATGGCACCGGACGAGAAAACTCTGGCTGACGGGCATGTGTACAATGCAGATATCGCTGACAGGATGGTGCCCTGCATGCCAAATTTCCTCAGGGTAGCCCTGAGATATCCCCAGTGCACCCTGTCAAAGGCCTTTTCGGCATCTAGTGCCAAAAAGGCCGCTGGGGCCTTCCTATTTTCCAGTATATGTATCAAATTGAGCAGCCTCCGGGTGCCATCTGGGGCTTGGCGCCCTTTTACAAACCCTACTTGGTCTGGTTTAACCAGGTGAGGGGTGACGTTGGCCAGCCTATTCGCTATAATTTTAGCATAGACCTTAAGGTCTGTGTTCAGGAGCGATATTGGTCTAAAGTTCTGTGGAGTATCCGGCTTCTTCCCTGGCTTGGGCAGAGTGACAATAGTAGCCTGTAACATTTCTTCAGGGAACTTAGAGGAGGAGGCAATACCGTTAAACAAGGCGCATAGAGGTGGGGCAAGAATGCTAGAGAACGTCTTATAGTACTCTGACGAGAAACCATCTGTACCTGGAGACTTATTATTGGGGAGAGCCTGTATGGTGTCTGAAACTTCTGTGAGAGTGATTGGGGAGTTAAGCATGGATAGCTGGTCAGTGGTTAAAGAGGGTAAGGAGACTGCGTTAAGAAATGTATTAATACTTAACTCCGTAGGTTGTGTAGTGTCTGAGTCTCGTTGGAGGTTATATAGGTCTTTGTAATATTTCATAAAAGCATTGGCAATATGTGTTGGGTGGGTTACCATTTTGGCAGTGTGCGGGTCTCTAATGTTTATTAAGCGGGCCTGCTGCTGTCGTCTAGTAATGTATCTCGCCAGGACCTTCCCTGCTTTGTTGCCGTGGGCATAATACATCGCTTTTAATCTCCTTAAATGTGTTTGATGAGTGGTAATTAACAATAGACGGAGGTCATGTCTACATTTAAATAGGGAATCTTCTATCGCTGAAGTAGGTTGTGTTTTGTGTTGGGCTTCTAATTGTTTAAGTTTCTCCAGCAAGTCGTTTAACTGTTTTGCCTTCCCCCTCTTTTGTCTAGCTGCAGCTTGAATTAACATTCCCCTGCTGAATGCCTTATGCGAGCACCATATTGATGCCATAGAGGCATCGCTGTTGTTATTAAAGGCAAAAAATTCTTTAAGTTGCAGACCAATCCTATCCGTTAGGACAGGGTTAGAGAGCAGTCCAACATTGTTCCTCCATAGGTAGGTCGGGGAAGAAAAGGATTCATCGCGTAGGAGAATAGACACAGGGGCATGGTCCGACCATGTTATAGAGTGTATAGTGACCTCTGAAGTCTTCTGCAGCAAAGGCAGGTCAGTGAGGATCAAGTCAATCCTGGAGTATGCCCGATGGGGATAAGAGTAGTGAGTATAATCCCTCTCCGAGGAATGCAGGCATCTCCAAGCGTCATACAAGTTGTGGTTATGGAGAAGCGATTGAATTTCTATCCTGCGGGAGGCCTGTTGTTGTGAGCAGTCCAGGGATTGATCAGGCACACAATTAAAGTCACCACATAGAAGCAGCGAACCTTTTTTGAGTTTGGTCACCTTCCTGAGCAACGAGTTTAAAAATCTTGGCTGGTTCTTGTTGGGTGCATAGATGTTAACTAGGGTGTAAGTTGTATTATTTAGATCACAGTTTAGTATTATATATCTTCCGTTTGTGTCGCACACTAGCTCATGCATCTTAAATGCCACAGTATGCTTGATGGCTAGCAGGACCCCCCTCTTTTTAACTGGAGCAGTAGATTGGAAGATATGTGGGTATGCTTTGTGTGTACATTTGGGTTGTTTGGAGGTCATAAAGTGCGTTTCTTGGATGCATAATACATCTCCTCGAAGTCTGGTCATTTCGGACCACATTGAGGACCGTTTAAAGGGGCTGTTGAGCCCATGGACGTTCATGGAGATTATATTTATCGACATTGTGGCAATGGAAGGATATGCTTCACATGTGGCAGAAAAGTCTCTGTATGCAGATGTAAGGAGGTAAAATTACCTGAAGGTGGCGCTGCTGCTCCAAAATTTGGTGGTTGTAAAGATCCTGTGGTATTAGCAATGCATGAGATTTGTAGAGTTGCACAGAAGGGATCACATTCAGAACAGGGTTCCTTTGGTACATTGAGAGAAAAAGAAAACAACAAAAGAAAAAGACAGGTAACATGAGTCAAAACATAAAAAAAAAAACGAACAGTTCCATTAAGTGCGATAATTCCGCAAGAGAAACAGGGGGGTACGTCTCCCCGAGACCCAGAGCCAGCCACTCTGGTATTGAATTCAGTAAGGCAACAGGGTTAGCTGTATCAAAAAGGAGGAGAGGGGAGCCAGATTGTGCTCCATAGTGAAAGGTACTGAATGTCATTTCTTCTGCCATTCAGGTGACATCCTCTGTACAGCCTGGTTCTGCCATGAGGCCTCTACATCTTCCGGGATCAGTTTCCATTTTTTGGCCAGGGCAATCCCATCCTCAACGGTGGTGATCGCAAACGTGCGACCCTCTCTAGTAACTAGCAATTTTGTTGGAAAGCCCCAGGAGTACGGTATTTTATGGTTCTGCAGGATCTTGGTCAGAGAGGACAGGTTTTTGCGCGCCATCATGGTGTGTTTAGATAGATCAGCAAAGACACTAATGTCCGAGTAAGGGCCCGGTAGCGGTTGATTCTTCTGCGTAAATCGCATGAGGTCATCTTTAACGTGAAAGAAGTGTATGCGAGCAATGACATCCCTCGGTACCCCTTCAGGTAGGTATTTAGGTTTAGGGAGGCGATGGGCTCTGTCTACTATGATTTCATTAGCAGAAGTATCAGGGAGCATGGCTGCAATGAAGGCTTGTACATAGGGCCTGAGTTCTGCGGGGGTCACCGTCTCCTCCACCCCCCTCAGTTTTATATTATTCCTTCTTGATCTGTCTTCTAAATCACTTAATTTTTCTCTCAAGGCCTGAATGTCACTTTCTGTATCATTGTGTGCATCTACCAGCTCATTGTGAGCTGTTGTGAATTCACCCATTTTGTCTTCAACATGGCAGATCCTATCCCCTATGGCAGACACATCTCTCTTCAGCTGAGTCACACATAGCATCATATCTTTATGCAGGGAGCCTCTAAGGGTGATCAACATATCCCTCATCACTGTATCACTGAGGGGCTGACCGGTGGTGGGGAACTCATTGATGTGTTCCACAAAGTCACTGGTGCTGTTCTGTGAGTTACACCCATCCCCCAGCTCACCTGCATACTTGTGGGTTGAAGACTTCTTTTGCGCCGACTTCTGTGGGCTGCTGATGGGCGATGCCCCGGGAGAGGACCCTCCGCTGGCGCTGTGATGTGGTCGGTTGTCCGTGCCAAATTGTGGGGACGATCCGTTGCTGCCTCCGTGGCGCAGGCCGAACCGCGAGTCCGAGGCTTCGCCGCCATCTTGCGGCCTAGGTGTGCTCGCGGACGGATAAAAGTCCGTCAGTTTTTTCGGGCCCCTCTCCTTTTTCCTTTTCCCCATCGTAATCCAGGGGTTCTCTGGGAGGTAGGTAGGCTGTATGGTGCCTCAAATTGCTGTCGCAGTCGCTGGATGGAGCTGGCTACAGGTGGGTCTCGCGGAGCTCACTCCTCACACAGCCATCCGCCTCGGCTGCCGGCCACGCCCCCGTAATGGTTCAGTTTCAGTCGCTTTAACAGAAAGTCGTGTTGGGAAATGAAAAGTTGTTTGATTCTATCAGGGGAGGGCTGAGATTTGTTTTGGCATTCTAAGGATCGTATGGTCTCTGTCAACTCTGTTATTTTCCGTGTCCTCTTACGTTTCTCCTGAGCACCCAACTTAATGAAGATTCCCCTCATGTAGGCTTTGTGGGCGAACCATAGAGACTGAATATTCTCAACAGACCCAGCATTAGATTGAAAAAAGTTTGTTAGTTCCCCACTAACCTGTTCCTGGCAACGGGGGTTATGTAGGATTGAAGAATTTGAAATTTGGCATATTAGGGAGATAGGGGCATGGTCTGATAGCGTGACAATAGTATAAGGGGGATCATTAAGGAGAGCCCCTAAAATAATAAACCGTCCGTTTGGATCAGTTTCTACAAATGTTTGGGTGAAGGTGATTGAATTCTTTACCACAATCAAGACTCCTCTGGCTTTCTTGTCTGAATTTCCAAAGAAGCAATAGGGAATTAGGGTGGGCAAGTTCGGGAGGGAATCCTGCTTTCAAATGTGTTTCTTGGGCACAGAATATGTTGCATTTTTGGGAGATAGCCTCTTTCCACATCATGGACCTCTTAAATGGGCTGTTAAGGCCGTTAACATTGAGAGAGGTTATCTTAAGTGACATTTGGCAGATTGGAACAATGCTTGGAGTGGCACTTCACAAATACTTTGTTAAAAAACAAATTATACAAACAGACATGCATCAAAAACAAAAATATGGTATCAGAGGTGAGCACAGTTATATAAAGGAAGAAATTAGTTACACAGCATACATTAGTGGGGCTCCCAAGGTAAAGATGCGGCTTATAATATAGCATGAAAAATTAGTACTGTAAAGCTAACCAAAAAAAAAAAAAACGGTAGCACTGATAAACTTGAACTAGGAATGCAAAAAATAAGAACGTATAACAAACTCGCTGAACTTGCAAGTATGGGGTGCAGGAGCAACCGGAAGCCAAGCGTTAAGGGAAATCCAAAGTTGCAAGGTGAACGCCTAATACGAACTGAAGAGGTTCATAAGCGATTGTGACGACTAATGCCAACTGGGACGAGGCTGTCATGTGTTTTCAACCACCGACCATCCTCCTGAGATGTGTTGAGGTTATTTGATACAAGGAGGTTTGCTGTTGTTCACTAGGGTGAGTCCCCATTGGGGGGGGAAGCTTTCTGGCATCTTCCAGGGATTTGAGAATATACGTGTGGCCCATATGAGTTACGGTTAATTCGGTGGGATAGCCCCATTGATAGGTGATTTTACGCTCCCGTAACTGCCTAGTTATGGGGGAGAATTGCTTTCATTTCTGCATGGTCGCCGCTGAGAGGTCATTAAAAATCTGAAATTTGGAGAAAGATTCAGGGAGTTTTCCCAACTTCCATGCAGCCGCCATTGCCCTATCTTTTATATGGAAGAAATGTATCCTAGCTATCATGTCCATGGGAACGTTGTCAGGAAGTGAGGCGGGCTTTGCCAGCCTGTGGGCCCTGTCGATGACAAAGTCTTCAGGATTTTCCACAGGTAGCAGGACTTTGAGAAGTGGTTGTAGGTATAAGTTTAGCTCTGGATTTGTAACAGATTCTGGGATACCTCGGAATTTTAAGTTGTTTTTCGGTGGGCGCGGTCTTCGAGGTCTGAGATTTTGGCTTTCAGCCATTGTATTTCATTGTCATGGTCTTGGACCTCTGTTGACAGGCTGTTATAGGCAGAAGCATGTTTGCCTAATGATCTCTCTACTATATCCACCCTTTCCTCCACATGCTCTATGCGTGACTCTAGGGATGCCAGACTTCTGTTTAGGTCTGTTTTGGAGGTCAGTTTTGAGGGAAAGCAGCTTTTCCTTAATTGTGCACTCAGAGGCTGGTTGGTCTGAAGCTGGGAATGCAGCTAGGGAGTGTGACTGGGAGGCTGTGTATGTCTCCCCATGAATGACCCCGTCAGAAGCCAGTTGTTTCTTACTCACCGGTCCTTTAGATACAGGGGAGGAGGCAGGTGACAGAGCTGGTCTTTTCTGGGAGTTCTTGTCCTCCTTCTGGGTGCCTGCTGCAAGCGCTGCATCATAGGATTGTGTGCCCGACGCGCTGTTCTGTGGGGAAGGGGGCGGACTCCATCTCGCTCTCTCCTCCATCTTCCGACATCGCCATGCTGCTGAGCCCGTGGAAGTAGTCTGTGAGCCGCTGCGGGTGTGTAGAATGGCGCACCGCGGAGCTCACAGACATCACCAGGTGACAGAGGGAAAGTATCAGCCGGGATCGAGCGTGTACAGGAACGGCGCCGCTAAGTTTGTAGCTATTCCCCGCTGGAGCTCTTAGATTAAGCAGACAAACTGTTCCATGGCCAGGCTCCGCCTCGCCTACAACCATTATTACCTCAATTAATCCATTTAGACCAGGTTGGCTTTGTCAGCGGTCAAGAGGCAAGAGATAACACGCTTAAAACTCTCCTGCTGACGGACTACAAATCCCTCTGTGGCGTTTGACCGTGTAAGCTGGGCGTTTCTACGAGCCTCCCTCCTACAGATTGGCATGGGTCCTTATATGATAGCAAGGATTATGTCCTTATATCAATCACCATCGGCTAGAATTAAGGTGAATGGTTCGCTGTCCTCCGCCCTCCCTATTTCTAATAGAACGCGTCAGGGATGTCCACTATCTCCATTATTGTATGTTATAACAATGGAACACCTTGCAAACGCACTGAGACAAAACGGAAATATAACTGGTATCCAGGTAGGCCCCTTACATGAAAAATTGGCTCTTTTTGCAGATGATCTACTATTATTTGTAACAAAACCTCATATTCCTTTTCCATCCAAATTTTTAGAATTTCAGAGATTTAGCGAAGTTAGCAATTTTAAAGTTAACTGTAATAAATCAGAACTTCTTAATATATCTATACCACAAACGAAAATGAAGAAAATAATGAAGAATTTTCCATTTAGGTCCTGCCCGGAATCGATTCGGTATTCAGGGATTAATATCTCAACGTCAACAGCACAACTATACTCCTTAAATTTCCTTCCGATACTCAATAAAAACGACATTGACATCTTATGCACTTAAGAGACATGGTTTGGTAGAATTAATACTCTCAAGATGGATATACTCCCTCGTTTACTATACTTGTTTCAAACAATCCCAATCCATCTTCCAGCTATATATTTTCGTAAAATCCACCGGCTTTTTTCCAAGTTTATACTGTATGGAACTCAGCCCAGTCAAGAATTAAGTATGGTACATTATCCCTTCCAAAAAACAAAGGTGGAGTAGGGGTGCCAGATGTTTCTATCTACCATAAAGCAATTATATTAACACGTATTATTGACTGGTTTCATCACTCCGCATCCAAGTTATGGGTTCAATTGGAAGGTCACATGAATCCTATAGATCTATGTGCCCTTCCTTGGACCTCGCCTATTTTAAGAAAAGGACACTCAATACCAGTAGATCTCACCAGACAAACATTGTACATATGGGATCGTATGATACCCATTTATAAAATGTCAAAACAAATGAGCCCTGTGACTCCTTTTTTTGGAACGCCAGACTTTTTACCAGCCTTATGCCACGTACACACGATCATTTTTTGTGATGAAAAAAAAAACGACGTTTTCTGTGAAGTAAAAAACGACGTTTTTGAAACGTCACTTTTCAAAGACGATGTTGCATACACACCATCGTTTTTTTCACAAAAAGCGAGGTTACGTTCACCACTCTTTTCCATTGAAGCTCGCTTCATAACTAGCTTCTGGGCATGCGCGGGTTGAAAAACGTAGTTTTAAACAACGTTTTTGCTACACACGGTGACTTTTTGTGAAACAAAAAACGACGTTTTGAAAAACGACACAAAAAATTCAAGCATGTTGGAATTTTTTTTTGGTCGTTTTTTTTAACACAAAAAACTACGTTTTACCCACACACGATCAATTTAAATGACGTTTTAAAAACAACGTTTTTTTTCATCGCAAAAAACGACCGTGTGTACGCGGCATTACACTCAACTACATTCGGGCCTTGGTACAAACAGGAACATAGAAGAATTGCTCAAGTTCTTCAGACAGATTTATTATCATTGGTAGATTTTCTATCGACAAAGATCTCTCATAACCCGGCGCAGTGGCTACAGAGACATCAAGCTCTATGTTACATACGATCAATTCCATCAAAACAAGATATTTATAGTGAACAAACCGCATTTGAATCTTTGCTTCTGCAAGAAAAGCCAATTTCACATTCGATCTCTGTTGTATATTCTGATCTCTTGCTATCAATTTGTTCAGAAAGTTTCATTTTGACCCTTAAAACATCAACAGATATAAGAACGCAAGAAAAAGCATATAAGCTGGTGAGTAGATGGTATAGGTGCCCCTCTACCATGCATCAAATTAACCAGGATATATCTGATATCTGTTGGCGCTGTTATGAGTCAAAAGGTAACATGTTACATATCTGGCGGGATTGTCCCCCGGTGCGAAGGTTCTGGAAACAAATTTTTGACCTTTATAGTAAATTAGGAGATATATCAATCTGCGCATCACCCAAAGTGGCTCTCCTAAACATGATTCCAGGACCTCTAAGGCCTCGTACACACGAGGGGAGATGTCCGCTGAAAACGGTCCGATGGACCGTTTCAGCAGACATCTCCGCTCGTGTGTATGGGCTAGCGGACAGATTTCTCCACCCGACAGATTTCAAAGCATGCTTTGAAATCTATCCGGTGGGAATCTGTCCGCCCGACATGTCTGCTGGTTAGTACACTTACCAGCAGACATGTCGTCCCCCACCGCCGCCGCGCCGCCGCCGAATGGATTCGCCGCATGCGCGGAAGTGTTTAACTTCCTGGTGCGGTGACGTGGCGGTGACGTGGCGGCGTCAACGTCACCGCCGCGTCACCGCGCCGTCCGGCGGCGGGGAATTTGATCCGATGGTGTGTACACGCCATCGGATCAAACTCCCGATCGGACATATCCGATGGAAATGGTCCGCGGACCGTTTTCATCGGATATGTCCGATCGTGTGTACGAGGCCTAAAGAAAGTAAAGGAGGATGTGATTAGGTATTACATTGCAGCAGCCAGAGCAGTTATCCCTCGATATTGGAAAACAAGAAAGGTACCTTCCCTGGGGGAATGGGCAATGGAACTAGACTCTGCTAGAGATTTGAAAGGTCTGCTGGCACGAGAAATGGGAAAAGAAGAGCAGTTTGCCCATACATGGTCTGCATGGTCTGAATTCTGAAAATCAGATGAATTCCCTAACTGGGTTAAAGGGAACCCAACCATTGTATAGCTATGTTGGAGGAATTATTATTGTTTTCCCCCCCTTTTTTTTTCCTTCCTTTTCTTCTCTTCTTTTTCTTTGCATCTCGTCCTCTTTCTCTTTTTCTTTTTTTAGTTTATGAAGAGGTTTTGTATTAAATATTTGTAAAAAAATATAAAGCATTCAATTAGTTTAAGTTGATAGAAAGTATGTATGTATATCTGTTGGATATAGAGGATATCCCTGTGAGGCCCCATACACACGAGCGGACAGATTTGTTCAAATCTGTCCGTCCGACAGATTTGAACAAATCTGTCTGCTGGGATTTTGGTTTGCTCGCGTGTACACACAAGCAAACCAAAATCCACGCCAGCAGACGGCGCGCTGACGTGTCGGTGACGTGGCTGTGACGTTGACGCCGCCACGTTACCGCACCAGGAAGTAAAACACTTCCGCGCATGCGCCGAATCCATTCGGCGGCGGCGAGGCGGCGGTGCGGGACGACATGTCTGCTGGTAAGTGTACTAACCAGCAGACATGTCGGGCGGACACATTCCCACCCGATAGATTTCAAAGCATGCTTTGAAATCTGTCGGGTGGACAAATCTGTCCGCTAGCCCATACACACGATCGGAGATGTCTGCTGAAACGGTCCACGTGTGTACGAGGCCTAACTTTATAAACAAGGGGTCAGTTTATTGTCCTTCAGTCTGTGGCCAGTGGGGGCAAAAAATATCCCAGTGATAGTGTGATTAAACAATGCCACTCCATCATTGATCATGGATGTCAGTGAAAGCAATAGTGCCCCATCATTGGTGTCAGTGGGGGAGGGGAGTGCCCCATAGTTGGTGTCAGTGGGAGGAATAGTGGCTCAATGTTGGTGTCGGTGGGGGAAATACTGGCCCATCATTAGTGTCAGAAGGAGGAAGGGTGCCAATAATAGGTATCAGTGGGAAGAATTGTGCCTCATTGTTGGTGTCAGTAGGAGGAATAGTGCCCCAAAGGCCACATTTAGCCCCCGGGCCGCAGTTTGACAACCACTGCTCTAAAGCAATCAAGTAATTCCAAATACTATTTTTCCAGTCCAGGTTTATAACAACAAATATGATTGGTTAGATGCATTTTCCTCATGCACCTTTTGAACATGAAACAAAAAATGCTGAGACAGTGACCCCATGTGTACGAAAGAAGCTATGAGGAGATTGCAACATTGAGTCACGTGGCATGTTTGGAATTTTAAATAGGCGATTTTGAATCTTTTATGATGTAAGTGCATTCGTTTTAACCACTTCAATACCAGATATTTACACCCCATTCCTGCCCAAGCAAATTTTTAGCTTTTAAATGAAATTTGCGCGGTCATGCTACACTGTACCCAAACAAATTGTGTATCATTTTGTTCCCACAAATAGAGCTTTCTTTTGGTGGTATTTGATCACCTCTGCAAAATTTTAGAAAAAAAACGTTTTTCTTTGTTTCTGTCAATTTTTTTGTAAATAAGTATGTTTCCCTTTTCAATGGCTGGCACTGATATGGCTGCACAGACGGGCACTGATAAGGTGGCACCAATGAGGCACTGATGATGGGCACTGATAGGTGGCAATGGTATGCAGCACTGATTGGCACTCATAGGCAGCACTGATGGGGATGTATGGGTGGCACTGATGGGTACTTTTGGGTGGTACTGATAGGTGGCACAGATGGGCACTGACACAGATGGGAACTGATGGCCACTGATAGGTGGGCACTGATGGGCATGGATGCACACTGATGGGTGGCACTGATAGACAATGATGGGTGGCACTGCTGGGCATCACTGATCTTAAGTGATCCATAATGGTGCCAGTCAGTGCCCATTTGTGGGCACTGATTGGCATATATTGGGCATACATTTGCATATGTGGATGGCCATGGGGACGTACCTAGCCATCCACATGATGGGGGCTTCCCTGGTGGTCTTGACGACATCCTGGTGGTCCCTGTCCCTGTCAGGTCCCTGTCCCTGTCAGGAGAGCAGCTGATCGGCTCTCCTCTACTGTCAGACACGAGTGAGGAATAGCCGTTTAACCGTGATTGGACACAGCTGATCACGTGGTAAAGAGCCTCTGTCAGAGGCTCTTTACTGAGATCGGTGTAGCAGTGTGTCACACTGACACACCGCACCACCGATCACTGCGATGCACGCCCCCATGGACGCGCGGCAGCTGTTATCCTGCTGGACGTCATATGACACCCAGTCAGGATAAATGAACCACCTCCCGGCCCTCATTTTGCTATAGGGAAGTGGTTACAGTAAAAAACTGATTACCTTAAGGTGTTTTTTCACTATTGGAGGCTTCTATCCCCACATTTGTAGAGTGTCTTTACTAATCTGGATGGAGATTGGTGTGTACAAGCGGCTCTTCCATAAAATCTAATAAGGCAATATTTGTCAGACAGAAGAGTGAATGGCAATGGCATCTGGTGAGCTTTATTCTTAAGGGAGTGGAATTGGCACATATCACTTTGAAAGATTTTGATGGATCAACAAGATTTTTTTTCACTACCTTTTCAGCACTTTAAGTTGGCATGTATTACCATATTGATTTGCATATGTTGGAGCATATATCAATTTTTTATATATATTTTTTATGCCAATTGGACATTTTTCATTATGTATGGGTGTTTTATGTTGATCATTTCACAATGCTAATATTCGGGAGATTTGTAGATTAATTTAGTGCGCTACTGTGGAGTTATTTGTCTCTCTCTCTATTTTACATTGACATTTGTTTCACCTCATTTGCATGTTTCTTGAATATTATGTAGCAGCACAACCAGGTGTTTTTCATTAGCGCAGTATATATAAACACAACATATTATAAGTGTAAAATATACTGTATATTTCAAAACATATCACTCAAGCTGCACACCACTCCAGAGTCACCATCTATTATTTTCCCTGCCTACCAGCTATTTATTCCCCTGCAGGGCACCATAACTATAATCCTCACTAAGTAGAAGATATATCACAACATAACTATTATTAGCATTAAGTATCGCTGAATTCTGAATACACACATATTCAATCTTCCATGTTTGTTTTCTGTCTGAGTCCTGTCAGAGCATATGCTTACAAGCATGTACAGCTAAATATCACAGCTTGAGAAGGAATAACAAATATGTTCGTGATGAGTATGAACACTAGGAAAACCATCGACAGTAAGTTGTCAGGATCAAATGTCTAGCTGCGTGAGAGAAATAGGAGCGTGCCTTTAACTCCATTTCTGCATTATTGTAGCCACTCAAATGACACAAAGTGCTTTCGATGAGGCCTCTAATCCTACTTATCCATTCTACCTGGTACAAATGTGAAAGCCTTATTTACACGACCCCAAATCTATACAGCAAGTTAAATGATATGACTAGATCCCAGCTGCAGCTCTGTATCATTAGCCTGAGTAACCATGATTCTATTCAGTTCAGCTTCTTTAAAACATATTGTTTTTACAAAGGATTGGCTTCATGTTGGGTATTTGTAAATGCCACTTCTTATAATGGTCTGTGTTTCAGAATGATCAATTCAGCTGTAGGGAACAGGCCTGTGTGCATCTTTGTACTGATGTCCTGTCACACAAGACTTTCTGCTTTAATCATGTGAGCTGTGCTCTATTGTTATTGGGTTCATACAAGTGTCATCAGGCAGGTTTCTCTACAAAACTGACATGGTGCACATGTTTAAAAAAATCATTAAACTTATAAAGAGATTGCTGAATGCAAAGAGCCTCTGTGGAAAAAGTAGTGCCATCTCCTATATGCAATGATAGAGAGATAGATAGATAGACAGACAGACAGATAACCCCCTTCCCTGCCAGTGACATTTTTACAGTAATCAATGCATTTTTATAGCACTGATCGCTATAAAAATGCCAATGGTCCCAAAAAAGTGTCAAAAGTGTCCGCCATAAGGTTGCAGTACCAATAAAAATCGCAGATCGCCGCCATTACTAGTAAAAAAAAATAATATTAATAAAAATGCCATAAAACGGTCCCCTATTTTGTAGACACTATGGCCCAGATTCACGTACATCTGCGCATTATTGGACCGGCGTAGCGCACCGCCTTTACGTTAGACTTGCGCAATGTAGCCGCGTAATCACCCTATTCTCGTAGCTTTTGCGCAGGAAATTGCGCAAGCGTAACGTTTTTTCCGAGGCGTAAGGAGGAGTAATACAAATTGGGAAGGACGTGGGCGTGTTACATTGAAATGAGCCGTGACCCCATGCAAATGAAGGGCCGGCCGGCTCGCGCATGCGCGCTTGAAGGAGACCATGGTCAGCTCCGCTGTGCGCATGCTCACAACTCGGGAGCGGCGCAATCAGTGAAATTGGAAATGGACTAGGGCAACTTTGTGAACTACGCAGACAGCATAAATAGACAGACACAAATGCACTTCCTTTGCAAAAGTACATCCCTTTGTATCCCTCCCTCTACAGCAAGGTGCTTTTGTTTGTTTGTGACGTGTCTTTGAGATATTTGAGGACTGTTTTGCAGAGTGATTTTTGTCTTTTATGTGTTTTCTTTGTTGTTATTTTGTTTAAATTATATTTTTGCTGGGCATTTTTTTTTTTGCTCGTCATTTATTTAATTTTTTTGGTTCTGTTTGTGTATGATTTTGGAATGTGGGGGTGATATTCCTGCGGTAAAAGGGGTGTCACCCTCATTTGTGGTGGAGAAGTGATCCCCAGGTCTGTGTGAATGGTGTATGAATGTACAGTGACATAATTGGAGCCGTGGCATGGCGTTGCAGCTCACAAGTCCTGCATGGTGGACTGGTTCCAATCCAATGTGATGACGATGTGGTGTGTGTGTGCTAGGGACCACAGTGGTGTGCATGCATGCATTCTCATTGTGCCATGATTAATGTGTGTGTTTAACGTGCAAATATGCATAATGTGAGCTGGCATGAGATGGGGTCATGAGATGGGGTACCAGTGCATATGCAGAGTCACCTTGAAGGGAAAAGACAGGAGGATGTTAGTCATGCATGTGCCACTTGTGAGGTGTGCATCACGGGAGGGGATAGTCATGCCTGCCACCCATGTCACTCACCAACCAGCCAGCTGTCTCCATACATGTTCTGTTCGAAATCTGTGGGGATGGGGCTCTGATTGTATATGTAGCTGTCATGGGTGTCATGGGTGGTGCCATGTGTTGGGCTGCTGATGTCCTCCTGCAAGGTTGTGGTAATTCCAGGATGGCATGAGGAGTGAATCTGAAGATGCGAGACACCTCAGAATCACTCATGCCAAAGATGTCTATGCGTGTGTGATATATCAAGTGAAGAGTGAGGGGCTTGTATCAGATAAGAATATTGTATTAGATTAGATTAAATTGTAAATTTTATATAAGCAAATAAAAAAAAAAAAAAAAACATCTCCCGTGCCCTCCTTAGTGCCATCCTCCGTGCCCTCCTCCTTCTTTGTTCATCTAAAGTCAGTAGTATAGCTATGTGCGACGATGCCCCTGGCATGTTGGCATACAGATTGTTTAGCAACACGTGTGACTGCTGAACTCCTCACTAACAGTGTTGCTTTATCTGACAAGTAGACTTTTTTTCTTTTTTTAGACCAGCTTTTATCAGCTCTAATTTTAGACAGGACATTTTGCTGTTGCGCACACTGCGTCGCCTGCGCTGCCCCAACGTTGTTTTGTGGATCCCCGTAAGTCCCTCATTAGCATATTTGACTAGCAAATCAATGGTGTGTCTATCGCACTTTTGCGCGGACGGATGCGCCAGTCTAACGAAATTACGCGGGACAAAAAAAAGACGATTTTTTGCGTATCTCGTTCTGGGGATGCCGCGCAACGAAACGCACGCGCACATTTAGACTTACGCACACGCATCTCCTGTTGCGCAGGCGTAATCGCTCTGTGAATCTGGGCCTATAACTTTTGCACAAACCAATCAATAAACACTTATTGCAATTTTTTAACGAAAAATATGTAGAAGAATACGTATCGGCCTAAACTGAGGAAAAAAATAATTTTTTATATATTTTTGGGGGATATTTATTACAGCAAAAAGTTAAAAATATATATTTTTTTCAAAATTGTCGCTCTATTTTTGTTTATAGCGCAAAAAATAAAAACCGCAGAGATGATCAAATACCACCAAAAGAAAGCTCTATTTGTGGGAAAAAAAGGACGCCAATTTTGTTTGGGAGCCACGTCGCAGGACTGCGCAATTGTCAGTTAACTACTTGAGACCCGGACCTTTAGGCAGCTAAAGGACCTGGCCAGTTTTTGCGATTCGGCACTGCATCGATTTAACTGACAATTGCGTGGACGTGACACGTGGCTCCCAAACAAAATTGGCGTCCTTTTTTCCCCCACAAATAGAGCTTTCTTTTGGTGGTATTTGATCACCTCTGCAGTTTTTATTTTTTGTGCTATAAACAAAAATAGAGCGACAATTTTGAAAAAAATGCAATATTATTTACTTTTTGCTATAATAAATATCCCCCAAATTAATTATTTTTGTACTACTAATGGCGGCGATCAGCGATTTTTTTCGTGACTGCGACATTATGGCTGACACTTCGGACAATTTTTACACATTTTTGGGACCATTGTCATTTTCACAGCAAAAAATGCATTAAAAATGCATTTTTTACTGTGAAAATGACAATTGCAGTTTGGGAGTTAACCACAATGGGGTGCTGAAGGGGTTAAGTGTGACCTCACCTGTGTTTCTAACTGTAGGGGGGTGTGGCTGTAGGTGTGATGTCATTGATTGTGTTTCCCTATTAAAGGGAACACACGATCAATGACGGTGCCACAGTGAAGAACGGGGAAGCTGTGTTTACACACAGCTCTAAAAAGAAAATAAATCAGCGCAAAAATGACAAATGAACCCCTGTATAGCAGCTGAACACCAGGGTCAATAATAACAAAATCCCTGTGGAGAAACAAATACAGATGGTGCAGCGCTCAAGTAAAATAATAAAAGATGAATGGAAAGTCCATAAAATCGCAGTACACCTCCAGTGAGTGCCAATGCAGACAGACAGACGCCTGTGTAGATAACTTCACACATGCTAGACACACATCCACCACCACATGGAATAGCCTCTCACCTTACCACCTGGACCCTTTGATTATGGAGGGTCAAATGTGCTTTATGTATAAATATCAGCAAATCCAGCAGTAGTGGAGACGTCACAGAGAAACCGATAGGTCATCCCAGGTCATGTAATAAACAAATGCCAAAACATAGTGCTCTCCGTTTGGAATAACAATTTAATCGTAATAAAAGATAAAAAAACACTCACAATGAAGGCACCACGGTCAGTGCCGATGTATACAGCGTGTATATTAAGCAAAGTGATAGCCGCGGGTGACGTCACAACGCTCCTCCCATACGCGTTACATCCTCTATGGGTGGGGACTTCTTCAGCGGTGAAGGAGGCGTGGAGAATACCCGCTATTTATGTGTAAGTTGCCTTAGGAATCCGTACTTAGGGAGAGTCAACATACGAGTGTCAGAAGGCTAATTTGCATAGAAGTGTCCAGCCCACACCATGCAAAAAGACACTCATGCATAGGACTCATCATCCTGCAATGTATATTATCGCAAAGAAGAGAAGCAAAAAAACACACAGGTTCGAATATTAATTCTTTAAAAGTGTAACTAATACTCATATGCTAATTAGCTATAAAACTAAATAATATTTAATCACTTTAAAAATATGTTAATACAAACCAAAAATTAATATAAAATCAATTTCGGTAACAAAAAAATTGCAACGTCAACCGCGGCCATCATTACAAAAGAATAAAACAATTAACGATCAGTGATAAAACTATTTATATCAAAATCAATATTCAATCCCCCAGGAGCAGGCACCCCAGTTTCATGTATCCAATAGGATTCACGTTTACTCATCTGACGAATAAGATTACCCCCCCTCCAGTGGTTGGTAACCCTTTCAATCCCCCAAAATTGTAAGCTCTTTGGATTTTTTGGATGAACTAGTTTAAAATTTCTAGATACTTTGTGGTTAATAGAACCTTTCTTAATATTTCTGACATGCTCATCAACTCTCATATGCATAGATCTAGATGTCCTTCCTACGTATTGCAACCCACAACCGCATTGCAACATATACATAACACCGACCATATCGCATTTGATGAGCTGCTTAATCTCATATTCTCTACTTGTAGCAAATGATAAAAACTTTTTCCAGTTAACATTTGTTTTGGAGTGTTTACAAGAAACACACCGACCACAAGCATAAAAGCCTCCCAGAAACGTGAACAACTTATTTTCCCTAGGGATTGGTGGATTCAGGATACTTGGTGCTAGACGATCCCTCAGCGAGGGTGCTTTTTTGTATATAAACTGCGTACGTGCAAGCAAAACAGGTCCTAACACTGTCATTATAGACCAATTCTTATTGATGATTCTCTCAAACGCTGTGAATTGAACGTTATAATCAAGAATCATCCTGAAATTATTAACATCTGGGTTAGGTTTACTGACATGGTCAGCAACCAATATATTTCTCTCCATCATATTAACTTTAGTGATCTCACCTTCAAGATCACTTTAGGAGTAACCTTTTTCTTCAAACCTAGATAACAGCACTCTAGACTGGCTGATGAAATCGCCAACTTTGGTGCAATTCCGACGCAACCTAATAAATTGACCCCTGGGGATATTGCACAACCATGATCGATGGTGGCAACTCCCCAGAGGTATATAGGAATTGCGGTCGGTAGTTTTGAAGTGGTTGATCAGTTTGAAATGATCATCTGACTTTTTGTTCACTAAATCCAAAAACACCACTTGATCATTACTAATATTCTAAGTGAGAGAGATATTTTTGGTATTATTGTTTAGTGAATCAATAATTGATAACAGAGATAGATGATCTTTCACCTTCCCTGATCAAAAGAAGATCATCAATGAATCTGCGATAACAGACCAGTTCGGGGGGGGGGGCGGTGAGCAAAAATGGCTTCCTCCTCCCAGTGGGCCATAAATATATTGGCCACACTGGGAGCAAACCAAGCTCCCATAGGTACCCTCCTGGTCTGTAAGTATAACTCCTTATCGTACCAAAAATAATAATAGTATTTTTTTACTACTAATGGCAGCGATTAGCGTTTTTTTCATGACTGCGACATTATGGCGGACACTTCAAACAATTTTGACACATTTTTGGGACCATTGTCATTTTCACAGCAAAAAATGCATTAAAAATGCATTGTTTACTGTGAAAATGACAATTGCAGTTTGGGAGTTAACCACAATGGGGCACTGAAGGGGTTAAGTGCGACCTCATCTGTGTTTCTAACTGTAGGGGGGTGTGGCTGTAGGTGTGACGTCATTGATTGTGTTTCCCTATAAAGGGGAACACACGATCAATGACGGTGCCACAGTGAAGAACGGGGAAGCTGAAGCTGTGTTCATGCGCCGGCGGCGCACACGTGCGACCCCACGGCTGGGCTTAAAGGGCCACGTACAGGTACGTGGATGCGCACAGCCGTGCCATTCTGCCGACGTATATCTGCCTGAAGGGGTCATTAAGTGGTTAAAAGTGCCAAATCGCAAAAAGTGGCCCGGTCATTGACCTGCAAAATGGTCCGGGGCTGAAGTGGTTAAAGGTTCATTTTTAACATTTAACATTTAACAATTGTGTCTTTTTAAATCATAATTAGTGTCTGTGTATAAATAGTCAATGAGTCTGTTAGCTTTCACTTCGATGTCCTAAGCAGGCTAGACACTGAGCTATGAGGAGGAAGAAAAGAACAGTCGAAAGACCTGCGTAAGAAAGTAATGTAACTTTATAAAGATGGAAAGGGATATGAAAAGATACCCAAAGCCTTGAATATGAAATTCAGTACTGTTTAATACCTTATTAAGAAGTGGAAAATTCGGGGCTCTTTTGATACCAAGCCAAGGTCAGGTAGATCAGGGAAGATTGCAGCCACAATTGGCGGAAGAATTGGCCAGGATACAAAGACAAGCTCACAGGCAACCTCAGGAGAAAAACAGGCTGCCCTCCAAAAAGATGATGTTGTTTTAAGAGGCACAATTCAACGATACTTGAATAAAAAAAGAATTGTATGGTTGAGCTGCCAGAAGGAAGCCTTTATTGCGCCAATGCCACAAAAAAGCCCAATAAGGCATGTTAAGGTGTTGTTGAGCATATTGTAACCAGGCTTCTTTGTTGAACTTGTGCAGTAAAGGCTTCTTTCTGGCATTTTGACTATGCAGCTCTTTGTTGTTCAAGTATCATTGTATTGTGCTCCTTGAAAACAAAAACAACATATTTTTCCAGAGCAGCCTGTATTTCTCCTAAAAGTTGTTCTTTGTATCCCAAACAATTCCTGTGGCAGCTGTGGCTGAAATCTTTCTTGATCTACCTGACCATGGCTTGATATCAAGAGATCCTCAAATGCTCCACTGCTTACTAAATGATAGAACAGTACTGACTGGCATATTCAAGGCTTTTTATATCCTTTTCCATCTTTGTAAAGTTTCATTACCTTGTTACACAGGTCTTTTGACTGTTATTTTCTGCTCTACATGGCTTAGTATCTAGCCTGCTTAGTGCATCCATGTGAGAGCCAACAAACTCATTGACTATTTATACACAGACACTAATTGAGATTTAAAAAGCCACAAATGTGGGAAATTAACTTTTTATATCTAATGTAACCTGTGTGTGCCACCTTCTGTGTCTGTACCAAGGCAAAACATTCCAGTGTATGTAAACTTTTCATCAGGGTCATTTTGATAATTTCTGTTATCATTATGATTTTAAAAGGAGGCAAAAAAACTATGTGATAGTAACTGGCTTCATGTGATCACTATCTTTGAATAAAAGACAGTTTTTTGGCACGACTAGTCATATTTTCAATATAAATGCCAAGATTTCCAAATTTCTGCCAGGGTATGCAAACTTTTGAGCACAACTGTATATCTATATATAGCTATATATTGATATATCTATAAATGTATCTATAGATATATCTATAGATATATCTATATACAGTATATTCTTAACAAACAATTGGGCTAGAATTACAAGAAGAAGGCACGTGCACCCCATGGGACTTGCAATATGAAGAAGTTTCAATAAGGTCTGATTATGGCCCTCCAATACATTGACCATAATAAACACCTTATTGAACCTCACTCCTGTTGCAGGTGTAGTGCTAAATTGTATTAAGTCCTCCTGCCCATCACCAATGACGACTTTCCCTTAGCTGGACCCAAGGGCACCGACACACTTTACACAGTTTAAATGTTTTTTTTTTTTTTAAAGGGAAGGTTAATTTAGCAACAATTTACAATATTTCTGAAATGAAAAAATTGACAAAGGTAATATGCAGCTCTTTAAGTGTCATTTTTAATCCAGACAATTAAAAACTCGAAAAACAAGATAACATTAATATACGTGTATCTTTAGTAAAACATTTACCAAAAAAGGACAAGACCGTCATGGCTGAATTGCGTTACCATCTGCTGCACCTACCTCTTTTGTATTGCAAACAGACTATTTCCAATTTATTTTGCTAGGAACAAAAAGCGAGATGTGCATGTGTGTAGTAGTGAAGTAGTTCGGAGACACATTCTCAGGAACGTGCTGGCCATAGCAGAACTGAAGTTTCGAGGCACATGCCCTTCTTACTGCACATTTAGGCAAATACATGTGCGTATGTGCGCGCATTTGCCATTGACACTGGAGCCAATTGCCCCATGTGTGCGCGCACGCACCCCCTGTGACACGGAGCTGCAGAACGGGGAGATGCCTATGTAAACAAGGCATTTCCCAGTTCTGTCTAGTGACAGGACAGTAATCTACTGCTCCCTGTCATCGGGAGCAGTGATTACTGTTGTGTCATTTGTAGCCAAGCCCCCCACAGTTAGAATCACTCCCTAGAACACACTTAACCCCTTCCTCACCCCCTGGTGGTTAACCCCTTTTCTACCAGTGTCATTTACACAGTAATCAGTGCATTTTATAGCACATCAAAAGTGTCCGCTGTGTATGGAATAGGGATGAATCGAAAACCCCCCCGTTCGGTTCGCACCAGAACCTGCGAACAGACCTAAAGTTTGTGTGAACTTTAGAACCCTGTTAAAGTTGGACTCGAACGTTTGAAATCTAAAGTGCTAATTTTAAAGCCTAATATGCAAGTTATTGTCCTAAAATGTGTTTGGGACCTGGGTCCTGCCCCAGAGGACATGTATCGATGCAAAAAAAGTTTTAAAAACGACTGTTTTTTCATGAGCAGTGATTCCTTTAAATTTCGTACCTATGCCTGTGAAGTAGCGCTTTTTTCCCTTCTTAGAACTTAGAAAGTATCATTTCTGAAGAAAAAAAAGTCGTATAAAATCACTATAATGAATTGTCGGCTCCCGGCAATTCAGAGAAAAGTCATTCATAAAAAAAAAAAAACGCTCCCCCCCCAAAATCACTTGTTTTTCCTTCAGAAATGACACTTTGTGCAGGGACAGTTCTAAGCATGGGAAACAAGCGCTACTTTACAGACATACTATACACCCCCCCCCCAGGTACGAAATGTAAAGGAATATTTGACTTTTAAGTAAACAGACGTTTTTAAAACTTTGTTTGCAATGATTCATGTCCCCTGGGGCAGGACCCAGGTCCCCAAACACTTTTTAGGGGTGTTCCACGGCTTTTCGAATTTGCCACGAACACCTCAAATTGTCCGCTGTTTGCCGAATAGGCGAACAGGCAATGTTTGTGTCGAACATGAGTTCGACTCGAACTCAAAGCTCATTCCTCGTCTGGAAAAATGTCACGATAAAAATAGCAGATCGCCGACATTACTAGTAAAAAAAAAACTATTAATAAAATGCCATAAAACTATTACCTATTTTGTAGACGCTATAACTTTTGCGCAAACCAATCAACATACGCTCATTGCGATTTTTTTTTTTACCAAAAATATATAGAAGAATACATATCGGTCTAAACTGAGGAAGAAATTCGTTTTTTATATATTTTTGGGGGGGATATTTATTATAGCAAAAAGTAAAAAATTTTTTTTTTTTTTTTAAATTCTCGCTCTTTTTTTGTTTATAGTGCAAAAAATAAAAACCGCAGAGGTGATCAAATACCAGCAAAAGACAGCTCTATTTGTGGGAAAAAAGAACATTAATTTTGCTTGGGTGCAACGTCGCAGGACCATGCAATTGTCAGTTAAAGCGACGCAGTGCCGAATGGCAAAATGTGCTCTTGTCAGAAAAGGAGTAAATTCTTCTGGGGCTGAAATGGTTAAATATCTCCTGCCCTGACCCTGGCCTGTATCTAGCCTTTGCCTTCTGCTTGTCTGCCTGATCTCGTGTTGCCGACCTCTGCCTGTACCATTGCCTGTCTGCCATCTATGCCTGCATCTGATTGTCTGTTACCGACCTGGCTTGTCTGACCACACATCCTGTGTCTCTTCTGCTCTGCATGCACCTGCCTGTCCCCTGCTGGAGTGTCTTCTACTGGGGCCATCAGTCTTCCTGAATCTGCTATTAGCAACTGCCTACTATTGTCACCAGCCCAGGGTCCACTGTTCCTGCCAACACATGCTGTTCCAGCTAGCCCGGTCTGTCCTGGTGACACATCCGCTATGCAGAAGACTGCACAGGCACCCATACCTTACCAATCTCTTGCGGGAACTGTCTCAACATCAGTGGTCTCCAATCTGGGGATGTACTGGAGGCTTTCACTCAGCCATAAGGTACTTGACACACCTTAAACATAAAGAACCATTAATATACTACTTAGTTGGTTTTCTTGAATTTACTGCAAGAATAAGACAAACTGCCAAAAGGAAAAAAGCAATGTAACCCAAAGTATTAAAAACTATAAATATAAATATTTTGTAGGAACCTACTTTAATTGTATAATTTGTATTGTTCTTTCTTATTGTACAGTTATCATAGTATCAGGAATGTATTTTCTATATATAATTGTTAACATTTTAGACTTTTAACAATTATTTACAATCCTTGCTGCATGGCCCAGCCTTGTCTTCCTGACTATATAAATCCTGCATTAGTCAGTTTATTTAGACAGCTCAGAGAAAGTCTGACTCATCCAAACAGGCTCATTGAAAGCACAGGAAATTATGATTAGGACTCATGTTGCTCTTTTAGTAAGGAACATTCACAAACATGGAAGTAGAGCAGTCTGAGCTGCATTGAGACTTTCTTTATTAGCCACATGCATGTGCCGACAATATCACAGAATTTAGAATAGAAAATAATTGAATTTGAAATTGGAAAACGCAAAATCAGGCTCACTTCTGCATAGAAACCAATGAGCTTCTAACCCCAGCTTGTTCAATTAAGCGTTGGTAATAAAACCTGGAAGCTCATTGGTTTCTATGCAGAAGTGAGCCTGATTTTGCCTTTTCCAGCTTTAGTAAATAAACCCCATTGTGTACTTAAAAGTGGGGTATGCCTGTATCATACTAAATAAAAACACCATATGATCACTTTAGAAAGGGAAGAAAATATGGACAAATTTAAAAGACTCTGCCTCGTGTGGCATGAAGGCAAAGACTGTTCTTAGATAGTTTCTGCTTGTAATTAGTACAGTGTGTCCAAACTGTAATTTAACCTACAGTAGATCAGACCAATAACGGGCCATCAAATCTTTACTATGCTTTGCAAATGCACTAGTAAACTAAATACTATGGCCCAGATTCAGGTACATCTGCGCATTATTGGACCGGCGTAGCGCACCGCCTTTACGTTAGATTTGCGCAATTTTGCCGCGTAATCACCCTATTCTCGTAGCTTTTGCGCAGAAAATTGCGCATGCGTAACGTTTTTTCAGAGGCGTAAGGCGGAGTAATACAAATTGGGAAGGACGTGGGCGTGTTACATTGAAATGAGCCGTGACCCCATGCAAATGAAGGGCCGGCCGGCTCGCGCATGCGCGCTTGAAGGAGACCATGGTCAGCTCCGCTGTGCGCATGCTCACAACTCGGGAGCGGCAACAAACAGCATAAATAGACAGACACAAATGCACTTCCTTTGCAAAAGCACATGCCTTTGTATCCCTTCCTATACAGCAAGGTGCTTTTGTTTATTAGCGTTTGTTTGTTTGTTTGTGACGTGTCTTTGAGATATTTGGGCAATGTTTTGCAGAGTGATTTTTGTGTTTTATGTGTTTTCTTTGTTGTTATTTTGTTTAAAATATATTTTTGCTGGGCATTTTTTATTTTTGCTCGTCATTTATTTAATTTTTTTGGTTCTGTGTGTGTATGATTTTGGAATGTGGGGGTGATATTCCTGCCGGAAAAGGGGTGTCACGCTCATTTGTGGTGGAGAAGTGATCCCCAGGTCTGTGTGAATGGTGTATGAATGTACAGTGACCTAATTGGAGCCGTGGCGTGGCGTTGCAGCTCACAAGTCCTGCATGGTGGACTGGTGCCAATCCAATGTGATGAGGATGTGGGGTGTGTGTGCTAGGGACCACAGTGGTGTGCATGCATGCATTCTCATTGTGCCATGATTAATGTGTGTGTTTAACGTGCAAAGATGCATATGTGAGCTGGCATGAGATGGGGTCATGAGATGGGGTCCCAGTGCATATGCAGAGTCACCTTGAAGGGAAAAGACAGGAGGATGTTAGTAGTGCATGTGCCCCTTGTGATGTGTGCATCATGGGGGGGACAGTCATGCCTGCCACCCATGTCACTCACCAACCAGCCAGCTGTCCCCATACATGTTCTGTTTGAAATCTGTGGGGATGGGGCTCTGATTGTATATGTAGCTGTCATGGGTGTCATGGGTAGTGTCATGTGTTGGGCTGGTGATGTCCTCCTGCAGGGTTGTGGTTAATTCCATGATGCCATGAGGGGTGAATCTGAAGATGCGAGACACCTCAGAATCACTCATGCCAAAGATGTCTATGTGTGTGTGATATATCCTCTCCTGTGAAGAGTGAAGAGTGAGGGGCTTGTATCAGATAAGAATATTGTATTAGATTAGATTAAATTGTAAAGTTTAGATAAGCAAAAAAAAAAAAAAAAAATCTCCCGTGCCCTCCTTAGTGCCCTCCTCAGTGCCCTCATCCTTCTTTGTTCATCTAAAGTCAGTAGTATAGCTATGTGCGACGATGCCCCTGGCATGTTGGCATACAGATTGTTGTGCAACACGTGTGACTGCTGAGCTCCTCACTAACAGTGTTGCTTTATCTAACAAGTAGACTTTTTTTCTCTTTTTAGACCAGCTTTTAAATATGCTCTAATTTGCGCTAGACAGGACATTTTGCTGTTGCGCACACTGCGTAGCCTGCGCTGCCCCAACGTTCTTTTGTGGATCCCCGTAAGTCCCTCATTAGCATATTTGACTAGCAAATCAATGGTCTGTCTAGCGCACTTTTGCGCGGACGGATGCGCCAGTCTAACAAAATTACGCGGGACAAAAAAAAGTAGATTTTTTGCGTATCTCGTTCTGGGGATGCCGCGCATCAAAACGCACGCGCACATTTCGACTTACGCACCTGCATCTCCTGTTGCGCAGGCGTAATCGCTCTGTGAATCTGGGCCTATAGGTCTTTGGACACCTCACATTTCAATCAGTAATTTATCATTTATGAAGCTTTAAGTCCTAGTGCATGGCTTACTTTTTTTTTTGTAATGCCTTTATTTAACAAAAAGTTGCAATGTACACAAACAACAAGGAGAACAGAGTAAATCAAAATACAAAAGTCTTGAGCTGTGGTCATCAACCCTGTTCTCAGGGCCAACTAACAGGCCAGATATTATGTATTACCTTGGGGAGATGCAGACTAGAATACTGTAATCAATGAGCAGCAAATGATATCACCTGTGATGTATTTCAGTTAGCTTGCCAACCTGGCCTGTTAGTGGGCCCTGAGGACAGGGTTGCTGACAGGGCTCGAGTCCTGCGGGAATGCGTGGGAACGGCGTACCTCCACTTTTTTCTAAGCAGGAATGCCATCCCCTTTGCAGGACTTGAGCCTCCCAGCCTTCGGTAAGCGGCATTGCCGCAATGTCTCCTCTCCTAGGAGCTTTTGTTATTGTTCCTAGGAGACATTGCGGAGGCCTGCTGCAAGTTATCACGGGATTTAGAAAGCACTTGCTTAAATTTCTTTCTAAATTCCATGATAACTTGTGACAGGCCTCCGCAATGACTCCTGGGAACAATAACAAAAGCTCCCAGGAGACATTGTGGCATAGAGCAAGTAAGTACACGGTGCACTCAGTGCACCTGGAAATAGCCCTTGTTCTATCATATGTCAGATGCTGTTGAGAAAACACCAGCAGCCTGTGCTGGAAGAGTTACTTACTACTAAGTCTGCATACATTTTTAATTACCCAACCCAGTCTGTGTTTGGTAGTGTGAGCAGAGGAGGTTTTAAATTTTTAGTACACTGTCACATGGATCTGATATAGGTACATTACTTCCTAGGTGAAAGTGGGCATAAGCTCCAATGAGTCCAAAAGGGCTTATGCCCAGGGAGAGGTGTCTGTGTAACATGCAGGGGGAAGGTGTCTGTGTAACATGCAGGGGGGAGGTGTCTGTGTAACATGCAGGGGGGAGGTGTTTGTGTAACATGCAGGGGGGAGGTGTCTGTGTAACATGCAGGGGGGAGGTATCTGTGTAACATGCAGGGGTGGGGTGTCTGTGTAAAATGTAGGGTGTCCAAAGCTAGGGGGGTTGGCCAATGTAAAGGGGCCCAGAGGTGCAGGATGCTGTGTGATGTAAAGGGGTCCGGAGGTGCAGGGGGTTGTGTAATGTTAAAGAGGTGCAGGGTGCTGTGTATAGTAAAAGTAGTGTGTGTGTATATATATATATATATATCTGCCTTGTGTAGACAATTGTCATGGACTTACCTCCTTCCTGGCTTCTTATCACTGACATGTGCTGCCAGCCATCTTGCTTCCTGAGCTTCTTGTAACTTCCTACTCCCTGCGGCTCCTCCTTCCCATTGGGAGGAGCTGGATGCTCAGCACATATATACCACGGCTGTTGCAGTACTCCCTTGCTTGGTCCTTGTCTTACAGCCTCCTGTGGTTGTGCTGCTGTTTGGATCACCGACCCGGCTCCTACGGATGTTCCTTCTGGTTCCAAATCCCGGCTTCGTCTCACCACCTTTTGGCTACTGACTCTGGCTTGGCTGACTTCCATCCCTGGCTATCGACCCTGGCTTCGGCGGAGGACCCTTCTGGCTGTTGATCATTTGTTTGGACTTTACCTTGCTGTTTGGTTTTTTAATAAAGACCTTCTACTTCATTTACATCTGAGTACGTCTGATTCATGCTTCCTGACAACAATACACCAATTACTATTGGGCGTCGGCTGTAGAAATGGCCAGAGAGGTTTGGGGAGTTAGAAGCCTTCAGCTGTTCAAAATGAAGCAATTAAAGCCCCTATAAATAAAGCCTAAGGATAACGACTGATTGCTGCATCCTGGGGGCTTTGTGAGTGAAGGAGCAGACACAAGCACTTCTGAAGAGGTTAGGTGCTGATGGATTTTTCTGTGTGAGAAATATCAAAGAGACTTTTTTTGTTGTTTTCTGCTGTAGGACCAGCAGTGTCTGCCCAGCAGTAGGCTGTGCCAGACTCCATAGTCATCCTCAAGTGCCGTTTTGTACAGTTCAGCGTGTAGTGAACCCATCCAGGGGGTCACACACACCCGCTACCGAGTTAATTCCTCACACATGGTGGAGAACGCGGGCAGTTAACCCAAGTAAACCCAAAATGGAGGAGATGCTGAAACAGCTGATTATAGCAAATGCAAATCACCAACAGAGCATTGTAGCTCAACAACAGAGCATTGCAGCTCAACAACAGGTTCACCAGGAGAGCATTGCAGTTCACCGAGAGAGCCTTGCAGCTCAACAACGGGTTCACCAAGAGAGCATGGCAGCTCACCGAGAGAGCCTTGCAGCTAATCAACAGGTTCACCAAGAGAGAATGGCAGGTTGGGAAAAGAAACACCAGCAGCAAATGGAGGCCATCGCGAAACTATTTGAGAGAACAGAGGAAAAGGATAGCAAGCCCTCTCTGATTGAGAATCCAGAGGATCATAATGCTATAGAGGTTACCACGTCTGTTCAGACGGAATCATCACCAGAGGGTAGTACTTCACCAGAGGAACAAGAAGTGGAGCCAGAGGAGAGTACCCTGGCAGAGCCTGAAACTCCCGAAGTAAAGGAGCCGCCATTAGTAGTAGAAGAGTCTGTAGAGCCTGTGGAAACCAATGTTGTGAATGGCGTTCCAGAGGTCAAACCAGACGAGATCAAACCAGAAGAGAAAGACCCTCATGTACAAGAAGGTGCTGAGGAGGTCCCGGCTGTCCCCGCAGTAGCAGCTCCTATGAAGCTGAATCAACGGTCTGACAGTTCTGCTAAAGACAGTAGAGAACCTTTAGCAAATACTTTGAAGAAACTTGATGATCCAGCTACCAAAGCTGTTAACTTGGAACTGGAACCCAACAAGTTTAAAGGCAAGATTTTGGATTGCTCCAAATTTTTTCGCAAAGCCAAATTGCTGCATTACCATATGAAGTTTTTCCCTGGCGTTGACAAGTCAGAGCAGGATCAGAGTCCTGTCATGAGGCATATGCAGACAAGAGGCTCTTTAGCTCACGAAAAGGCCAGTCAGCAAAGCTCAAAGAGAAGACGCACCACAAACAGTTCAAATTCCCACCGACCGTCCCTAAAAGACAAAAGCAAGGAGAACTTAATCCAGAAGTCTATTCGCAAGCCAGAAAAGCTGTCTGAAAGTGTTAAAGAAAAATTCAAAGATTTCTTGAGTCTGAAGTCAAAGAAGAAGAAAAAGAAAGCAAAGTCAGAGCTGTCTGGTAGGGAAGAGAACATAGAGTTTTCTAAGGAGCTCTCACCAAAAAAATGACAAAAAAAATTACAAAGCTCAACAGTGATTATAAGGCCCCGTGTTCCGGCAAAAGCAGCGATCATGGATGCCGTCCATATACAAGACTAAGTGATGAGGAGACGCTCAGCGATTCTTGCATGGAAAGCTTACTTTGGAATGATGAGGATTACAACGAAGACATCGTTGTCACTTATTCTCATGGTTTTCTAAATGTTGGCCGCAACAGGAGCAAGTACAGCTCTGCCAAGCAAAGACTTGTGATGGACAATATGGATGAGAATGCTATGGATGCAAATATGGGCGAACTGTTAGATCTCTGCTCAGGAAAGTTTCACCAATCACAGTCCAACACCAGCCAGCCTGATGCAAATGACTCCAAGATAGGGGTTATGGATGAGTGGACAGTAGACATGTGCAGCTTGTTTCATAATGAATTGAAATTCGGTCAAATTTTGCATCTTTTGGACAGTTAAAATAGTGCCAAACATATTTGAATCTGTAGTCATGTTTGTCAGACTTGTGCGTATCTGCCTAGCAATTTTTTCATATAAATATAGGTTATTGAATTAAATCTGATGTATATATGAAACCAACCCTAGGCTAGCAAAAGAGCCTTCACCCAGTAAACTCTCCAGAACCTAACAAAGGGTCTAGTATAATACTGGTTCACCAGCAAACTAACAGTTGACCTTTACTGAATACATTTATAAACCACTCAAGGTTGATGAGGTGACTGTGTCTACTATTCAATTTGTCACTCACATTCTCTTGTTTGTAAGTAAAGCACTTACAGAAAAATATGCCCCTTGCAATTGTAAAACTAGCACTTTAATTAGTACAACGAGCAGACCTTGTGCTGGTGTGCAAACCATTGTACAACATTGTTCAAATATTCTTGCATACAAAACATACTCCTGCCTTTATGTTAGGAGTATGATCACGCTATATGAAAAAGCATTCATTCTGTTTTAGGATTTACAGCATATGAAATAAAATCCACAGAATTCTTTCAGTTGATGAGCATCTACTGGGTTTTAAAGCGGATCTCCACCCTAAAGTGAAGATCCGCTGATCGGAACCCTCCCCCCCTCCGGCGTCACATTTGACACCTTTCAGGGGGGAGGGGGGTGCAGATACCTGTCTAAAGACAGGTATCCGCACCCACTTCCGGCCCGCAGTCTCGGGCAAAAGACGGGCTTTTCCCGTTGTGTGCTGGGAACTCTCGGCTCCCAGCACACAGCGGGAGCCAATCGCCGGGCGCAGCGCGACTCGCGCATGCGCCGTAGGGAACCGGGCAGTGAAGCCGCAGCGCTTCACTTCCTGGTTCCCTCACCGTGGATGGAGGGGGGAGCAGCAGGGTGACGAGCGATCGCTCGTCCTCTGCTACGGACGCCGCTGGACTCCAGGACAGGTAAGTGTCCTAATATTAAAAGTCAGCAGCTGCAGTATTTGTTGCTGCTGGCTTTTAATATCTTTTTGAGGTGAACCATCCGCTTTAATGCAACAACAAAATCATTTTGGCAATATTTTCATTCTTAAAAGATTACGTTTCTTTATTCTGTGTCATTTCACTTCCCTAGGAGTGGTGGAAAATAGTTTTCCTGTGACTACTTTAAAAACAGAGGTTTTGTATCGCTTTCTGGTGGGTTTTTTTTTCTGGTGGTTTTTTTTTCACATCAAAATTTAACAAATTATGCATTTTTGAACACAGAACATGGAACATGTTTTTTTTAGTGCTAACTGTAAGGCTGGATTCTCACCTATGCAGTTTTAGTGTGTTTTGCATTTTGCAGATTTGTGCTACAGTCGATTTAACATGGTTTCCTATTGAACGCGTTTTGTAGTGCAAATCTGCAAAATGCAAAAAGCACTAAAACTGCATAGGTGTGAATCCAGGTTAATTCTCCTTTCTTGATATTTCCTTATATAAGCATGCACTTGGCCTCCCAACACTAAAGCCAACCCTTCGTAATTTAAAACTGTTCAATATAATTATGTCCAAAGAGGCTACAAATTTGAATGACCGGAAAAATGAAAATGTCAATAAACATTGAAAAAGCTATTTTCTCATGTAAGCAATTAATAGGTTGTAAATGACAATAAAGAAACAGCATGGGTGAAAATGATACCTACATTAAAAAGAGCTACATTTTAGAGTAGAGGGAGGATGGGCGTAGTTAGGCACTCAAGCAAGCTGGCATCTTAATACAGGAGCTCTGCTGCCCTCAAGGATTTCTGTCTGTTATTCGCTACTTTGTGTTGCACAGTGGGAAAAATTGGGCACCCACTCCATCTCACCAGAACCCCCCCAATCTCAACTGGGTTGTAATCTGCCAGAGATCGTCCATACTCTGCCACAGAACTTCCAGTCTGGGCCCCCCTCCGGGCCTTTGCCATCATCTGCCGTGCAGAGCTGTCAAATCTCCATAGGCAAAAAGAAAGCTTACATGGATGCTGAGGCTATTGTGGAGCTGATCCGACAGATGCCAAAAATTATTGATTTACAGTCCATAGCCTTGGTTATTAAAAATGAATTTTCGATGGATGTTTCCAACCTAAAGGAGTAGATCAGGGCCCAAACTGGAACTAAAGTCGTGTCACGAAGCTGCAGAACGGGGAGATGTAAACAAGGCATTTCCCTGTTTTGCCTAGTCAAAGTCAAAACACAGTAAAGGCAGCCAATCCTGGGAGAGCTGGAGGGGAGAGGAGGGGAGGGGGATGTGAATTGTGAACTTTTTACACAGGACTTGCCTGTCTTAGGCTACTGCATTAGATATGTAAATAACCTGTTACTCACACCAAGGGGGAGGATTTGACAAAGGTTTTCTCTGTTTGTCAAGATTTATCTCACCCAACAATAAAAGAGGATTGCTCAAAGCTGGATTAACTAAAATGTCTGTTTTTTTTTTTCGGGTTTAATTGAACAAGCTGAGATTAGAAGCTCATTGATTTCTATGCAGAAGCGAGCCTGATTTTGCGCTTTCCAGCTTTAGTAAATTAACCCCATTGTGTTGTTTATTAAAAATGTATTAAAAATATATATACCTATAGTTAAAAAATATTTAAAATATCAGTTCAAAATCTTCTTAACTAAAAACTAAAGTAGAATTGACCCATATCCATTTTAGTAGTTGTAGTAAACAAAAGTGATATTTGTATCTGTCTATAGACCAGGATTTTGTTTCATTATTTCATCTCAAATAAATTCTTACATCTCTCTAACGAAAAGGTAAACTCCTTAGTTATTAACAGCCTGAGGGCATTCCATTTTCTTTAACCACTTAAGGACCGCCTCCTGCACATATACGTCGGCAGAATGGCACGGCTGGGCACAAGCACGTACCTGTACATCCTCTTTGAGTGCCCAGCCGTGGGTCGTGTACGTGCGCCCGCGGCGCGCATCCGCGACCTGGTCCTAAGCTCCATGACCGCAGCCGTGGGACCCGCGGGCCCGATCGCCGCTGGAGTCTCGTGATCGGTCCCCGGAGCTGAAGAACGAGGAGAGCTGTGTGTAAACACAGCTTCCCCATTCTTCACTGTGGCACTTTCATTGATCGTGTGTTCCCTGATATAGGGAAACACAATCAATGAAATCACACCTACAGCCCCGCCCCCTACAGTTAGAAACACATATGAGGTCACACTTAACCCCTTCAACCCCTTCAGCGCCCCCTAGTGGATAACTCCCAAACTGCAATTGTCATTTTCACAGTAAACAATGCATTTATATAGCATTTATTGCTGTGAAAATGACAATTGTCCCAAAAATGTGTCAAAATTGTCCGATGTGTCCACCATAATGTCGTGGTCATGAAATAAAATGCTGATCTCTGCCATTAGTAGTAAAAAAAAAAGATATTAATAAAAATGCAATAAAACTATCCCCTATTTTAAAAAAAACACTATAAATTTTGTGCAAACCAATCGATAAACGTTTATTGCAATTTTTTTTACCAAAAATAGGTAGAAGAATACGTATCGGCCCAAACTGAGGACATTTTTTTTTTATATATATTTTTGGGGGATATTTATTATAGCAAAAAGGAAAAAAATATTGAATTTTTTTCAAAATTGTCACTCTATTTTTGTTTATAGCGCAAAAAATAAAAACCGCAGAGGTGATCAAATACCACCAAAAGAAAGCTCTATTTGTGGTAAAAAAAAAGGACGCCAATTTTGTTTGGGAGCCACATTGCATGACCGCGCAATTGCCAGTTAAAGCGACGCAGTGCTGAATCTCAAAAACTGGCCAGGTCCTTTACCTGCATTTTGGTCCGGGTCTTAAGTGGTTAAGGCACAGCATGATCTTTGCAACAATTTAGCAGATAAAAGATTGAACTACTCAGGAGTCAAACTTTTGACTTTATTGCTTCTCTAAACAAGCTGGCATATTAGCATAGAAAGCAAAGATGGAGAAACATAAACCCAGCACACACTAGAGCCTCTTCTTTCATCACCAGTGTTACAACTGGTAATCCAAATAGGAGCCTGCTGAAGTGCAAGAAGATGGATGCCTATGACATTAAAGCTTTCTTTAAAAAGCATACCTCAAGCTAGAGTATCTTTTAGGAGGCAATTACACAGGCAGCCTTCAATACAGGCCTTTTACTACTAAAAAAAACTGACCTATGCAAAAAAGGCTTCTTGTCTGTCATCAGCATGCTTGCACAATTCCGTTTTTGTAAAGGGTGACTTATGACAAAAGAAATACAAAAAAACGAAAAGAACAACTGTATATGGAAAACATCTAATGACTAGTGTTGCTCACGAATATTCGCATTGCGAATATTCGCTACGAATATTGCATATTCGAGTATTCGCGAATAACTCGAATATCGCGGCGAATATTCGTATTTTTTCAAATTTATTTTTAAAACAGATCACATCCTAGTGATCTCCATCTACGTCTAAAAGCATTGCTGGTATGATTAGAGACCCTGGGCCGAGTAGCTGAGGCGATCCTTTTATGTTGCCGAAAATTTGCATTGCGAATTTTCGGCAACATAAAAGAATCGCATCAGCTACTCGGCCCTTCTTTTGCATCAGAGCCAATCAGAATAACTCGAATATTCGACAAACGGAATATTGTGCGATTCTCTTCTCCGCCCTTCTTTTGCATCAGAGCCAATCAGAATAACTTGAATATTCGGCAAAAGAAATATTGCGCGATATTCCTTTTGCCGAATATTCGAGTTATTCTGATTGGCTCTGATGCAAAAGAAGGGCGGAGAAGATAATCGCGCAATATTCCTGTTGCCGAATATTCGAGTTATTCTAATTGGCTCTGATGCGCCCTTCTTTTGCATCAGAGCCAATCAGAATAACTCGAATATTCGGCAAAAGGAATATTGCGCGATATTCCTTTTGCCGAATATTCGAGTTATTCTGATTGGCTCTGATGCACCCTTCTTTTCATCAGAGCCAATCAGAATAACTCGAATATTCGGCAAAAGGAATATTGCGCGATATTCCTTTTGCAGAATATTCGAGTTATTCTGATTGGCTCTGATGCAAAAGAAGGGCCGCGCAATTATTGCTTATCTTCTCCACCCTTCTTTTGCCCCCTTATTCTCCTTTCTTTTAAGTAGAGTTAGTGTAGAGTTAGTGTTTAGTGCATATTAGTTTAGTAATACAGGAAATGAACTCCGAAAAAAAGTTTTCTGCACAGCCAGGAGACACATAATGCGGTGGAATCTCTTGCCCATTGGAAAGGGAAATTTAAGAGGTGTTCAGTCCCGTTCAAACCAACTCTGGAGATCCTAGGAAACACAGGGATATCAAAGGCCGTGACTGGGTTATAGTCAGACGCTGGTTTACGTTTGACCTCTGGTAAGCTGCTCATTCACTTGGTGGTGGGTGCACCCTTGGAGTTTGCTCATTTGGTGACACGAAACAGAGGATCTCCTTTGGGAATTAATTCCTATAATCACTATGGACTTCAATGGACTCTAGTGGCAAAATGTTATATTATCACTGACACTGGTGTAATAATTATTGATGAGCTGCTACGGTGGTCAGGTAACATTTTTGGTGCAGTGAAAAGGGCATTGGGGGATGTTTCGTGTACATGGATACTAGGAATAAAAAATGGATTTAAGAATAAATATTCTATTTCAAAAGAGTAAGCAAGGATATATGGAATGGCGGGAAAGAGATATTTGGTATAGAGGGGACTGGGACTACTTGAATGGTGGCTATGGGGCTGGCCCTCTAATGATGGGTATTGGTAATACATGAGCCAAAAAGGGGATAAGAACAGCACTAATTGATTTAGGCCATGCAGATTCAGAGGATGGCTATAAAGGCTCTATTGTGAGTGGGAAAATGTATATAGAGAATTTTGGATGCATACACATGTATGCATATATGTGTACACATGTGTATATAGAGAGATCCAAACATTTTTTTTTCAAAATATACAAGATATATATTTTTATTAAATATATAAAATAAAGGACACTGTATGTATGAATGTAAGTGTAAGTAGTGTGAATATGTGTGAAGATAATTGAAATTATGAAAATTATTATTAGTTAGGCCAGTGGATTAGGCTTTTGATGACTTTATGCAGGGAAATTGATTATAAGACGGAGTGAACCTCTAAATCCTCATTGAGGCCTTCTGGCGCCATACCTCCCAGAGTGTATATCCAAAAAGTTTCTCTTGCACAAAAACACCGGAACCGTTCAGATTTCAGAAAGGCTCTTAGAGATGATTTCCAACACCCAGACTCGAAGGCCTGTGGATTGTTGATGGTGAAATTCTAGAAAATGTCTGACAACACTACGTTTGTAGGGGCCATCTTCTACAGACTGTCTGTGTTCGCCAAATCTTTTTCTGAGAGTTCTGTCTTCATAAAGTAGGTTACAGGGGCATGAAAGACAATCGATGGCAAATTCGATGGAGCAGTTATAAAAATCATCAAAGATGTAGGTCTTGCCCTTGGTTGTAAATTATTTTTGACCATGCTGGTCTGGTTTACAGGTGAGGCAGTTGTATTTGCAGCACTGGTACATGCCCTTGATGGAAAAGAAGGTATGGGTGGGTTCATATAGGTGGTTTTTCATTTTTTTGTTTTCTTGGAGCAATTTTGCTCCTGATGTTGCAAGCTCGTCTCTAGGAAATGTTGGGGTTGTCTGGAATGGATGATTGTAAACGGGGATATTCTTGGATTATGCTCCAAAGTTATTTGAATATGTGTTCCATTCTACTATGTTGGGTGTGGTATTGTGTGGCAGAGGTGTGCTCTTAGTTCTGGATTTGGTTACAATGGAAATAGAGTTATGTCCATGGAGGTACAGATCAAATGCCTCATCTACCAGCTTAGGGGGATATCCGTTTCCTCAAATTTTTTTTACTTCAATTATTTTATTGGTGTTTCAAAAGTAATACAGGTACAATTAAAGCAACGACATTGCGGGATGTATTACAACACAACAGTTTGTGTCACTAACAGATAACAAGTATATTAAACATAAGGTGAAGAACAACGTGAGTAGTTTAAACATAACAGTCCTCTCCCCTGATGTGGCACCCCAAGTGGGAGCTGTAGTGCCACAAGAGTGGAGAGGAGATACAGGTCATAATGACATATAACAATGGGAGCATCTCGGATGGGATACGGCATATCAAGTATTCAAAAGGAGGAGGTGAAAGTCAAAGTGAAGGATGGAAGTATTGCTCGGTTAAGAAAGAGTGCAAAAAAAGTCATGGTTCGCGACATCATGTAGTAGTCACAGCTTTTGTCCAGTTGGTCCAAGGCTGCCAGTGTGTTTGGGTAACTGTGGCTTGACCATTGCTGGCGGCCATTGTAGTCTCATAGCTAAAGTGTAGTGCCACTAGGTCGATGATTTGGGCTATGGATGGGATTGAGGCCGACTTCCAATGTCTTGTTAGATTGAGCCTAGCTGCTAGGAGTATGTGAGTGGTTACCTGTCGTAGGGGGTAGGGAATGTCATCGATGGTTAAGTTGAGAATGGCAAGTGCAGGTGATGGGAATACCTTGACGCTGGTAACGTCAGATACAAGCTTGAAGGTGTCGTATTTCTGAATGTCGGGCATTTCCAAAAGATATGTAGCAAGTCCCCTTTGGCAGCCTTGCATCTCCAGCAGTTGCTGGAATTTTGTGAGCCAAAAGATGCCAACTTGGCATGTGTAAGGTACCATCGTAGTGAGATTTTCTGTGTAAGTTCCCAAAGGGCTGAGGATTTGGTGGCTTGGTAGGCCGACCTAAAAGCATGTTGCCACTGGACTTCGATGAAGGTACTTGCGAGGTCAGATTCCCATTTGTGATGTGTGGTTAATTTGGAGAAGGTGCGTTTGTAGCGCAGGTTGTTGTAAAAGTGGGAGATGCCCTTGATTTTGGAGGCGGAATCAGTAAGATAAATCCACGTCGTAGGAGGGAGATTGTAGAGGGGAAGGGGTATGATGCACAGGCAGTGGTGTACTCGTAAAAAGGTGAAGTGTTCAGTATCTGGGAGATCGAATTCAGTTTGAAGTTGAGAGAAGGTTTTGGGACAGCCGTCCTGGACCAAAATCCTGTATATGGTGGATCCCTTTAACCACTTGGTTCCTGCCTAACGTCCAAAGACGTCATGTGTTTAAAGATGGATATCTCGGTAACGGCAGCAGCTGCTGCCACAACCGTGATATCCATCTTTAGTGCTAAGGGTCCTCTAAACGATAATGGCGTTCTCCGCGGTGGATTCACTGCGAGATCGACGTTATCGGTGGCGGGAGAGAGCCCCCCTCCCGCCGCTCTCCCGCGCCCTCCGCCGCTTACCGGAGCCGTCGGTAGCGGCGGAGGCGATTGGGTCCTGTCGGCAGCTGTGTTGGGATACGAGTGAGGGAAAAATCGTTAGTCCCACCCAGCGTCTTAAAGAAACATTTTTTTTTCCTGTCATTTGAAAAATGACAGTTTATTTTATTTTTTTATTTTTTTATTTTTTTGCATTTAAGTCTAAATATGAGATCTGAGGTCTTTTTGACCCCAGATCTCATATTTAAGAGGACCTGTCATGCTTCTTTTTTCTATTACAAGGGATGTTTACATTCCTTGTAATAGGAATAAAAGTGATAATTTTTTTTTATTTCACTGAAATAAAAAAAAATTATAAACAAAATAAAAATAAATAAGAAAACAAAAAAAATATTTTTTAAAACGCCCCGTCCCGACGAGCTCGCGTACAGAAGCGAACGCATACGCAAGTAGCGCCCGCATATGAAAACTGTGTTCAAACCACACAAGTGAGGTATCGCCGCGATCGTTAGAGCGAGAGCAATAATTCTAGCCCTAGACCTCCTCTGTCACTTAAAAAATGCAACCTGTAGAATTTTTTAAACGTCGCCTATCGAGATTTTTAAGGGTAAAAGTTTGACGCCATGCCACAAGCGGGCGCAATTTTTAAGCGTGACATGTTGTGTATCATTTTACTCAGCGTAACATTATCTTTCACAATATATAAAAAAATTGGGCAAAATTTATTGTTGTCTTATTTTTTTAATTCAAAGAAGTGTTTTTTTTCCAAAAAAGTGCGCTTGTAAGACCGCTGCGCATATACGGTGTGACAAAAAGTATTGCAATGACTGCCATTTTATTCTCTAGGGTGTTAGAGAAAATATATATATAATGTTTGGGGGTTTTAAGTAATTTTCTAGCAAAAAAAACTGTTTTAGTCTCGTAAACACCGAATCTGAAAAACAGGCTCGGGGCTCAAGTGGTTAATGGACCACCCGTTTTCCTCAAATTTTTATTTGAAAGGGGTACTCTGAATGATGAAGTTCTCCTTGCATGTACAAAATTGGCTCTTTGGTATGTTGGCTGACCATCTTGGATGATGGCAACTCTGAAATTGGAGCTAGGAGTTGCCCGATGTGGGTTTGGTGTAGTTCATGGCATATATGGTAGTTTGTGTGTGGCATAGCCCAAGGTCCAGAAAGGCTAATCTGTCTGGGTCACAGACACGTGTGAAGTAGAGGCCAAGCTGGTTGGAGTTGCAGTATGAGACAAAGAATTCTACCAGTGATCTTGATCCATCCCAAATGATGACATGTCATTAATGTATCGTCCGTAGTAGACAATATTCTTGGCATGGGGTTATCCTTCTAGATGGAGTGGTCTTCCCAAAAGCCCATCGCCAGGTAGGCATAGCTAGGGGGAAAATTTGCTCCCATGGCCATGCCTTAGGTCTGTATATAGAACTTGAGGACTCCGGTGGAGGAGAGATGATGAAGGTATCCAATCGGATGAAGGACCAGACACAAAAAAATTTCACTCCTCAGTATATGCAGCCGACAGGATGACTCAGAGGGCCCATTGATAAGGAGGAAAGAAAAAAAGCAAACATAGTGTAACTCTGATAAAAAAGTTTTACTAAAGAAAAGAAAGTTTGCACTCACATTTGGTATGAACAATCATGGGCATATATGTATACAGGCAGCGTTTCGTTTCATAAAACATCTTCATGGGGATTGTCACAATCCCCATGAAGATGTTTTATGAAACGAAACGCGTCGGGAATTGATTGATCCTACTGCCTGTATACATATATGCCCATGATTGTTCATACCAAATGTGAGTGCAATACTTTCTTTTCTTTAGTAAAACTTTTTTATCAGAGTTACACTATGTTTGCTTTTTTACTTTCCTCCTTATCAATGGGCCCTCTGAGTCATCCTGTCGGCTGCATGTACTGAGGAGTGAAATTTTTGTGTGTCTGGTCCTTCATCCGATTGGATACCTTCATCATCTTTCCTCCACCGGAGTCCTTATGTGAGCGATCCTCGATGTCTCTTAAGCCTTAGTTGACCAATTAGGTGTATACCTATCTTGGTCGCTATCCATCTGGTAAGCCTCCTCAGTCTCTTCTACGGTGGTGGACCATCCAGATTGCACCTGCACCCAGTCACTCTGTATTGATCTATTTGGACTTTATCACCATTTTAGAGACACTTCAAGTGCACCTACGGTGTTATTTCTTGCATATGTTATTATTTGCTATTTATCTTCAGTTAAGCGCTACACGTTTTCTTTTTGTATATCCTATGCTTGCTAAATTGATCGTTTAGTTGTGTTAGCTGCTGCATTTCCCTTAGTAGCGCGGTGAGTGCCTATACCAAGGTATATACCGTTTTTTTCCCACACTGTATATAGAACTTGGCATCAAACTGGAAATAATTATGAATGAGGCAAAAAAAAAGATGACATTTTTAATGAATAGGGCTTGTTTGGTGTTGATGTGTGGGTCTTGGTAGAGAAAGTGTTCCACTGCTCAGAATCTGACTTCAAGAGGAATGGAGGTGTACACAGATACCACATTGAGAGAAAGCCAAAAGTAGATACTTTCCCAGGAATAGATCTTTAGGGTATCAAGTAGATGGATGCTGTCTCGGATATATGCTGGTAGTTGTTAGGGTTGAGGGAAGTGATCAATGTAGATGGAGAAGTAGCTGGTTATACTTTCCATGGCTGCTACTATGGGGTGCCCAGGTGAATCAACTAAGCGCTTATGAATTTTATTAAGAAAGTGGCTTCAATTTTCATGATGATGCCTTCTGTTCATGCTCCGTTAACTAGTTGTTCAGCTTCAAGCATAATGCGAGAGAGTGAGTCCTGGCACAGTAATGTGTAGGTCTTGGGGGCCGATAATAATCTGTATGAAAATACAGATGCTGGCCCTGTGTCCCACATCCAGTGACGTCACAGACGATGGGGAGGTCGACAGCCAGCTTCACTCAGATTTTTGGAAACTCCTGCAGCTAGCGAGACAGCAGCAGCAACTTACACTGCTGGCTATCTGGATTAGAACTAAACAACGACCCTCCCCTTGTGACTAGCCTTTTTAACCCTTACCCTGTGAGGTAATTCATATTTTAATTTTTATCTTAATAAACTGATCATTATTAGTTTTAATATACTGCACTCAGATGAGCGCCGCTGTTCTCCACATTACATAGAATACATGTGCTACCTATGATAATCTGTTGGCTTTGACAGCTTCTTGCCAGGATAGTGCAGGCATGTTCTGACTCATATTAGAACATGTTTGAGCTCCTCACTGATTAGAATTAGAAATGGACAGAACACCCCCCTGTTTGGTCTACACCAGGACTCCCGAACAGAGAAAAAGTTTTTACCTAAACGTCGAACCCTATTAAAGTCTATGGGACCCAAACTTAAAAAATCAAAAGTCCCCATTTTGAAGGCTTTTATGCAAGTAATTGGCCATAAAAAGGGTAAGGGAGTCTGGGTACTGCCCTGGGGGACATGTATCAATGCAATTTTTTTTTTAAAGATTGTTTTTCAGGAGCAATGATGCTTAAATTGCAACAATAAAAATCCCCTTAAATATAGTGCCTGGGGGGTCTCATTAGTCTGCCTGTGAAGTGGTGCATCTGTAGCATGTATAGAACATACAGAAAAAATTACATTTCTAAATAAAAAATAAAAATAAAATGACAATTAAATTGCCGGCAAAAAAAAAAGTTGTGCCCCCCCCCCCCCTCTCCAGTCTATACCAAGCCCTTTGTGTCTGGAATGGATTTTAAGTGGAATCTGGTTCCAAAATGTAAAAAAAAAAAAAATGGTGTGGGGTCCCCCAAGATCCATACTAGACCCTTATCCGAGCAGCGCGCCTGGCAGGCGAGGCGAGCGCCCCCCCAACCATACCAAGCCACAGGCCCGCTGCCTCCCCACCCCAAAGCACTTTGTCCCCATGTTGATGGAACAAGGGTCTCATCCCCACAACCCTGGACTGTGGTTGTGAGGGTCTGTGAGCAGGGGGCTTATAATAATCTGGAAGCCCCTAGAACCCGGCCCCTTCTCCATGTGAATGAGTAGCCTACCTATTCACCAAAAAGTGTCAAAAAGTAATGAAAACTCAGAGACAGTTTTTGACAATTCCTTTGTAAAAAAATAAAAATCCGTGTCCCCCCCAATGTAAATCAACCATAAATCACGACACAGCCGGTCCCAAGACAAAAAAGTCACTTCCACAGTCAACCATTGAATGTCTGGCTTGCCGTTTGAAAGTTTGTATATAAGTAAGGGCGGGGCTCCAAACCTGGTAAATCGGTCAGGACATTACAAGGGGGCGGTGCCACTAGGTGACGTTACCAGGTGTCTCCATCCCTTACCTATATACCTATGTAAAATGGCAAGCCAGGCATTTGATGATTTTGCCTTAGTTGACATCGGAGCAATTTAATTTTTTATAATTTTTCAGGTCCGGCGGTGGTGGCGGCGTCATGATTGATGATGGATCTACATTGGGGAACAGTGTTTTTTTTTTTTTAATAAAGGAATTGTCAAAAATCTTTTTTTCTCACTTTTTTATTGCCGCTAATTTTTTTTTCTTATTCAGCTGTCTGCGGGGAAGCCAATTGAAAGCTGATGACTCATTTATTGTTAAGGATGCCACAGCTGGCTTCCTGACCTCACTCCTTAACAACCAGCTATTCACTGCGCCCAGATTGGGCAAAGCTTTGCCCAGTCGGGGCTTAGAATGCACTGTGCAGTGCATTGTATAGCGTTCGGTGGCCCTGCAAATTTGGGTGTTCGCTGAACAACAGGTCAACAGGCGAACAGGTGATGTTCGGGCTGAGCTTTTGCTTCGGCCCAAGTTATTTGCCCAACTCTAATCAGGATGCTCAACACTTCTCTGGGCTCTTTCTTTAGACTCATGCCGCGTACACACGATCATTTTTCGACATGAAAAAAACGTTGTTTTTCAGCATGTAGAAAAAACAAAGTTTTTCCAACTTCATCATTAAAAACGATGTTGCCCACACACCATCGTTTTTAAAAAATTATTACAGTAGCAAAACATGATGATGTACAACACGTACGACAGCACTCTAAAGGGGAAGTTCCATTCAAGCTCCTGTCTCATAACTTTCTTCTGAGCATGCGCAGGTTTAAAACGTCGTTTTTAACATCGTTTTAGCCCACATACGATTATTTTTTACAACCCAAAAAACATTTTTTAAAACGACGTTAAAAAATGCAGCATGCTCGATTTTTTTTTTTGTTTTTCAGAAGATGAAAAACGATGTGGAGCCCACACACATTTTAAATTATGTTTTTAAAAACGTTGTCTTTTTTTTTTCATGCCGAAAAATGATCATGTGAACGCGGCATAAGAAGAAAAAAGGATATGTAAAATATAAAAACAAGGTCAATCTTTATTAAGAAATACACTCACAGGATGTTATTTCTTTCACTCACATATCAACCTGCCACACCCAGGGTGTGGCATTTAACCATTAAGATCCACTTCCGCCAGCTCCAAAAAAAAACGTACCCATGCTGTGGATAAGAAAGCAAAACTTTCCCCAAAAATACATAGGGGAAAAAAAAACGGTGCCATATAATAGGTTGCTGCTATTATGCTTACTAACAACACATACAATTGTTTAATTCTTTAATATTAATCCCCAGGGTAACAGCGCTACCTCCCCTAATGTAAAGTGTAAGAACCACTATACTAGCATACAAAAATAATATAAATTGGAAAAAAAAAAAACCACAAAAAAGTGTCTATGTTTAGTGATGTAATAGGCACTCCTCAGCGTCGTAGTGCATTCCACGCTGGAATGCATACGGTGCCCGCGCCCGGTGCGCAAATTGGTGGTTTTCTTGAATCAGTGCTTATGCACTGCACCAGTCCCCAGCCAATATAAGGGCATTCATTTTAAATACAAACATTGTTCTATTATTGTCGGCCATAGCCAGCTAGGCTACCATCCTTCCCTGGACCTGGAGGCATTCCACTATTAACAATACAACAAACTACAGATACAAGCAATCCTTAACCCTGGATGCCTGCCTGATTGAAGTTAATCCAGCTTCGGACAGACCGTTTCCAGCGGACATGTCTCCTCCGGATTTTCATCCGACGGCATGTACACCCCATCGGATCAAAATCCCCACCAGCAGACAGCGCGGTGACGTGGCGGTGACGTTGACGCCGCCACGTCACCGCACCTGGAAGTAAAAAAACGTCCACACATGCATCGAATCCATTCGACACGTGAGGGCAGATATGTCCGCTGGTTAGTGTACTAACCAGCGGACATATCCGACGGACATGTCTCCGGCGGACAAATTTTAACCACTTTAGCCCCGGACCATATTGCTGTCCAAAGACCAGAGCACTTTTTGTGATTCGGCACTGCGTCGCTTTAACTGACAATTGCGCGGTCGTGCGACGTGGCTCCCAAACAAAATTGGCGTCCTTTTTTTCCCACAAATAGAGCTTTCTTTTGGTGGTATTTGATCATCTCTGTGGTTTTTATTTTTTGCGCTATAAACAAAAATAGAGCGACTATTTTGAAAAAAATGCAATATTTTTTACATTTTGCTATAATAAAAATCCCCAAAAAGATATAAAAAAACATTTTTTTTCCTCAGTGAAGGCCGATACGTATTCTTCTACATATTTTTCGTTAAAAAAATCGCAATTAGCATTTATTAATTGGTTTGTGCAAAATGTATAGCGTTTACAAAAAAGGGGGTCGTTTTATGGCATTTTTATTATTATTATTTTTTACTAGTAATGGCAGCGATCAGCGTTTTTTTTTTCGGTACTGCGATATTATGGCGGACACATCGGACACTTTTGACACAGTTTTGGGATCATTGGCATTTTTATAGCGATCAATGCTATAAAAATGCATTGTATTACTATAAAAATGCCATTGGCAGTGAAGGGGTTAACACTAGGGGGCAGGGAAGGGGTTAAGTGTGGTCCCGGTGTGTTCTAACTGTATGGGGGGGTGGCCTTACTAGGGGAAATCACTGATCTTCTGTCCATACATTGTATGGACAGAAGATCAGCGTTTCCCCCGCTGACAGGAACAAGAGGTATGTGTTTACACACATACCTCCCGTTCCCTGCTCTGTAACGAGCAATCGCGGGTGCCCGGCGGCGATCATACCCGCCGGGCACGTGCGCGGGACGCGCGCGCCCGACAAGCTGCTAAAGGGAGGACGTAGACCTACGTGCTCCCGCATAGCAGTGCCACCGTCCCGCAGTAATATGACGGCGGGCGGTCGGCAATCAGTTAAAGCATGCTTTAAAATTTGTCCGCCGGTCAGACATGTCCGCTAGCCCATACACACCATCGGATTTGTCTGCTGAAACAGTCCGTCGGACCAGTTTTAGCTGACAAATTTGATCGTGTGTACGCGGCCTAAGACCTTCCTTGCTGACACCCTACTCTACAAAATCCCTACTCGCTACACCGAAGCCCTGCAAACGGATAAGTAGCAATTGTGTCATTTGTAGTTCTATAGAAACATCTGCTGCATACTTTCCACCAAAAACAATTGCTGATATTTATTATGGCTTGTGTCTATTAACATACTACTTGAGATAGACTGTTGTGCCTATGACTGTTTGCTAAGGATTATATTAAAGGGACATCTACTCACAAATTACCTGAACTATATTTGGCTCTTATATGCAACTATCATTACCTGAGCTATATTTGCATCTCATATTCAACTATAATTACCTATAAGCTATATTGCCTCTCATATGCAACTGTTAGTTGTCACTACAACTCCTATTTACTATGAGCTATATTGCCTCTCATATGCAACTGTTAGTTGTCTTAACAACTCCTATTTACTACGTGCTTGACATAAGTTTAAATTGCTTATGGGCCTTGCCCAAACTTGTTGAACATGTTCGCTCTAACTTTTCTATGCTAAGGGTTGATGGTATTTCATACCAACTCCCTTAGTGGCCTAAATACATATCTATATTTTTAAGTGATATGATGTAGAAAACCCCCCAAACTCTTTGCGTGGAGTGATGCCTGGGGTCCCGTACTGATAATCACTTGCATATAGAGGTGCATTGGAATCTTTAAAGTGTATATTATAATTTTAAACGCTAAGTTCTGGTCACATGTTGTAATGCTTCCATCCTTAGTAGCTCAACGCCTTTCTTTATGTGAGAGAGAGATGATGTAGAGAACCCCCAAACTCCTGTTTGTGTGGAGTGACGCCTGGCATCCAATACTGAATACTCACATAAAGAAGTGCATTGAAATCCTTGCTAACCACAGTTGTGGTTCACTCCGTTCACCAGAGCTGTTACAAGTGACAGTTAAAATGTATACACAATGGTTCTCCAAAGACAAGGGGTGCTCCAAAGTGTACCTTCTCCAGAAAATGACACATGGATTTCCCAGCAAACTCACCAGATGGCTTCAATGGCTTTGATGGCAAGGTAGTCAAAAATAGCATGTTTACATAAATCCATTTATCTCAGTCTCTATATTGCCCACAGCTCTTTGTTCAGTCCTCTTTTTGTGCTATTACAATTTATATTATTTTTGTTTGCCATTTTGTAACTGTTTTTTACACTTTACATTAGGGTAGATAGCACTGTTACTCTGGTATTTGGGGATTAATATTGAACCACTTTTGTCAGCTTCATAACATTGCCTCAGACCCTGCATTTGTTCCCAGAAGATGCTACACAGTGATATGTAGCTTTAAAAACCCATCAATAGAGTTCCATAAAATATTTTCAAGTAAATGTACCATTAGGAATCTAATGAAAAGCACCTAGTCTAATGAGACCTATTATACAAATCACGTGGGCGTGTTCCATTGAAATAAGCCGTGACCCCATGCAAATGAAGGGCCGGCCAGACTGGGCATGTGCATGACTATGGTCAGAGCCTCTCTGCACATGCTCACTAATTGGCCTGGCTCAATCAGTGAGATAGGAACTAGGCCCGACGTACTTAGTGAGATACGCCCAGTGCCCTTCCATTGCAAAAGTACATCCATTTTTTTCCCTCCCTGAAGCAAGGTGCTTTTGTTCCGTTGTCTGTTGCTGTTTGTAGGTTTGTGTCGTGTCGGTGTGTTCCATTATTTTGAGAGCCATCATCCAATTTATATACACACACAAAAACCTGTGTCCAGGTTTTAAAGACAGCCTGCAAGCTGCCTTCCCAGGTGCAGACAGCTCATTAAATGAAGGGCTGGGGAGAGCTGATGGGGGAGGAAGATGAAGGAAGTGGGAGAAGTGGCTGTTATTGTCTCTGTGTGAGGATAGACGCTGTACGCGTTGGAAGGCTTCGGAGCCGTGTGCATTTAGGACTGTGGGTCTGGAGGAGCTGATGGTTTGGGGAACCATTACCTGTAGCAGCAGTGCTGCTGAAGAGTAGCCAGGTGGGCTGGTATTTTCAGTTGTTGCTGAACATTGGTTCTGAGCACCTTCCATACCATTCAGTAACTAGGGGCACCCTCTTAGAGAACCTCAGGACTATTTGCCACATTGTTAATAAGCATTGGACCCACCAATACAACTCTTGATCAAAGTTTCCCTGCACAGCCTGTACCACTTGGCTCCACCTATTGGTACTACGCAGCACAACCTGGTCCATCTGCGGTGGAGACACCCAAGTGTACAGCAAGTGCGTTTTTACCATCTCCAACATTTCTAATAAAGTTTGTGTCATCTCTATGATATCTTATCACTTCATGCAACCACTGAGATTTATTTGATACATCAAGCAGTAGGATGCATTCGATCCCACAGGTTTTTCCTGTACAAGCTGTATATGACTCCTTATTTTGGCATCAAATTAAGGGTCATTGCCATCTGGTAAGGAACCATTTCACTTATTCACTTCGGGTGAAGATTGTCTGTATTGGTGAAGGTGGACCATTACTGTGATCATACATGAGCACCAGCTTGACTCAAAGCAATCAAGATTCCTATCAGGATTTTTTGAACATTTCACGCACATTTGCACTTTCATGTGCTATTTGTATTTTGCACATTTTCTTAAGCACAGGTTATCAATCACTATGTTGCTACTGTGAATGATATTCACGGACTTTTGCACTGGATCATCCAGCATCATTACTATTTGAAGCTAACAACTTTGTACTTTACTTATATTTTTAAGTTTAATCTATATGTATTATTTATTAGCGCACCCTTTTTCCTATTTTCCATTTTTTTTTTATGTTTACAATTATATTTGGTGATCATCCAATAACTGGTTTTCCCATCTCTGGTTCAGCATTATGTTATTTATAATTAATTTCTCTATTTATTGCTGCTTTGCCTTTGATACCTGTAATCGTTCTGTCTTAAGCCAGCCCTACTGTACATGGATCAAAATTCAGCCGGTTTAGCGGGGACCGGCCAATATTTGATCCATGCATGAGCAGGCTGATTTACCAGACTGTCAGAATTTTTAAATGGGATTACTGCAGCCGACTATAGCCACTAACAGTAATCATTGTGTTCTGCTGGCCGGGAAGGCTCCACCATCCCCCAGCCAACAAAACACACTAGCACTGTGAATTTCTGTCCTTCAATCCATGGTAAAAGGAAAGAAAATCATCTATTGGCTGTTTGAGTTCTCTTTTACCCAAGCCTCCTGTGGGTGTTTTTTTTTTTAAAGGCAGATGAAATTGAATTGAGAAATACAAATAAACGTTATGCTTCTCAGCTCAATTCCTTGTGTAAAATCTACCTGCATTTACATGCGGTTAAAAATGTTTACATGAGTTTAGACACATTCAGAGTATTTAATCTGTCCCCGGATGCATACATTGCTAGTTTTTCAAAATGAAACTAAACTAAATGCAACTATTATACCATTTAAATCATTACACAAACGTGCATGCATTTAGAAATGTGCTATAAATGCATGCCAGAGTAAATGAGATCTAAGACTACTATAGAGATTTACAACTTCCAGTTCAAAATTCATAGTTACATTTAAAGAGGAACTTTACCCAGAACAACTTGATAAAAAAAATATTGTTTTTTAGCAATGAACATACATTCCACAATAATAATTTTGCTACCAAAAGGAGTGTGTGCTGTAATATGTCCTTCAGCATGGCTCCTGTTTCTTCTTGCTGGAGGCTGCCCAAAGTCCCACTGTCAAACCAACAAATGGCTAATGTCCTAACTGATCATACATGGACCACCATGGCCGTTGCAATTCAAACAGAAGTAGCTTCATTGGCTGTAAAGGATAGTAGGGTTTCATTTTGCTTTAGGGCTGTCAGTAGATCAGACTCTATAAAGGTATTTTCTAAACATTATTGATTAGAAAATACTTTTGCAGTCTCAACATAAATGCATTTATAAACTAAAGGCCACAATAAACAACATATAATGGCCTTAAAGAACAAATCAGTTTTGTTTAATTTCTGTAAATATTGTTTTTCTTATATTTATACTGAAATGTTTTCCTGTTTAGGGTCCTTTCACAAGAATGTTTAGATCAGATCTACCTGTCCACCTATCTAGGTAAAAAAAAAGAAAAAAAAAAACAGAAAAGGTTTTGTAACCTTCCTCAACTTTTTAGACCCAATTGTCACAGATCTAAAGGTGAAAAGTTTTAAAGACTTCTGCCAAAAAGTGACGTCCATTCAATTCATAGATCCCCTGCTGTTTATAAAAGACGCTGCCCATGTTAGAAAGCCCTAATGCTGAACTCCAGGCAGATGTTTTTAAGCAGCTTTATAAATGACAGCTCTTACCTTTACCAAAGACTACATTCTGTTATAACTCAATGCTGCAGTCTTTGTAAAATCACTGTCCGAATTTGGAGTAATAACGGCTTTGCGTCCCTTATTTCCTCTTTCTATGACTGGTGGCCTATGGGCTCACACCTTCCCCTGCCACTGGTCGTTTGGCAGCCCCCTGTAGCCTTTTCCTTACAAATGTGGATATGATTATGTGGATAGTGGCAGTTAGAGGTTGGAAGGTCCTCTGTAGTGGATGCCAACCTTTTTCCCTGCTTCATCTCTGTTTCCCTTATTTTGAAAACCTAAACCTATCCTTGTTTTGTATAACTGTGGGATATTTTTTTATGGGAATTTACTATCAATGGGGTATTTTATTTCAATTATATATTCACCATACTGCTTTATCTCCTATTTTTCAGAGGTTATCAAACTTGTAACTTCTTTGATGGGTGATATTTTTGCCAGTGAACCAGTGCATTGCTGGGACAAGGTTATCCAGTGCCCAGGGTAAGGATGCCAAACTGAGTCCCTCTCCACCCTTGGGGTTAGGGTCAGGATGCCCACATCCCTGCAATAAACCATTGTACCCAGGGCAGCCAACCCTCCTGCCCACCCCTTGTTCTGTTCCTGAACCAGTGGTATTATATCATCTAAAAGAGATATTTTTGAACAATAATCTTATTATGATCTAAAAAGTCTGTATTATAAAACATGGCAATTTATATGTCCACCATATGTACATACAAGATTGATCCAATCTTTGTTTCTTTCTCTGTGACCTGTGTTGCATATGTATCTTTGAAAAAGTAGACTTTGTTCCAAGAAATGCATTGGGTGAAAACTATCATATGCGGTATCATTTGCTATTTTTGATATGTAAATACTGTATATAATGGATATATAAACCATCACGAACAGGATAATCTATTGCTGATGAAATGTATCTATAAACAGGTCTGTTTTTATGGTTCTAAAACAGAAATAAAACTGTGAAATATATTTAATCCTTATGTTACTGACTAGTTTGTGTATATCATAAATATCCCCATGCTCTTAATAAAAAATAAAAAAAAATCTCATTTATTAAAAAAAATTAACATTTGCTGGGATTAGGCTTCAAACAATAAAACATTGTATTTTCAGAAATTAAATAAAGGTGTTTTGAAATTCTAAAGAACATGAAAATACTATGTAATCAAGGCAAATGCGTAAAATAAATAGACATCAACCCCACCAAGCACCAGTCTATAGGCTTTTGAAAAGTTCCAAGATCATTTGGGATAAAGCCATTTTGGCCAACCTTGATGTGTGGGAACCTGCCAAGAACCTAATGATAAATCCAGATCGGAGAAAATTTCAGGCTCTAGGAAGTAAAAAGACAACTTTATGAATAAATTAGTTCAAAACACCAGTCGCGTGTGAAAAAGCATACAGGGCCATGTTTTGGTAAGTTTTTGTAAGTTATTAAACCTAATAACTGACTGTTGTGTACTTACTGGAGAAATGCATCTATCACTGAGCTATACGCCCTCAATGTTACATTGTTGATTGTCGGATGCGCGGCATATAGACGGTGAAATACATGTCTCTGTGGTGAGTCATATCAGGAACTGTGTTTAGCTGTGCGTGGCAACTAGTGATGGAGTGGTTCACAAACGCTAACCGCAAACTTTCTCAAATGTTCGCAAACTGCAAGTTCGCAGCGGGCCCCATTGACTTTAATGGCAGGCAAATATTAAAAACCTGCAGGTCATATTTGCAGCCACAAAATACTTACTAGCTGTGCACTTACAGAAGTAAGTGTTGGCCATTACAGACCCCAAAAATTAGCCGACAGGCGTTCACCTGACAGCAAACAACTTTGTATTCTGTGGCTGGAGGTACATTAAGCTATGCACCGGATACAGAAGTAAGGGTCGGCCAGTACAGGCCCCAAAAATTAGCCCACAGGCGTTCACCTGACAGCAAACAACTTTTGTATTCTGTGGCTGGGGTACATTAAGCTATTCACCGGATACAAAAGTAAGTGTTGGCCAGTACAGGCCCCAAAAATTAGCCCACAGGCGTTCACCTGACAGCAAACAACTTTGTGTTCTGTGACTGGTGGTGCATTAGACATTCACCAGATACAGAAGTAAGTGCCGGTCAGTGCAGGCCCCAAAAATAAATAAATTCCTCTGCCAGCACAAGCAAAAGCAGAATACAGCATTTCTCAAAGCAAGGCCTGGAAGTGCTGCAGTCTGATAGCCCTCTGTGATGGTGGTAACATTTCTGCCATATTTTGTTTGTACGGGGGGTCTAAGTATGTTGCCACCCAGTACTGGTCCTTGCCCTTTATGCTTTTTATACAGGGGTCCCTCTTAAAGCACTGGAGCATGAAGGCCCCCATTTGCACTACACTGGAAGCGGTGTAGTGGCCTGGTTCCTGCTCATCATCCAGGATAATGTCATCCTCGTCCAAGGGATCCCAGAAAGGTTTAAAGCATGCTCTTCTTGCTCCTCCTCATCCACCCCAGCTGCATCCTCCTCTGACTCCTCTTCAGACTCCCGTTGTTGACTTGTCTCAGGTGGAGTAGCCCCCCTGGGAATTCATCCAGCATTGCGACTTTCTCATCTTCCTGCTCCTCAATGAAGGTGTAAGGTACGATTTTACTGATGGCGTTCTGGCTGCGACTGACCAGTTTGGTGATCTCATCAAATGGCCGCAGAAGTCTGCATGAGTCGCGCATGAGCAGCCACAACAGACGCAGCACAGCATGGCAACGTCTCACCTGGCATGTCGAATAGGTTCTGGGGATCTTGGGCGGCACAGTGGAAGAGACGGTAGCATTGGAAAAGGAGGAGTCAGCCGACGAGGAGAGGGAGTATGGAGTAGGAGGAGGAGAAGAAGATTCAGGCCTGCATGCAATCCGTAGCGGTAAAACCAAATCTACATGGGTGCCACAGTTACATGCTTGACGGCCAGAAGGTTCACCCAGTGGGCAGTAAAAGTTATATACCTTCCCTGCCCGTGTTTGTTAGACCACATGCCTGTGGTCAGATGTATCTTGGCACCAACACTGTGTGCCAGAGATACATTCACTTGCGCTGAACATGGCCATATAGCTCTGGGATGCCCTTCTTTGAGAAATATTTCCTTCCTGGGACTAGGGATGAGCTCCGCATTCGATTCGAACGCATGTTCGACTCGAACATCGTCTGTTCGACCGTTTGTTGAAATTCGAACGTTATTGGGCCGTTCGCGCCAAATTCGAGTGGCGCGTCACGGCCCATAATTCACTGCGGCATTGCGCGCTGATGATTGGCCAAGCATGCACTATGACCCGCATGCTTGGCCAATCACAGCGCGCAAAAAACAGAGAGCCATAATTGGCCAAAACTGCTGAGGGCCCCTGTTGCTACCTACTCTTCCTGATCCAATGCCAAGAATGGCTGCTAATTGGAGATGTATTCTGATGGATCAGAAAATAATTCCTGTGACTTAAATGGAGGGTATATGGTAGTAATGGTGTTGGTGGTGAGCCACCTTGTGCCACTTCTCACTTTGGCTCCAGCCTGGTGTTCCTGCCCTACCCCTACCACACCTGCGGAAGGGCCTGCCTCTTCCTCTGCCTGTCATTTTTTTAAATGACCCTGTGACAAAAGTCTCTAGAGAAGCGCAGTATATGTGGAAGAAGGTATATAACACTATGCTTCAATCTGTTGTTTTGGGGGGCAACTGGTTTATTGCGATGTGTGTAGCAGAGGTAACGCAGCGAAAGTGGCAAAAATTCTGCAATACCCAAATACACTATTATGAAAGTATATTTTTATATAACACCCCACTTCAATCTAACGTTTTGGGGGGCCACTGGTTTATCGCACCAGTTATAAAACTTTTTTTTCTGTAAATGGCTTTGGCCAATTATGGCTCAGGGGGTTTAGTACACGCCCCACACTATAAAAGGCAGATAGAGTGTCATTTTTTGCAGGTAGATAGAGCAGGCAGGCAGACAGGCTAGTCAGTTAATATTACAGTGTGTAGAGGATACATCCCAGGTGTTGTACATATAATTAAACACTGTATAGCTTAGCTAGATCAGTTCTTCCTAATTTACTGGCAGGCAGGTGATTGTGCTATTTAAAGACGTTATCACAGGCATAGATGCAGGAGCAGTGATTTTAATGATGCTTAAATAAAAAATAAAAAATTCCTTTAAATATTGTACCTGCTGGGTGTCTATAGCTTGCCTGTGAAAACGTCTTTGAGAACCCGGGTCTTGCCCGAGGGAACATGTATCAATGGAAAAAAACGTTTTTAAAACAGTAGTTTTTTCAGGAGTCCTGCTCCTGAAAAAACAACAGTTTTTTTTAACTTTTTACCATTGATACATGTTCCCTGGGGCAAGACCATGGTTCTCAAAGACATTTTACGACAATAACTTGCATATTAGGCTTTAAAATTAGCACTTTTGAATTCGAACATTTGAGTCCCATAGACGTCAATGGGTTTCTAAATGTTCGCACGAACGTTCAGTCCGCTCGAAGGTTCTGGTGCGAACCGAACAGGGTGTGTTTGGCTCATCCCTACCTGGGACCTTCCATTGTGGTGTTCCAATGGCCACAAATTTTCAAAAGGCCTCAGAGTCCACCAGTTTATATGGCAGTAGTTGGCGGGCTATCAGTTCCGACAAGCCAGCTGTCAACCATTGGGCAAGAGTTTTTTTTTTACGATTGAACATTTGGGCCACGGAAGCCTGCCCTTTTGCAGAAAAACGTGAGGATGGCATGATGGAAAGTGGAGTGGAGGACAATTGTTAGGATAGAGGAGAAGGAGAAGGAGAAGAGGCTGGACGGTGAGAGCCTGGAGTGTGGCTTTGTGGGTTCTGATGGCGTTGCTTTCACTGGGCTCGGTGATGGGAGGCCAGGTGCCTTCTTTAAGGCTGTCATCCCTAGGTGAGTGTTGGGCTTCCCGCGACTTATGTGTTGACTGCAAAGGCTGCAGATGGCAACACTATTGTCAGCAGCGGACACGTTAAAAAAAGCCCACACTGCAGAGCCATGGGCCGGAATCCTGGAAGCGCCAGATGTGACCGTACATGGTTGATGCCTTGCTCCTGATACATTAGCAGTCTGGTTTGTCCCTCCTGTGCAATGTAAGTTCTGCCTGCTTCTCCTCCCTATCTGCTGCTCCATCTCTCCCTCTGAACTCCCCTATTCTTCCTCTCTTGTGGGCACCCACGTGACGTCTGTAGACACGTCATCATCAATGTCACCTTCCCCACCACTAACATTAGAGATCTCGGAGTAGGCAGCAACAGCGGGGGCCAACCTCCTTGGGCTGATCTGGGTACTGTCGTCAGACTGCTGAGGGCCCCTGTTGCTACCTCCTCTTCCTGATCCAATGCCAAGAATGGCTTCTAATCGGAGATGTCTTCTGATGGATTGGAAAATAATTCCTGTGACTTAAACGGAGGGTATATGGTAGTGATGGTGTTGGTGGTGAGCCACCTTGTGCCACTTCTCACTTTGGCTCCAGCCTGGTGTTCCTGCCCTACCCCTACCACACCTGCGGAAGGGCCTGCCTCTTCCTCTGCCTGTCATTTTTTTAAATGACCCTGTGAAAAAAGTCTCTAGAGAAGCGCAGTATATGTGGAAGAAGGTATATAACACTATGCTTCAATCTGTCGTTTTGGGGGGCCATTGGTTTATTGCACTGTGTGTAGCAGAGGTAACGCAGCGAAAGAGGCAGAAATTCTGCAGTAACCAAATACACTATTATGAAAGTATATTTTTATAAAACACCCCGCTTCAATCTGTCGTTTTGGGGGGCCACTGGTTTATCGCACCAGTTATAAAACTTTTTTTTCTGTAAATGTTGTCACTGTGTGTAGCAGAGGTAACGCAGCGAAAGAGGCAAAAATTCTGCAGTACCCAAATACACTATTATGAAAGTATATTTTTATATAACACCCCGCTTCAATGGAGAAGTTCATATATCACTGAGCTAAACACCCCCAATGTTACAATACTTAAAGTGTTTCTTAACCTAAAAAATAATTGATCCTTTTACCTTAAAGCATGTTATGAAGCACAGTGGTCAGTTTACTTGCCTCTGTCAGCTGCAGCCTGATGTCTGCTCTCCTGTGTCCCTGCTGCTGAAATAACTGTTATCCTCTTCCTCTATTCTCTTTGTTTCCTAGGCCTGTGTGCCTCTATATCTATATGTTTTGTTAAAAAAATGCTGCATATACCTGATTTTATTGTTGCTGCTCGGCAATAATGCGACCGACCATCTCTCTCTCTCTTTCTCTCTCTCTCTCTCTCTCTATCCCCTTCTCCTCCTGAGTGGCATTAGTGGGGGATTTTTGGCCCCTCCCTGTCTAGCTATCAGACGGGGAGAGGAGAGAGCTGGCCGGTCACGTAATCGCCGAGCAGCACACTGAAATCAGGTATATACAGCATTTTTTTTAAACACATAGACAGAGGCACACAGGCTAAGGAAACAAAGAGAATTAGTCATGCAAGTGGCCTAAAGTGGTTGTATAGTCAAGTTTGGTCTTTTTACCTTCAGATAAGTCTATAACAAGGCTTACCTGTAGGTTAAAAAATATCTCCTAAACCTTTATGGTTTAGGAGATATTCCCCTAGCAGTGAGCCGCTGACTGCTGCAGCGTATGCACACAGCGGATTCTCAGCTAAAGGCCCGGCAGACGAGCATGCGTGGGAGTGATGAAATTGCGTCTCCAGCCACTCACAGCACTTGAGCCGCGATACCCGGAAGACACTCCGAGGCAAGATGTAATCTCAGAGTTACCGATGCCTTGTTCTAAGGTAAGGATTTTGTAATGAGCTATTGGGCATACTCATTATGGCTTTTGCCTTACAGGTTACTAAAAAAAAAAATGTTTAGGACTATACAACTGCTTTAACAACCACTTTAAGCCTGGTACACACTATAATTTTTTTAGTTCAACCCAGCGGGCTGAACAAAAAAAAAAAACTGGAAGAGCTCGAGAGGAAACCGGAAGAGCTCGAGAGGAGCCTCTCAACTATTGTGTTCTGACCCCCCACCCCCCCTCCTCACCAAAACACACCGGTCAGCGCTTTCAGCTATTGGCTGAAAGCTCTGGTCATATGGCAATCAGCAGACCTTTTTCAGGCATACCCCTTCGGCAGAAGCCACACGTTTGGCCAGCTTCTGTCGGACCGGCTGTTGTACACTCGTGCTGAATGTCAGCCAATTTCTATTGAACCGGCTAATACTGCCTGGTATTCGACCCATGTGTATGGCCCTATAGAGTTAGTGGATGTTCCCGTCTCTGTCTTGGAAAGTAGAAGCCTCTCTAGCCTGGATTGGATAGATCGTCACACTAAAATAATAATCTTCATGATATTGTGAAAACATCAAGTTACTTAATTGTACCAGTTTCTCCGGCATCTATTTATGACCCATCATTAAAGACATTTGCAAGCAGTAAAGCTATTAATACAGCATGCTTAAACCTGATGAGTACCTCATGATGTAGTCAGCGGGAGTAATCAGGGCATTACTTTTCTTCATCAAAACTTCTCCACAAGACACCAAATTAACCAGAGTTAAGTAGATGTTAGAATAAAACTGAAAAGGCCAATTTACAAAGCTGATGACACATAACAATACCATCTCCCATACCCAGTAAATAGTTCTTGCTATCAGCTTTTCAGTTTATGATTTCACCTTCCTAGGCCAATTTGTTTTGAAATTTACAATGTTCTCACAGTCTCTGCAGACCTCAACTGCTTGAACAATCATATAGCTGATTTATTATAAACTGCAATACTCACATCCCCACAATCCCGTTAACAGGAAAACCCCCTCTATGGCTGGGAACTTTACAGTCCTAAGTGTTCCGTCAGATTGTGGTACATTTCCTACTGGCATTACCAGAGCTTTTTTTCTCAGAAAATAGGTGCAGGAACCCAACCACAACCCCATTCAGATTTCACAAGCAGTAGGAGGGTCTTAAAGGTTGCAGAGTTCAGGGGGTTACACACAGAGTGCAGAGCTGTCACTTGTAAACACAAAACCCAGACTTCTGTGTTTACAAGTGATTGTGGTGAGCAGGCACCAAAGGGTCTGAGCCAGAGGTGGTGGAACTGAGTTCCCCAAGTTCCCCCTGAAAAAATGCCCTGGGTATTACCAATGTAGCTGCAAATAATACAGCATTGATTCTAGAAGCAGATATACGATATTACCAAAAGTATTGTTATGCCTGCCTTTACACACATATGAACTTTAATGGCATCCCAGTCTTAGTCCATAGGGATCAATATTGAGTTGACCCTCCCTTTACAGCTATAACAGCTTCAGCTCCTCTGGAAAGGCTGTCCACAAGGTTTAGGAGTATCTATGGGAATGTTTGACCATTCTTCCAGAAGCGCATTTGTGAGGTCAGGCACTGAGGTGGACAAGAAGGTCAGGCTCGCAGTCTTTGCTTTAATTCATCCCAAAGGTGTTCTATTGAGTTGAGGTCAAGACTCTGTGCAGGCCAGTCAAGTTCCTCCACCCCAAATGTGCTCATTCGTGTCTTTATGGACCTTGCTTTGTGCACTGGTGCGCAGTTATGTTTGGAAGGGACCGTCCCCAAACTGTTCCCACAAAGTTGTGAGCATGAAATTTCCTAAAATGTCTCTGTATGCTGATGCCCTAAGAGTCTGGAACTAAGGGGCCAAGCCCAACCCCTGAAAAACAACCCCACGCCATTATCCTCCATCCACCAAATGATTTAGACCAGTGCATAAAGCAAGGTCCATAAAGACATGGATGGGCGAGTTTGGGGTGGTGAAACTTGACTGGCCTGCACAGAGTCCTGCCCTCAACCCAAAAGAACACCTTTGGGATGAATTAGAGCATGGACTGCAAGCCAGGCCTTCTTGTCCACATAAGTGCCTGACCTCACAAATGCGCTTATGGAAGAATGGTCAAAGTTTCCCATAGACACACTCCTAAACCTTGTGTACAGCCTTCCCAGAAGAGTTGAAGCTGTTATAGCTGTTTAACTCAATATTAAACCCTACAGACTAAGACTGGTATGCCAAGAGTCAACTTATTTTAATAATGGTGAAGATAAGCAAATTTTAACTGCTGTATAACTTTGAACAAAATCTGCAGTTTTTAAAACATGTCAGTAAACATTAATTTGTGTAGGCTGTAAACAACTCCTAATTGTACAGCAAAGAGCAGAATTCTTCACATTGATTTAAGTTTTTCTTCCATTGTAGGAGAATCTTGCTGAACACCATGAAACTCAAAGCCTTCCTGGTTTCCTAGGAAACCACCACCTCTCTATTACTGCCAGCTGCCTGTCTTTTGCTCCCACTGCAACAGATATTATGATTGTTGTGATTTTACAGCTTTAGCTTAACTTCAAGAACTCTCTCGAATACATTGCCCAGCGTTTTGCCAAAAGATTTACCCTAAAACAACAATTGTCTGTCAACAGGGCCAGATTTTTGAATAGCCAATGTGGTCTTAGGTGGCAGGGCTACTTTGAGGCAGCCCACAGCTAATCAGACATCATGTTGCTGACTGTCTGTAAAATAATCTAAGGCAAGAATGTCAAACTTAACTGAAATAGTGGGTCGAACAAAGTGGGGTAAATATTTAAGGGTCTACAAGTTTACAAAGGGAAATACCATCTTAATTGCAGAAACAAATTATGAGGGCTGAGGGCCAGAAAACAAAAAAACACATGCAGTGCCAGGACAAGGTCATCTAGAGCCCAGGCCAAACATGTATGAGCATTATGTGTCAGTAAAAATCCCCCACCCTATAAAGATGAGCAAAAAATTACCCCCACCTAAGACATACCAGAAAATTAAATTAAAGTTTAATTAATATAAATAAATAAAAATTACTTACCTATGATTGGTTGAGCTTTTGTTGACAGTTGCCCCAAACAACGGTCCTCTAACCCTATAAAAAGATAGAGGATACGTCAGCAGTGGGCAGAAGATTGGAGAAGATTTAGAGAAGCACATCCCACCCTCCCTCCCTGTCGTGGCCTTTTTATGAGGTTTTAATTTCTTCTTGTAAGGGAATGGTATATTTCATGATTTTTTTAGCTTGAGCTTAAATAATTTTATTATTATAAGATATATATATATATATATATATATATATATATATATATATATATATATATATATATATATATATATATATATATATATATATGGTTATATGTAAATAAAATTGATTTAATATACTTAAATTGATTATTTACTTTAGATTTAAGAACTGTTTGATATAATCAATTTATTTACACCTATAAAAAAAGGCCACGGCCATTTCATATCACAGGTATATATTTTGTAGTATTATTTAGTATTCTTTATTTATTTATCTATTAAAATATTATATTAATTCTTAAGAGGTTATGACTACGGTCCCATGCCCCAGGGGACATGTATCAATGCAAAAAAGTTTTTAAAAATGTTTTTTCAGGAGCTGTGATTTTAAGAATGCTTAAAGTGAAACAATAAAAATTAAATTTTAAGGTCAACTCCAGGACAACCAATGTGAATGGCATGCCCCCCTCCCCCCCCCAAATCTATACCAGACCAAAAGGGCCTGGTATGGATGGGGGAACCCATGCCATTTTTTTCTTAATAATTTTTTCTTAATTCTGTCATAGGGCTCCCCATAACCACTTCAATACACGATATTATATATTGTACACTGCACTATATGCCCTGCACTTTATTATATATACTACACTGAGTGCACTATATACAGTACTCTGAACTGCAGTTCGGTTCTGTAGTGGTTAAATAGCAAGAAAATATAAAACATCAATTTATTAACGTAAGAATTAAAAAAAAATTAAATACAATGCACCAAAAACCATTACAATTTCTTTGTTCATCATGCTTAAAAAAAATATACATATAATAAAATGTCCCTCAATACATGGGTCACATGTATGGATACATTGGTACATATATACCCCTAAAGGCATATTCATGGAAGTGTGAAATTGCACCCCGACGCATTTCAACATTAAATGTCTTCCTCAGGGGGTATTGCAAAAATGTTAATTTCTACAAAAAAAAAACAAAAAAATATTAACACAATAGAAAATAACAAGTTATAGTATTAGGAAACACATATCAAACAATGATAATAAATAAATAAATGATAAGTGCTTCAGAGAAATAATATGTGATAGGTGCCCACAATAAATAATCAATAAATCAAATTAATGACATAAGAGCTGACATGAATGCAGCTGGATGTGAATATACTCAAAATAACACAGTGTCTGTGACTAAAAATAAATTACACCACAGTGTATAAGTAGAATCTATAAAAACATATTGACGATGATAATGGATGAATGTTCTTCAAGATAGCTGCTAATGGAGGTGGTATCCAAAAAACGGTCTCATATTGCCCTTACCTTACAGGTGCTATATATAGGCATATAGGGCAAATCACTGCGTCTCCAAGATGTTCTTCTCACTCCTATGCGATGGTGTATCCTGCTATAGCTGATGATGTTCAGGCTGCATATAATTGCTCAATGGGCCAAAGGGGCAGTGGACAAAGAAAGGAGAGAATGGATGTCTCCAATAGTGAAGATCGTTTGAAAAAGGGGGGGTACTTTATTATAAAATGTGGACTCTTACATGGGAAAAAATAAAAGTATGCAAAAATGACAGGACGCGGCGGGTATAGCGCCGTCTTACGTCTGCTGGCCTCCGGCTTGTGCGGTCTCGACTTCCTACGTCGTTACGTCACGCGCCTTGTGTCTTCATCAGGGAAGCTCATTGACTGTCGGGCCGCTGTTTAAATGTGATACAGCTGGATGTAAATAAAATGCCATTTTCCCGGAGTCCATCGAGTAGGACAATATATGGCTTAGAAATAGGCCAGCAGATAGGCGTGGATGACTAATAATCTTAATAATAAAAACTGGGGCCCAGATTCACGTAGATCGGCGCATTATCGGTCCGGCGTAGCGCACCACTTTTCCGTTAGACTTGCGCAATCTAGCCGCGTAATCCCGCGATTCACGTAGCTTTTGCGCAAGAAATTGCGCAAGCGTAAGGTTTTTTCCTGAGGCGTAAGGAGGAGTAATACAAATTGGGAGGGACGTGGGCGTGTTACATTGAAATGAGCCGTGACCCCATGCAAATGAAGGGCCGGCCGTCTCGCGCATGCGCGCGTGAAGGAAACCATGTCAGCTCCGTTGTGCGCATGCTCACAACTCGGGAGCGGCGCAATCAGTGAAATTGGAAATGGACTAGGGCAACGTTGTGAACTACGCAGACAGCATAAATAGACACACACAAACGCACTTCCATTGCAAAAGTACATCCCTTTGTGTCCCTTCCCATTGAATCAAGTGCTTTTGCTCTGTTGTTCGTTAGAGTGTGTTTTGTAGTTGTCAGATTAGTGTTCTGTGTGATCTAGTGCTTGTTGGTAGTTTTGTGAAAGTGAGTTTTGATAAGTGTTTGAGAGACTGTTTGTTTGATTGATAGATTTCTGAGCGTTTGTTTTCTTGCTTTATTTTTTCATCTGATTTTTTTGTGACTGTTTCTTGCTGAGTGCTAGTGTGATTTTTGGGTGTTCTTTTTCTCTTTGTGTGTGTTCTTGCCTGATTGGTTGTGCTTGTATTTGTGACTGATTTTTGGTGACTGCTAGTGAGTTTGTTTGGAAGTATGACTGAGAGAAAAAGAAAGCTTAATTTTACAGTGGGGGAAAAAAGAATTCTTGCCCGGGCCATTAGCGAGTATGGGCGTTTTCTCCACGGCCCGCAGAGTGCCACCACCACCCCGGCCAGGAGGAGGGAGATATTGGATATGATCACGGAGCAGGTCAATTCATCGGGGGAGGGGGAGACACGGACCCGGTCTGGGATTGAAAAGAAAATAAATGACCTCCGGCGTGAGGTGAAAAAAAAACTGGCCGCAATAAATGCCCATGCCAGGGGCACAGGAGGGGGCCCACCATGCCGGATTAGATTTACAGCGACGGAGCGTGTGGTGGCCCTGACCTTTCACCGGCATGAAGTGGAGGGCCTGCCAGGCTTTGACACAAGTCCGGTCCCCGCGGTGCCAGGTAAGGTTTTTATTTCTCTCAGGTGTGTAGCATGTGTGGGGGAGGGGGTGAAAGGGAATATGTGGCAAGTGTGTGGATCCTCCAACCTGTGAATGGTTTGTGTCATCCACAGATGTGCAGGAGGGTGCAGGGCCATCTGGCCTGACCGCTCCAACGCCAGGACAGCAGCCTAATGAGGCCCCCCCAACAAGGCCAGAGTCCGCGGAGGAGGAACAAGAGGAGGAGGATGATCATGCGGAGGACGATCATGAGGAGGAGGAGAATCATGAGGAGGAGGAGTCCATGGCAGGCACTGGACGTTTGGTTTCTGCGGACTCTTCCCCTCTGGCTGCAAGAAGCCTGCCCTCCCTAAGGGTGAGCCCCCCCCCCTCCTCCCCCAACATGGCTCCCCTCACAAGGGCCTCCCCTTCTCCCCGGCCACAACCATCAGCTGGAGCCAGGAGGTCATCCCAGAGCACCAGGGGGGCGCCCAATCTCCTGCCCGCCTGTCTGAGAAGGAACCTGGCCACCCAGACCCGCCTTCTGAGACAGCTCTGCCAGACTATGGGGCGGGTGGATCAGAGCCTGTCCTCCATCAACGATAGGCTGGGTAACCTGGACTCCCACTCCCGGGCCTCCACAACCTGCCTAAATGACCTGCAAACTACAGCAGCAGGCGTTGGGCAGGATGTGAGGGCCCTTACCCAGGCTATCCAGGGCAACACGGCAACACTTGGTGCTGCCCTGGACAGAATAGCCGTGGCCTTGGAGGGCAGGCCGCCAGGTGGGCAGATCTCAGGGGCTGCTCCTCCTTCCCCGGCTTTTCCCCTCCCCCATGCGTCTCCCCTGAGGGTCCGGGGCCGTGGCCGGGGGCGCCCCAGGCGTGGCTCACGCACAGGGCATTAATTTTTTTTCCCCCTTTTTTTGGTTTGAAACCATTTTTATTTTTGTTCTCTGCTTTTTTTTTTTTCTCTGCATTTTTTTTTTTGTTTTGCTGACATTTTTGGCATATTTTGGGTTGTGAATGATGTTTGAATGTGGGGGTGACATTCCTGCTGGAAAAGGGGTGTCATCCTCAATTTGGGTGGAGAAGGGTTCCCCAGGACCAGGGAGAAGTGATTCCCAGGTCCGTGTGAATGGTGTATGAATGTACAGTGACATAATTGGAGCCTTGACGTGGCGTTACTGCTCACCAGTCTTGCATGGTGGACTGGTGCCAATCCAATTTGATGAGGATGTGGGGTGTGTGTGCTAGGGACCACAGTGGTGTGCATGCATGCATTCTCATTGTGCCATGATTAATGTGTGTGTTTAACGTGCAAAGATGCATAATGTGAGCTGGCATGAGATGGGGTCATGAGATGGGGTACCAGTGCATATGCAGAGTCACCTTGAAGGGAAAAGACAGGAGGATGTTAGTCATGCATGTGCCACTTGTGAGGTGTGCATCACGGGAGGGGATAGTCATGCCTGACTCCCATGTCACTCACCAACCAGCCAGCTGTCCCCATACATGTTCTGTTTGAAATCTGTGGGGATGGGGCTCTGATTGTATATGTAGCTGTCATAGGTGTCATGGGTGGTGCCATGTGTTGGGCTGCTGATGTCCTCCTGCAAGGTTGTGGTAATTCCATGATGGCATGAGGGGTGAATCTGAAGATGCGAGACACCTCAGAATCACTCATGCCAAAGATGTCTATGCGTGTGTGATATATCAAGTGAAGAGTGAGGGGCTTGTATCAGATAAGAATATTGTATTAGATTAGATTAAATTGTAAATTTTATATAAGCAAAAAAAAAAAACATCTCCCGTGCCCACCTTAGTGCCATCCTCCGTGCCCTCATCCTTCTTTGTTCATCTAAAGTCAGTAGTATAGCTATGCGCGACGATGCCCCTGGCATGTTGGCATACAGATTGTTGGGCAACACGTGTGACTGCTGAACTCCTCACTAACAGTGTTGCTTTATCTGACAAGTAGACTTTTTTTCAAAATTTAGACCAGCTTTTAGGTCCTCTAACTTTAGACAGGACATTTTGCTGTTGCGCACATCGCGTAGCCTGCGCAGCAACTGCGTTTTTTTGTGAATCCCCGTAACTCCCTCATTAGCATATTTGACTAGCAAATCAATGGTGTGTCTAGCGCAGTTTTGCGCGAAGGGAAGCGAAGGTCTAACTCAATTACGCCGGACCAAAAAACGTATATTTCTGGCGTATATTGTTTTGTGAATCGCGTGCAACTATACGCACGCGCACATTTAGACTTACGCACGCGCAACAGCAGTTGCGCACGCATAATCACTCTGTGAATCTGGGCCTGGGTGTCCAAACTGCCAATCATACGCTAGTATGGTGGAGCTCAATTAAAAAAACTCCTTGGTTGAGAAAACACAGTGGAAGTAGATAAACTAGTTAGTCAAGATATCTGGATATCTAGGTGCATAAAGTAAAAGGCTTAGTAAAGTGCCATTCATATTAAAGCACCTATCAGTCTCATAAAGAAGCCGATGGCCCCACTATATATAATATTACTTATACTTGCACTGTTTTTTAGATACCACCTCCATTAGCAGCTATCTTGAAGAACATTCATCCATTATCATCGCCCCTATGTTTTTATAGACTCTACTTATACACTGTGGTGTAATTTATGTATATTCACATCCAGCTGCATTCATGTCAGCTCTTATGTCATTAATTTGATTTATTATTTATTGTGGGCACCTATCACATATTATTTTTCTGAAGCGCTTATCATTTATTTATTTTCTATTTAAGTTGTGTTTTGTGAACACTTTCAGATATAGCTGCCTCAGAACCTTATATGTCTACACTTTTTAGACACCATTCCGTTTACTCACAGTAGCGCATTAGATCATATATTTTTCTTGTTTATCAAACAATGATAGTTAGAAAATACATGATATGTCTATAAAATTACAAAATTTGTAACAGAGGCCAATACAAAAATGGTACACCCCAGGGACTCAGGAAACACCAACCGCACCAAGGAAGGGAGAGAGAAAATTCAAGGGACAATTTACCGCTGTCCCTTGAATTTTTCTCTCTCCTCCTTGGTGCGGATCCTGAACAAAATCTGTACATATTATAGAAAATATACATATAACAACAGTAACTAGTGACATCCACAGCTCAAACGTATGAAACCCATATACACAAACTCATAGACCCGGGTTCACAAAGCACTTACGCCCATGTATCTCGATATATGCCGTGTAAGTGTAAATTAGTGCCGTCATATCTATGCGCCGTACCCATAGAACTAAGATACACCAAAAAACTGACTTCATCCGACCGACGTAACTTGCCTACGCCGGCGCTTAGTTACGCTGGACGCATTTGATACTCCCATTTGTGATGCAAATATGCAAATTAGGGAGATACGCTGATTCACGAACGTACTTGCGCCCGGCGCATGTTTTAAGAGATTTGCGTAAGGGTTACATCCGGCGTAAAGTTATTCCTCATATAGGAGGCGCACCTTATACAAAGGTATGGACCAGGGAACAGCCGTCGTATTTTACGTTGTTTACGTAGTAGTATGTGAATAGGGCTGGGTGTAGGTTACATTCACGTCGTAGGCAGTGATTCGACGTGGTTGTATGCATGCGCACGGGGATACGTCCAAGTTACGACGCATGCGCCGTTCGTTTTAAGTACTTGGATTACTATGCATCACGCCCACTTCCAGCCCACTTCCACCTACTTTGACTTACGGCGGCTTACGCTGACAAATATACGATACGCCAGCGCAACGTTGGACGCATTTTCTTTGTGAATTTCATACTTGCCTCTCAACATTGCGCTGGCATAGCGTAAAGAAGATATGCTACGGCGGTATAAAGATGCGCCGATGGCTGTGAATCCGGGCCAAAGTATAAAAGAGTCTGATCCACAAAACAGCCCATTTTAATTATATGACATAATCCTTCTGACTCTTAAATATGTCTAGGTAGTTCTAGTTCCTGGTCTTCAGTTTGACTGTTATCAGTACAAATAAGAAAATGTCAAATTAAACTTCTGAAAAGAGTTCTTTAACAGGCACAAAGCAAGTGGCAATCTATATGCGTCCATCAAACAGTTCATAGGTGTCGCTCTAAGTAAATTCAAGTTTGCATTAACCATAAGTTCAAGCTGAACCCAAGCTGTTTGCAGTCCACCAATTGGACAAACTAAGTGGCAAGATTTGGCCTGCCCAAACCTCTGGATGTTGCAGCTGGAAATCATTAATGTATTGGTTCTGCCAATAAATGACAACTTCTGTCTGTATGCAGGGTGATGCAATTGACCAAATGATGTCAGCCAGCATTATTGGCTATTTTGTGGACATGCAAGCGTGTGTGCAAATTTATTTACGTTTACATATTTGTGTGAATTAGTAATAAGGATTATTATGTAGTCCTAACTCCTTCACGTAGGAGGGAATATATATCTTGGGGCCCTTGTCCCCATTAACATGGAGACAAGGTGCTTTGTATAGTGGGGCTGCCCTGGCAAGGTCCCCTGCACAATATTGAGGACATGTGTGCTGATATGGTTAAGGGGGGGGGGGGGTGCACACCAAAAATCCACACCAGATCCCTGTCTAATATAGGGATTTGACATGGATTTTGGAAGGGACACTAATGCCGCGTACACACAACCATTTTTAATGTCCTAGAAAAAACAATGCTCTAATTGAGCCGTTGGCGAAGAGGATCAGGTCCCATCCAGGTATTACAGGCTTCCCTATTCAGGGCAGAACCCATACTATTAATCTATTTGCAGATGACATTATTTTCTTCCTAACCTCCCCCTCTACATCTCTTCAACGTGCCCATGATACTTTAACGGCATTTAGTAACATCTATTTTTATAAGGTGAATTTCACTAAGTCGATTATCCAAGTATTCCTGGTATTCCATCCTTTTTAAGAACCCAGCTTCAGGCAACCTTTCCCTATTTTTGGAGCAAGTCCACTATTTCCTATCTAGGAATAAAGTTAAGAACCGATCCGTGACACCTAGCAGAAGCTAATTACTTGCCATTGATTGACAAACTCACCAAGGACACTAGAAGACTTTCCAATACAGAATTTTCCTGGACTGGCCGTTTGGCCGCATTTAAAATGTTTATCCTTCCGCAAATGCTTTATGTTTTAAGGACACTCCCTGTCCCCATACCTTGCTCACACCTCAAAGCCTTGAATGCCCTACTATCTAAATTTATCTGGGGATCTAAAAGACCACGATGATCCAGGGCTCTGCTAGTTAAACATAGAATGGCGGGAGGGATGGGCCTTGTAGACATTCAGGACTACTTCCGCACGTTGATTCTAACGCAACTAAAAAGTTGGATAGACTTGACAATTGTTTCGGTCTGGAGTGGAATCGAAAGATCTCTGAGCCCTATCAACAATTTCAAGCTCCTCCTCTTTTTAGATGTATGGAAACCATTTTCCATGCATGGTCTACCTTTTACGATCCAGGCTTCTCTTGCAGCCTGGAGGGATCTTCGTAAAAAATACCGTCCCCAACTTCCAGCCAAATAGTGGTTTCTGTGCCCATAGCAATTCTCTCCCAGTCTATCCCTGACCTATCTCTATCTGATTGGCAGAACAAGGGAATTAAGACTAAAGATGACTTATATCACGGTGACACCCTCCTCCCATTTATTTCCCTGCAAAACAAATTTGCCTTAAACCTCACTGACCAGTACAAATACACCCGGATTGCCCACTTCCTCAGTTCTCTTAAATCCCCCCCAGATATGCCTACCAAAAGAAGTGTGGCGTTTTTACACTACTAACCCTGCTCCCCTCAAAGGCATCTCCTTTTTCTACACTCTTTTTTAACATAAACTACCATTTACAATGTTTCAACCCTATAGAAAATGGGAAGAGGATCTGGGGGTAACTATTACAGATGCACAGTGGCAACACGAGCTGTGATCAGTATATAGGGCGTCCAGGTGCATCAACCACTGGGAACTGTCTAAAAAATAGCCCTTAGGTGGTACCTGACTCCATATAGAATCTCTAAGTTCTTAAACCTTAGAAGCCAGTCCCCTGAGCGTCTTTCCGGAGCGTCATCATCTCGCGAGGAAGAGGTTTTCAACCAACCGGAGACCGATGACATCACGACACACCCCCGCAGCAGCCAGCGTATCAGCAAAAAGAAGAGGCTGGCATCCCCATCTCCCGTGCGCGTCACTACAGGGTGGGAAAGGTCCCGTCAGTCTCCATCATTAGGAAGGCAGTGTCTTTTTCCTTTTCAGGTGCCTACAGCGTCAGAGGAGCCCACAGCGTCACTTGTTTCCAGTCAGTCTCTGCTGGATTCTGTGACGGCTCAGCAGCGGTTGGAATCTCCTACAAGACCGGGGGTGTTTCACAACAGGACACAGAGCAGCAAGGACCCAGTGCTTTAGTCAGTTGCAGGTACATCACAGAATGGTGAGTCTGCAAATCAGTTTTTAATAACTCAATTGCTAAGTTCTTTAAATAAATTAAATGAGTCTCTAAATATCCAGAAACAAATAAATTATCATCCCCAGCTAATTTTTGGTTAGCACAGGCTTTGCCTGTTGTTTCTCATGCTGCAGTTTGCACAGTTAATGTTAACTCTTTACAGGAATCTGTCAACGCTTTTCCGGTTTTTTTTTTCTTGCAAGTTCCTGAAATATGCTTTAACCACTTAAGACCCGAACCAAAATGCAGGTAAAGGACCAGGCCCCTTTTTGCGATTCGGCACTGCGTCGCTTTAACTGACAATTGCGCGGTCGTGCGACGTGGCTCCCAAACAAAATTTGCGTCCTTTTCTTCCCACAAAGAGAGCTTTCTTTTGGTGGTATTTGATCACCACTGCGATTTTTATTTTTTGCGCTATATACAAAAATAGAGCGACATTTTTGAAAAAAAAATCAATATTTTTTACTTTTTGTTATCAGAAAAATGATCGCATGTGAGAGGGGGGAGGGGGGTGATCGCAAGGGGTTAAGTCTGCCTGTGTGTCCTGGTGTCAGTGTACTGTTGTGCAGACTTACTGTGTGATGTGATCTCTCCTCAGCGGCGGTTGAAAATACCACCGAGAGCAGAGATCACATCACTTCCCTCTTCCTGTGTTTACACAGGAGGAGGAAGTGCAGAGCAGGGGAGCACGCGGATTGGCTGGGAGAGATCCGCAGGAGGCATACAAAAATGAACCGCCGCCCCCTCGTCCCGGATCGCTCGGACAGCCACGGGGACCACCGCATGTACCGGGGGGGTTCCCAATCGGACCCCCGACCCACGTCTAGGCAGCAACGTATATATACATTGATGTGCCTGCCTGTGCCATTCTGCTGACGTAAATGTACATGCGGCGGTCCTTAAGGGGTTAAAGAGCCTCTGCCTTGTGAGATCTCTCCTTTGGGTTTTTACTTAACATCCAGTATAAAGCAAAACATAAGGAAATGCTATTTTATTTATTTATTAACTTTACTCCATGTTAAAGAATTTTCTGGTAAATATGAAAAAAGACTGGAAGAGGTTTCAGAGGACAGGATTTGCACAGCACCTAGGTCTTTTCATAATTGGTTACAGGCCTTTTGTATAAATTCTGCTATTATGGGCGAAAAATTTCCTGAAAAAATGTAGCGGTTTATTCCAGCACCTTGAGAATATTCTTGAAGCTTATAAAAATGTTGGCGGTTTCAGTTGGTATAATTATGACGAATCGTTCTGCCAAAACATGTCTGTTTATCCCAACCTAAAATGGGGAATGAAAGACGTGGGTTTATGTTTAAACCTCATTCTACCCCTAAAACTTGTCTTTTCAAGACAGCCACCAGTGAATCAAAATAGTTCTTCAGTCTACAAGAAGGTTATATGTTAAGCTTGTGTCCCAGTGCAAGTGGTCAACGTCGTGCCGTTACAAGCATGAATGTTCCTTTTGTTTTGGGAATCACCCGCTTACAAAATGTTTTAGGTTCAATAAAGGTTTATTGAGTTTTTCAGATAGTGTAAACAGAAACATACCATGGCGTGGCCGAGGGCCTGACAGAGGGCGACTCGGGCATGATCACTTAACAGTTAAAACAAAAACAATCCTTGTCAAGGGAAATAGCAAAAGGAAACAAAACAATAAGGGGGACATTGCGGTGAGGTGAGGACACAGGGGGCTGCACTTCACACGGGGCACAAACGTGGGGTGCAGTCCCCCATTGGCGGAAGCGCGTCATATGGATTCAGCCGGGCACCTCCAGAGAAGAGGGAGACAATAAATCATCCAGAAAGGAGCTCCTGAGGTTGCAGTGAAAGCCCTTTTTAGGCCCTCAGGTGGGCGTCGCCGGAGCGACCCTGTCTTTAAGTTTGTCCGAAGTGGAGTAATGCCTCCAAACACTCCAGGTAAAGGAAAATTTAGCATACCTGTCCAGGCACTTGGCCTGCATTTCCTCCATAAGCATAATGCTATTCATTTCGCTTATCCACTTGGTAATCAAGGGGGGGAGGACGACTTCCAATGTCTAGAAACCAACTGCCGGCCCACACTCAAACAGAATTTTAGGAGGGATTTCTTCTGAAATTTAGTGGCACCGGGGAGGATAGAGAGAAGGGCTACGAATGGGGAGGGGGTAAGCGATTCGCCATAAAGATCCGAATAAATTAAGAAGATTTGGGACCAGAACGGGCGTATCAGGTCGCAGTCCCACCAAATGTGACTGTATGTACCTTTAGCTGCGTCACACCTCCAGCAGGAGTCCGAGGCTGAGGGGAACATGACCCTGAGGGTGGTCGGGACACGGTACCACCGCGATAAAACTTTGTAATTCTTTTCCTGCGCATAGCTCGATATGGAGGATTTATGCGTAAAAAAGAAGGCCTTACGCCACTCTGCCTCACTGATATCCCTCCCTAGCTCCTCTGACCAAGCCAGCGTGTATTTAGGGGGGGTGCTATGTGTATGACCCAGAACCATTTTGTAGATCAAGGAGAGCGTGTGCCTTTGGGGGGAGGAAAAGGAGCAGAGTTGTTCGAACCCAGTCAGTGGTCTGTGGACCTGTCTAGACCCATGTAATGTCTTGCAGTGGGCCGCCAGGTGGCGGTGCGTGAGCCAAGTCACTTTCGAGGAAACCGAGGTCGGTGTCAACACGAGAGAACCCGTAGGGGCGTGAACGAAGTTTTGAGCCGTGGGCCAGTCCTGTCTAAGGAAACCGGCCAAGGAGTGCAGCCCCACTCCCTCCGGTAGATCTGGGTTGTCAAAGAGAGGGGTCAGGGGCTCGGGTCCGTAGAGAGGGCATACGCCTCTCTTCTACGGTACCATATCGCCAGAGCATCTCTCGTGAGGGGGGATAACCCCACCAAGGTTCTGTGGGACAAGGCATGGCCCCAAAGTAGGGCCCTTAGGTCCACCGAGGACATGTCCTGCTCCACACATAATGGCACTTTGCTCAGCGGGTGGGGAAACCATTCCAGGATCCGGGAGAGTACCGCTGACGTGTGATATTGTTCAAAATCGGGAAGGCCCGCTCCCCCACTCAAAGCGGGACAGCAAAGGAGCTTGTGTTTCAGTCTAGGTCGGCTACGTCGCCACACAAATTGAATGGCCATGGAGCGCACTGTGCGAAAAAAGGATGAGGGGAGGGAAATCGGGAGTGCTTGGAAGAGATATAAAAGCTTGGGCAGTATATCCATTTTAAGCGTGTTCATGCGACCGAACCACGACATCGGCAGGTCCATACGGGCCTCCGAGGGGAGTGAGCTTGGCCAGGAGCGGGCTGTAGTTCAGGGTGAAAATGTCCGACAGACTATGAGGGACAGCAGTCCCAAGGTAGGAGATGGATTTCTCCTTCCATTGGAAAGAGAACTGAGATTTGAGGGAGGCCAGGGTAGGGAGCGGAACGGATATGTTGAGCGCTTCGGTTTTGGATAGGTTCAGTTTATAGTTGCTCAGCCCACCAAACCTCTCAATCTCGGCTAAAATGGAGGGAATACTAGTGTGGGGTTGAGTGACATATAGCAGTAGGTCGTCCGCATACAGGGAGAGTTTACAGTGCGAGGAGGGGGTTTGGATCCCATGTATATTCGGGTTTGCCCTGATAGCCTGAGCCAAATGCTCGATTACAAGGGCAAAAAGGAGGGGGGAAAGGGGGCACCCCTGTCTGGTGCCATTCTTAATGGGTAATGTACCAGATTGAATTCCGTTGACCAGGATGGTGGCAGTAGGGACAGAGTACAGTGACATAACACGGGCAAGCATCCTAGGGCCTAGGCCTATTTGGGTGAGGGTGGATTGTAGGAACGGCCAGCTGACCCTATCAAATGCCTTCTCTGCATCACAGGAAAGAAGGCAGGCGGGAACCCATTGGCGTTGGGCGTATGCTATGAGATGTATGGTTTTGGTGGTGTTGTCCCTGGCTTCACGGCCAGGGACAAAACCTACCTGGTCTCCATGAATAACATCCGGCAGCAGGGGAGAAAGACGGTCTGCCAGTATTTTCGCTAAAAGTTTCAGGTCAGTGTTCAAAAGTGATATGGGCCTATAATTGGAGCAATGAGAGGGGTCTTTACCGGGTTTAGGGAGGACTGCTATCTGAGCCAAGAGGAGAGCGGAGGATGGGGAGGCGCCGTCATCCAAGGCGTTGAAAGCCTTCGCCAGGAGAGGGGCCAGTTGAGGAGCAAATGTTTTTAAAAACGTGGGGTAAACCCATCAGGACCGGGACTCTTGCCATTTTTGAGTTTTTTAATTGCGAGGAGGAAGTCCTCCGTCGCGAGGGGGGCTTCTAACTCCTCAACCGAGGAGACGGGGATAGTCGCGAGGGCTGTGTCCCTGATATAGGAGGACAAGGCCCCAGGGGAGTCTAAAGAGTGTATGGGAGACATGGGCACTTGAGCGGGGAGATCATAGAGGGTCGCGTAGTATTGGCGGAACTCTTCCGCAATAGCGGAGTTAGTCTGCAACTTGCCCTTGCTAGGGGAAACAATCAAGGGGATGTGTTTCCTTGTCGCGCGGGGTTGAAGGGTGTTCGCTAGCAGCCGACCGCATTTGTTTGCCTGGGCATAGTGCGTAAAGCGCCCCTTATCCCTAGCCACCAAAGAGCGTTCAGCAAAGATCTGTAAGAGGTCCCTCCTGGCATTGGCCAGATCAATCAGTAAGGCCGAGTCCGGCGAGCGCTTATGGGAGTCCTCAAGGGATGCGATAGTGGCAAGAAGACGTATAACGTTGGCCGATCTAGCATTTTTGAGCCTGGACCCATGTTGGATAAGCTTGCCCCTGAGGACGCATTTAAGGGCCTCCCATTTAGTGAGCGGGTTTGTTTCGTCTCGGGCATGGTCGGAGACAAAATGAGAGATGGATTGGATGACGTCTGCAGTGACCGCAGGGTCCGAGAGCAAGTTATCATTAAGTCTCCAGGAGGACCTAGGCTTGTGTGAAGGAATCCTACCCAAAGTGATATGTATGGGAGCATGATCCGACCACAATGTGAGACCTATAGACGCAGTAGGGGAGAGGTCCAATAGGGATTGAGAAATGAGTATGTAGTCCAGTCTGCTGTAGGAGGAGTGTGCGGGGGAGTAGTATAGTTCCTATCCGTGGGGTTTAAGACTCTCCATACATCTACTAGGGAGAGGTCTGTGAGGATGGAGCGTAGCTTGGTCAGGCTAGCTAAGGAGTGTGAGGACTTAACGGTTGACGTGTCTAGGCGAGGAACCAAGGCCACATTAAAGTCACCACCCAGGATCATGTTAGTCGTGCCGAACTTCCGTAAGCGGGAGGTCACGGAGGAGAAGAACTGCAGCTGGTCCTGGTTGGGAGAATATACGTTAACTACTGTATAAATCACATTCTTGTAAGACAGTTTAAGAAAAATAAACCTCCCAGCAGGGTCTACATAAGAGTCTAGAACAGTCGGAGTAAAAGAAGTATGGAATGCAATGGAGACCCCTTTCGATTTAGCCAGCGGATTTGTACTATGATACCAGGTAGGGTAGTTTTTGTAAGGGAGCTGTGGGACAGAGTCTGACCTGAAGTGGGTTTCCTGAAGGAGGAGAATTTGAGTACGGAGTTTATGAAAGTGGAACACAATTTGTCTCCGTTTCTCAGGGGTGTTAAATCCCCTACAATTCAGGGACGAGACCGACAAGCAGTTGGGGCTAGCCATTGGGGTGTTGTAGCAATAAAGGATACTTACCAGTGAGGAGCGCACCGCCTCCGGAGAAGGGGAGGGGGGAGAGGAGTGGTTGCAGGGAGAAGAGTAGAGGGTGGAGAGGACAGAGCATGGAGAGAAAAAAGACAGAAAAAAAGTTGGGCCAAAGCGGCCACTCTAGTAGCGTTGCAAGCAACGGTTCAGCTGTAGCCATAAAGGCAGCTGAAAGGCCTAAGGTGGGGGTCGTGGTCAACTCATGGGGAGAGCCCCGCACACAACACAGATGAGCATTGCACAGCAAAGTATAACGGCAAGATAAATATAAATTACATGTCAAGGCGGGACCCCATGGGACTGTGCGATCAAATAGTGCATACGTGCCAAGCGGGGATGTAACCTCCCTCTCAGCACTACAGGTGTCAGCGTCCCATGGCGTCCCGACCGAGACAGGTGGACACACCAGAACAATGTAGCAAGAAGACCAAAGAGAAGAAAAACATACAAAAAGGAATTTACAATGCACACGATAAAACTTTTTGGTCAGCGAGTAGGTAACAAACAAAAAAAAAAAGGAGAAAAAGACAAAATGCAGGGGGGGGACGGGGAAAGGTCAAGGCAAAGACCTGTAAGACGGGTGAGGGCCAATCTGGGCACATTTGGCAACTTCAAGTTAAGTGAGGGACTCCGCATCAAGGGAGACCTCGTGCAGGGGCCCAAAAACAAGTAAATAAAGTGCTTCCAGGGGAAAAATCACAGCATAGCGTCCCGTCACATCCGTCTGTCCCAACAGGGAAAAAGTGGCCACTGGCCCAAACCTGCAAGTGAGAAGGCACTGTGGATTTAAATGAACATAGTCACATCAGCCAGCAGAAGTAGACGCGGAGGCCTCAGGTTTGGAGCGTTTAGCTTTCTTGCTTTGCCTTTTCCATCCTTTAGAGGGTTGAAATCCAGGAGTGGCAGCATGCAATGGCCAGTCAGGGAGAGATGTCATCGGGAGTTCAAAAGTCCCCAGAAATTTTGGAAGGTCACCCAGGGTACGGAAGACTGCAGATTTTCTGTCATGAGAGGCCGATAACTGGAAAGGAAAGCCCCAGTGGTATTTGATCTGCTTGGCCTGGAGGGCTCCTGTGAGGGGCTTCAGGGCTCTGCGGAGGTCCAGCGTGAGCTTGGAAACATCAGGTAACAATTGGATGCAAGCCTCCTCAAAGAGGATGGAGTCTTGGGCGCGTGCAGCCTGCATGATGGCGTCCTTGACAGCATAAAAGTGAACTCTGCATATTACGTCTCTAGGATAATTCAGGTTGGGGTTCTTAGGGCCCAGGGCCCTGTGGACCCGATCCAGTTCTATAGCAGCCTCCTTTTCTTTCAGAAGCAGTCCATTAAATATGGCGATGACTACTGTGGCCAAATCTTTAGTTTCCACTGTTTCAGGCAGTCCGCGAACACGAATATTATTGTGCCTGGCCCTATTTTCTTGTTCATCTTGGGACAGCATAAGTTGTTGGATCTGTGCAGTATGATTGTTTAGTATGGCATCATGTGCCTGCAGGGTAGAAACTGTTTCCTCCACACTGTGTTCCACCTCTTCCAGCCTGTTTGTGACATCCCTGCGCAGCTCTGTGATCTCCTGTTTGTAGGAGCGCTCCAGTCTCTGCACATAGGCCTCAAAATCGTGCTTGGTGGGCAAGGCTCTGATGTAGGCCTCCATGTCCCAGCTAGAGTACGAGTGCCGAGAGTCAGGGGAGCGACTGCCTGAGTGGACCCGCATCAGACTCTGGGGGAGATATTGCCCTCTGTCTGGTCCTCATGGCGGAGGAAGAACGCTGGGATGAGGCCCCCTCGAGGCCTCGTGTGTGCCTGCGGAGCGGGCCGTCGCCATCTTGGACGAGGGGGTGCCGCTCTGTCCCAGGGGCAGTTTAGGGAAGAAGCGGTTGATCTCGCCGTCTCGACCCGGATCGGGGTGATGGTGAGTGTCTCCCCCTCCCTTGCGACCCATCACCGACCTGTCTGGTGTGTCCCTGCGGTGATTACAGCCGTTTTCCGGGCAGAGTGTGCGGGAGCTCTCAGCACATACGTCCTACTCCTCCATGCGCCAAGCCCTTACAAAATGTTTTAAAAGAACATACTCTCACACCCAGAATAGAGACAATTCCAAAAGCTTGCACACCAGTGAAGTTGGAAAAAATTTACCCGTGGCTACTGCTGTACCCAGACAAGGAGAAGGTGGTGGTATAAATTGAAGGTTTTTCCTGGATACAGCTGTAACATGGTAAGTAACCTCAAATCAGTTTTTATACATAGACAGGTAGTAATACAAAAAAAAAAGAATTTGCAGCTGGTCGCGTTGCCGGTCCTTTTGTTTCGCCTCCTTTCAAAAATGTTTGTGTTTCTCCTTTAGGTGTTGTCCCAAAAAAGGATTCTTATCGTTTGATACACCATCTCTCTTTTCCCAAGGGTGGTTCATTGAACGACGAGATTGATAATTCATTATCATCCGTATCTTTCGCTAGTTTTGACGATGCGATAAAACTTATATAAAAAAAAATGGTACAGCTGCTTTATTAGCAAAATCTGACATCAAGTCTGCTTTCAGGTTATTACCTATAGCCCCCAAATAATTTAAGTTGTTTTGAGGATACATTTTTCTACGAAATGTGTTGAGACCTTAGGCCACACACACACCAGCACCCAACTTAAATAACCTATTATAACTATAAATAAAAGACATACACCATGTATCTTTGGCAAATATTTTGGCCGCGGTACCCTTTATTGGTTTAAATGTCATATTCAACAAATTGTTTAATAACTCACCATATCAAATGTATCAAAAACAACACCAAGCTTCCTGCCCAGTTATTAAAAAACTCGGGCAGGCAGTACACACCATTTTATTTACACAACAAAACACCCCCCCCCCCGGATACCGAGGTGACCCATACCACATAAAGGGTACACCCGACTGGGGAGGGTGGGAGGGAGCACTTCGTCTGTTGATCTGGTCCAATGGAGGGGAAGAGGATGAGCCCCTTACAGCAGCTAGATTTTATAGGCCTGCCCGGGGCTACCAGAATCTTCCTTGGGTTCCTATTGGGCTCAACACACCTGCAAGATAAACTTTTAATTAAGGCATCCTGGCTAACACTAATAACTACAGGTGTGTGCTGGCCACACTCTCAAGCAGGAGGGTCCCAATTAGTGCCCTCCTTTTCATTACCCATGGGCTGCTCTCTGTCATGTCTGTATTTCAAAACTTTTGCAACTTTTTTGCAGTGGGTTATTATTTATGAATCGGGTTTATTTATGAATTCTCCTATTTGTTTTTTACTATTAAAGTTATTTCTAGCCACCGCTAAAACTTTCGGTGTACATATTGCCTTTGAAAAAATGTTTCTTCCTGTTACGGTCATTGAGTTCTTGGGTATCAGCATTGATACCACTTTATGTCAGTACCAGCTTCCATTGTTAAAAATAGCTAGGATTCAGAATTTAATTTTGTCTCTTTTTACGCAAAAAAATATTTTGTTAAAAGAACTCCAGTCTTTTTTAGGATTACTGGCTTTTGCTTCACGGATTATGCCAGTTGGCAGAATATTTTCTAGGAGATTGTCCATGGCAATGTCTGGTTTCAAGTCTCCTTTTTCTCATATTCGCCTTACTTCAGAGCTAAAAGATGATCTTTTAGTCTGGTCTCAGTTTTAATGGATTACAATTGCCGGACTTTCTTTCAGGAAGAATTTGTTTTTAAGCAGACATAGATTTATACACAGATTCAGAAGGTTCTCTTGGTTTTGCAGCAATTTGGAGTACCCATTGGTGTTGTGGCTCTTGGCCTGATTTTTGGGTTGCCAATAAAGCAACCAAAAACATTGTATTGCTGGAGCTATTCCCTATAGTAGTAGCCTTTGAGTTATGGGGGGAATGTTTTTCTAACAAGCAAATTTTGGTTCATTTAGACAATAAAGGTGTAATTTTTTGCGCTTAATTGTCTTTCTTCAAAATCCATATTCGTAATAAATTGTTAAGATATTTTGTATTACTTATGCCTAAAATTCAATATTTGGGTGAAAGCAAAGTATGTTCCTAGTAAATTTAATGTGATGCTGACGCATTATCTCGTTTTCAGATGGCTCGTTTCTGGCAGTTGACCTAGTTAGTTACACTTGCCCAAGTCATCTATGGGACTTGATATAACCCCAGTTCTTTTGGCTATTCAAAGCTCTATTGCTCCAAAAACATGGATCGAGTATTCGGTTGCATGAAAAAATGGCTCTTGTTTACCAAAGAAATAGGGTTATCTGGTTTCTCACCGACTGAACTCACGGTCTTAGCCTTTATTTGTTCCCTCATGCAAATGAAATTGTCTTTCAATCACACTAATAAGAGTTTAGCTGGAATCTCCTTTTTCCTAAAACTTCATAATTTACCAGCTTGCAATAGTTTCTTTTCTGTACGTCAAGCCCTGAAAGGATATAGAAGACAGAGCTTTACTGATATGCATAGACCCATTTCGATAGAGCTATTAAAAAATATTTGTTTGACTACTCCTAAGGTATACCATTCGGAATATGAAGCGTTGCTTTTTCATGCAGCTTTTGTACTGATTTTCTTTGCAGCTCTTTGTATCTCTGAACTAGTACCAAACAATAAAAAAAGGTGATTCCGGTTTAAAATTTGGTGAGGTTTGTATTGCTCGGGGCAAAGTACACATTTTTATTAGAAAATCCAAAACAGACTTGGTTGGTAGAGGTCATTGACTCACTCTACATGCCTGTCCTTACATAATCCTACATAATCCTCTCCGGATATATTTTGGTTAGGCCTTCCTGTTTGGGAAATTTCTTGGTTCATTTAGATTTTTCCCCACTTATAAAATTCCAATTCTCATCTATATTTGAATGAATGAAAACTTATATAGCGCTGCACATGCGAATTGAATCGCCTCTGGGCGCTTGTTGTTCCTGTCTCCTTTGATATCAAAAGAGATGAGTCTTGACCTTTCTCCTGAATGCTAGGTAATTCTCCTCCAACCGAATATTGGTTGGTAAAGCGTTCCATAGTCTAGGACCCTGGACCGCGAATCTTCTATCTCCTTTGGACTTGTAATTGGCTTTCGGTATCTGGAGTAAATTTTGGTTGGTGGATCGCAGGATGCGATTGGGGTTATGGACTTTTATTTTTTCGCACAGATATATGGGAGCTTTCCCATAGATACATCTATGCGTTAGACAGAGTGCTTTAAAAGCAATTCTGTCTTTCACTGGCAACCAGTGAAGTGCTCTCAGAGAAGGTGAGATGGATTCCCAGGGTTTTTTCCCTGTCACAAGTCTCGCAGCCGTGTTTTGCACGACTTGCAGACGAGCGATTTGGTACTTCGGGAGTCCCAGGTAAAGGGCATTTGCATAGTCCAGTCTGGAGTTGACAATTGTTCCTACCACGACTGCTACGTCTTCTTTAGGAATAAAAGGAGTAAGTCTGCGTAGTAGGCGCAGCAGATGGTGAGATCCGCTGACTACTGACCCTATTTGTGCGTCCATTGTCATGTAGGAGTCGAAGATGACCCCAAGACTTTTGACTTTGGCGCTAGGGGTGATGAATTTACCCATAATGGGTGGGGGGGTCCACGTTGTTGCTGGTTGGTTCCTACGCTTAGCGTGAAACAGGAGAAGTTCTGTTTTCGCTCAGAGTTTAAGATAACTCTTGGTCATCCAGTCATCTATCAAAGAGAGGCAATTCTGTAGATTGAGGTGGTGATCCTTTTTATTGCAAATGCGGAAATACAGTTGCGTGTCGTCTGCATATGAGTGATAGAGCAGTTTTTGACTGCTGATGATTTCAAAAAGAGGACGCAGATAGATGTTGAATAACACCGGCGACAGGGGAGATCCTTGAGGGACTCCGCATAATACTTTCCGTTTTTCCGAAGTAAAAAGTCCTAGCTTCACTATTTGCGATCGGTTTTCCAAGAAAGAGGAGAACCAGGATAGATCGCCTTCTGCGACTTTGGCTACTTCAGCTAGCCGAGTCAATAGGAGCTTGTGGTCAACTGTGTCGAAGGCTGCGCTTAGGTCCAACAAAACCAGAAGACAAGATTCTCCTTCGTCTGCGGCCTTGAGAGCGTCGTCCCATATCTTGATCAATGCGGTTTCTGTCCCGTGTCCGGGTCGGAATCCCGATTGATATGGATCAAGTAGTTTGTAGGTATCTAGATGCTGTTGCAGCTGTTGTACCACTACTTTCTCCATGACCTTCGAAAGAGAGTTTAGGCCTGTTATGGGACGGCGGTGAAGTGGATCCTTGGGGTCCAGGGTGGGTTTTTTCAAGATAGGTCGAATTATACCTTCCTTCAACTGGGCAGGCACTGTGCCCTCGCTAAAGGATTGGTTAATAAGCTGCGTGATAGAAGGTGCCAGAATGTCGGCGCATTCCTTCAGCAGTTTGGTGGGAATGATATCATTAGGCGCAGTGCTGTTACGCAGAGTACCAAAGATATTTTTAATGACATGGGTAGAGACGGGTTCCAGCGTGAACTTACCTGGTTGTGGCGAGTTACTGCCGGTGCTATGTGAATAGTTCCTGGGGGGGCTACGGGGGGAGTTGTTCTGCTCAATGCTTTGCCGGATTCCTTCAATTTTATTAATGAAGTAATCCGATAGCTCATCGCAGAATTCTTGTGAGTCCGAATTGGGGGCTTCAAGACATCCTGGATTCATGGTCTGAGTGACCAGCTTAAAGAGCTCGCGGGGGCGGTTAAGTGCATTGTTGATGGCCTCATAAAAATAATTTTTCTTGGCATCGAAGATTTCCTTGTGGTATTTTCTGGTTATTTCCTTGTAGATGGAGAGGTTCTCATCTGATGAACTTCTCTTCCAGGCGGCTTCTGCCCTCCTGCGCTCTTGCTTCCGTAACGCCAGCTGGTTGTTGAACCAGCCTGCGTTATTTTTCCGGATGTGGGTTTTGCGATTCGGTGCTATTAAGTCGGCTGACTGTAATAGTGCTGTGTTTATGCCCTTCAGAGTTTCCTCAGCCTTTTGATGCGGCTGAATTGCTTTTATTTTTTCCCTTAATGTGACTTTGAAGAGCTCCGAGTGGAGCTTCTTCTGACATCTAGTCCAGTGTGTTGTCACTGGATTTGATGTTTTTATTAAGGGGGGGAATTGAGGAATAATGAATTTAATTGCATGGTGATCTGTCCATGGCAATGGTTCATTTTCCAAGATTTTTATTTCCAGATCATGTCTGAAAATAAGATCGAGTGTGTGACCTGACGTATGTGTGGGCCCACATACTAATTGCTGAAGCCCTAATCCTTCCAGGTGGTCAATGCAGGCATTGGCAACGGGGTCTTCAGGGGAGTTGGCCCAAAGGTTTAAATCCCCGAGCAGCAAAAGGTGTTTGCTGTTCAGGGTATAAGTGGAGATAAAGTCCGTCAATAAAGGGAGAAACTGCGATTTTGGGCCGGGTGGCCTATAGCAGAGTAGAATCCGGATGGTCTCCTGGGAGTTTGCTTGCAGTTGTAGAGTAAGGGTTTCCATGAATGGAAGAGGATTTTGAAGGACTGGTTTTGTGATCGCAAGACGTGTCTTATGGATCACCGCCAATCCTCCTCCTCTTTGCCCTATTCTATTTTCCGTTATAATACGGTAGTTTTCTGGCACCAATTCTGCTAGAATGGTGTTACAATCGGCTGTAAGCCAGCTCTCTGTGATAAAGAGGCAGTCTAAATCGTGCTGTAGAATGAAATCACAGATTTCTACTCGGTGTTTTACTGCCGATCTGGTGTTGATCAAAGCACATGATATGTGCTTAGGTTGGGGCAAGCGGCAGAGACCCTTGATAATCGATCGTCGATCGATCCTCAATAGGCTCTCAGTTTGGAGGGCTTTTTTGGTGCAGGCAGGTAGTATTGAGGCAAATCGCCTCAAACCCCATATGGCCTCTGCCGTGTATTGCAGATTGACCATGGTCGCCAAACACCGGGAGGGGGGGGAGGGGTTGTCAAGGATTGATTGAATCCTTAAACCTGACTTGGTCCAGAGGAAGTCAAAAAAAACCCTGACCGTGCTACGCCAATCTGCAATGACAGGGAAAAAAATTCCTTCCTGACCCCTTGACAGGCGATCGGGCGAACCCTGGATCAAGTTGTAATGGTGATTAAGATTTGGGGCTGGGTGTAGTAAAAAATGGCCTGCCGATCGGTAGCAGGCTCCAGGCTGGTAAAGCTTCCAGATTAGGTGGATCGGTGCTACCATTTGGGGCCAGGATTTCTAGATCGGAGTGTGGGGTAACTTTCCTGGGGGTATGGGGTGGGGTTCAAGTCCGTTTTCGGACTTTGGTGGCGGTTGGAGGGGGAGAAGCGGCGCGCCACTAGGCCGTGGGTGAAGCCGCGCCTTTCCTAAATTACGGCTGCCGCGATTGCCTCCAGGCCGGCGCGGATGTATCGAAAATCGCCGGCCTGGAAGCCAGAAATGCCAGAAATGGCTGAAAATTGCCAAGGATTGCAGGGAAGGTGGTGGATGGGTAGTGTGGGGGTATAGGAGGGGAGATGTGGATAGGGGGATAGCAAGGGCTTTAAGTGGCAGCAGCTGCTGTCCTAAAAAGGACGGCCGTCTGCAGCCCCATTAAAAGGCTTACCTGCTGGAGAAGGGTGGCGGAGGGAAGCCAGGGGGGTCAGGTGAAGCAGGGGGAAGCCAAGCGGTGGATTGCAGGAGGAATGGAGGGATAGTGCAGGCAGTGTCTGTCACCATCTGCCTGTCTGGTTTCTGGCAGGTGGGGGCTCCAGAGGGAGAGAGAAACCAGGGGATCCAGGGGCGGCTCGAGGTCAGAGCGGATCTGACAGTGGAGGCTGGTGCTAGGGGAGGAAAACCCTGCCTATCTGGCTCCAGGAGCCGTACGTCCTACTCTTAGGACGCATGCCGATTACGACTGGAGTCAGTTCAAGCCCTAGGGAGGAGTCACTCTTTTCAGCATTGTTTGGTATTATTGGGACTTTCTCACATAAAATTTTCTTCTCATTCTTTCCGGATTGGAGCCGCCACCGAACCAGCTAGATTGGGCCTCAATGATTCCGTTATTAGGAGCTTAGGTAGATGGGAGTCTAAGAGGTTTCATTTATATATTCGTCCTAATTTATCTTTCTGATTATAGGGTCAAAATCTTCCATCTGGATTATTGGACATTCATTTGTTCACTGGGCTCACAAACAAGCTTGTCAACGTTGTTATACTTCTAATTTATCTTTATCTCCTGATTCTTTTGAAGTTTTTTTGGAAGGGCATTCGTGGACTTCGGTGGAACAATCTCTTCCTTCATCTTTCTTCCTTGTCTCAGTTTTGGCCCTATCCAGATATTTTGATAATACATCTGGGAGGTAATGATGTAGGTAAAAGTACAATGCTGGATCTGATTTTTATGATAAAGCGTGATTTACATCGCATTCAACTTTCTTTTTCTGGTACTAGGGTAACTTTTTCGGAGATGGTCCCACGGCTAGCATGGTTATATTTTTCAGAGAATAAATCTTTGGAAAAATAATGGAGACGTGTTAACCACTCTATTGAGAAATTTATGCCTATTTTGAAAAGTTTCTCCTTCCACTATATTGATTTGGAAGGAGGTTTTGCTGGCCTTTATAGACAAGATGGAGTTCACTTGTCTGATGTTGGATTAGATATTTTTAATCTGGATCTCCAAATAATGATAGAAATGGCCACGGTGGTGGGGTAGGCCGTTTTTGTTTGCGGACAAAACCGGCTGGTGGGGACTTGAATTTTTTTTTATTATTTATGGTATTCGCTCGAGTTCTATGACTGAGTGAGATCTTGAGAGATAATTTAAAAGTTTTGAAAGTTTTATTCATTAATGGTTTAAATAATAATATATGAAATATGTATGCTTATATATACCAATAAAAGGTGCTGCGGACATTTTTATTTTTTATTACCAAATATATATATAGTTATTAATAAAGTTTATTGAATTTATTTTAGTGTGTTGTGAGTTTTATTTATTGATGTAACAAATTTGTTAAGCCTGGCCAGTCTAGCAATAGCTTAGCAAGTCATTTGCAAACTTGAAGCTCAATTGCTTGTTATCTGGAGGTGCATTCACATATGCAACGTGAGAATTTATTTAGGTAGGATAATATTTGATTGCGCTATTGTAACAATAAATAAAGCATACTGATGTTCTATATTTGGGTAATATTTTCAGAGACCAATGCCCTCTAGTCTACAGCTCCTAAACTAGATTGCCCCATGACAATATTTAAATTATAGAGTCTGCTGGGAAAAATATGTGTATTTATGTCTACCCTTCTATTTCAATTACAGTCTCATCATTCTCCTCAGTCTCTGCTGAAATGCTAAAACCAGCTGGAATCTCAAATCATGTAGTGTAGTGCCTGTTCTGATTTGTGGAAAGAACAGAGGAAGCAAATCGCAGAAGTAAAATACAAACTTTTGTTGGAAGTTATTTTCTGGGTTTCATGCATTTGAGCTGTAAGATCTTGAAGTTTCAGACACACTGGCTTTGATAGGGAGTGGTTACATGCAATTAAGAACAGATGAGTAGCCCTGGATTAAGACAGTTTGCATCCAGGGCTTATCTGTCCTTAAGACTCCTTTCACGTTGGGTCATTTTGCAGGTGCTATTTCATTAAAAATAGCGCTTGCAAACCAACCCTAAACTGCTACTGCTACCGAGGGCTTTCACACTGGAGATGTGCACCAGCAGGACAGTAAAAAAAGTCCTGCTAGCTGCAACTTTGGAGCGGTAAAGGAGCTCCCGCCCACTGAAATTAATGGGACACCGCAGCTATACAGTCGGCAATGCGCCTCTGCAGAGGCGCTTTGCAGTGGTTTTTAACCCTTTCTCTAAAGGCTGAATAGCGCTGCGAAATTGTCGGTAAAGCATGCTAAAAATAACGTGATTTTCCGCCGCTGCCCCAGTGTGAAAGAGGCCTTACTGCTCAACAAACATCCATAGGGCCTGTCCTTGATTCATACAGGGCTCCTTTCCATATCTGATTGCACACACCGATGATCCCACAGATTTGCATTGCTACTTGTCACACCACAGCCCTAATCAACTGTGTGAATGAATCCTTAAAACGCCAGTCGTCCCCGCCCCCCCCCCCCCCCAAAAAAAATATTTTATTTAGTTAGTCCCTATTTACACCTGAGCAAAGCATTTTCAGGCAGAAAGTCTCACAATTTTACTGTGACTTTGCCATGATTTTGCAGCGTTTTTTTTACTGCGTTTAATGTACATATACTAAAGCAGCACAACAGTGTAAACTGGAATTATGATGCAGGGTTGACATGCATTGTGTTAAAGCAGCCTGGTCATCTAAATGGGCTGCTAATGCATTGAAACCCACCTAGAAAGTGCATGTAGTATTTTTGAATGTGAGTTTGGTCGGACAGAGGTATGGGGCTTAACAGAATGGAGCAAAAGTGGGCGACAGTATTTGTACCAAATGACACACAAGATTTTTAAGGGGAATTGTGTTACCATATACAACAGAGGATGATACATAATCAATCTCAGATGCTGAAGGTCTTTTTTTTGCTTAGCTTGGGCAGATGAGGAGAAGAATAACTTACTCATACTGGTACAGAAGCTTGCCGTGTATTAACCACTTAAAGGGGTGTTCCAGACAAAAATGGTGTTAATTAAAAGTCAGCAGCTACAAAAAGTGTAGTTGCTGACTTTTAATAAACACTCGCTTACCTGCTCCTGCGTTCCAGCGGCGCGCCAACCGGGGCTCCGCTCCTCTCCCCCCCTTCCCGGCCGGCGTCTCCATCCCGACTATGGGCACCCACTGCGCATGCGCGAGCCGCACTGCACATGCGCGCGCGGCGCGACGCTGATTGGACAGGCGATCGCATGGGACCTGTCATGTGTTCCATGCGATCGCCTACAGGGAGGGGCTGGTGTAGGTGATTAAGCCTTAATCGCCTAACCAGCCCCTCGGCGGAAGCAGGAAGTGGGACAGGAAGTCCCACTCCTCCTGAAGCCCCCACTCCCCCCCCAAAAAATTACATGCCAAATGTGGCATGTATGGGGCTGAGGAGTGGATTAAGGGAAACTTAATTTTTAGGGTGGAACTCCTCTTTAAGACCCGGACCAAAATGCAGATAAAGGACCTTGCCCCTTTTTGCGATTCGGCACTGCGTCGCTTTAACTGACAATTGCGCAGTCGTGCGACGTGCCTCCCAAACAAAAATGGCATCCTTTTTTCCCCACAAATAGAGCTTTCTTTTGGTGGTATTTTATCACCTCTGCGTTTTTTTTTCCGCTATAAACAAAAATAGAGTGACATATTTTAAAAAAAATTCTATATTTTTTACATTTGCTATAATAAATATCCCCCAAAAATATATAAAAATATTTTTTTTCGTCAGTTTAGGCCGATACATATTCTTCTACCTATTTTTGGTAAATCGCAATAAGCGTTTATCAGTTGGTTTGCGCAAAATTTATAGCGTTTACAAAATAGGGGATAGTTTTATTGCATTTTTATATATATATTTTTTACTACTAATGGCGGCGATCCGCGATTTTTTTCGTGACTGCGACATTATGGCGGACACTTCGGACAATTTTGGCACATTTTTGGGACCATTGTCATTTTCACAGCAAAAAATGCATTTAAAATGCATTGTTTACTGTGGAAATTACAGTTGCAGTTTGGGAGTTAACCACAGGGGGTGCTGATGGGGATATGTGTGACCTAAAGTGTGTTTACAACTGTAGGGGGTGTGGCTGTAGGTGTGACGTCATCGATTGTGTCCCCCTATAAGAGGGATGACACGATCGATGCTGCTGCCACACGGCTCTCCCCGTTCTTCAGCTCCGGGGACCGATCACCGCACTCCAGCGGCGATCGGGTCTGCGAGTCCCACGATCCCGGTCCCAGAGCTTCGGACCGGGTCACGGGAGCGCGTCATGGCTGGGTAGTAGTGCAGCACGTACTTGTACGTGCATGTGCCCGGCCGTGCTATTCTGCCGACGGATATGTGCAGGAGGCGGTCCTTAAGTGGTTAACCATTTGAAATGATGACATGACATTGGCGCAAGTGTATATGGTAAATATCTACTAAACCGTGCAGGTACAAGTGGTGTAACTAGGTTTACAACCATTTTACAGCCCTTCAAAAACCAGGGTTGTATTTTGCAACTATCCCAAATAACAAAAAACAAGTTAGGACACAAATACCACACAACAGTTCCTAGCTTACCCATATCACAAGACAGAAAATAGCCCAAATTATTCTGTTTTTCTTCCAAGAACTAAATATTATACTAACCAACACCTACACGTCAACAGAACCCATAATCAACTGAATAGCCATAAACTAAAGATACTCTATATACTACCTTACCTCTTTCAGATCCGCACTATAGCCGAATGACAGCTACAACACAGACCTACTTTCCCGGGAGGCCTTCAATAGATGTCCTCCCCTTTACACAATCCCCGCGTGCCCCTTGACAGCGTGAGGAGAAAAAAAAAGCTGATCACCGGCTTCTGTGCAAGGGACATCGGTCCCGAAGGGAAAGAGACACAAGCACCTCATCTGTGCCCACCAGTACCGCCTACCAGTGCCACCTGCCAGTGTCCACAGTGCCACAAATCAGTGCCCACCAGGGCATAACAGGGCCACTTATCAATGCCCATGAGTGCCATCTATTAATGCCCACCAGTGGTTCCAATCAGTGTCTCATCAGTGCCCCCTAACAGTGCTGCCTATCAGTGTCACATACCAGTGCCGATAGTGCCCATCATTGCCTCCCATCTTTCCCATTCAGTGCCACCTATTAGTGCCACTTTTCAGTGCCCACCAGTGCCACCTATCAATGCCCTTCAGTACCATTCATCAGTGCCACCTCTCAGGGTCACCTCTCAGTCCCCACCGGTCCCACATATCAGTGCCCACAAGTTTTGCCTATCAGTGCCCATCAGGGCCGCCTTATCGGTGCCCATCAATGCAGCCTCATCAGCGTACATTAATGAAGGGAAAAATTACCTGTTTGAAAAATGTTATAACAAAATATAAAACAGATTTTTTTTTTTTTTTATCAGCGGACCTGAGTCCCGACGGGTCAGACATTGAAGATTCCACTATAGATGAATTTTTTTCGGCTTCTCAAGCAGAGAGTCTGTGGATCCAGTCTCTGACGGATATGGTTCGCACTGCTTTTAAACTTCCAGTGTCAGAACAATTAGCCCCCGCGGTATCCTCTTTAGGTTCCTTGAAGGCACCGTGGTGCGTCTTTCCCGGTTCACCCCCTTCTGGAGAGCGTGATTTTTCAGGATTGGGCTTGACCTGATAGGATTTTTATCCCTCCTAAAAGGTTCACCATTCTCTATCCTATGGAAGAAGAATTTGCAAAGAAATGGGCACTCCCTACCGTGGACGCAGCCATTTCCTGCGTAAATAAATCCCTGACCTGTCCGGTGGAAAATGTCCAGATGTTTAAAGATCCAGTCGACAAAAAATTGGAGACCCTACTGAAGGCTTCTTTTACCACAGTAGGTGCCGTGGTTCAGCCAGCGGTGGCAGCCATTGGCGTTTGTCAGGCTTTAAAGGATCAGACTAAACAGATATTAAGGGACATACCGGCTCAGCAAGCTCGTGAATTGGCTGACCTCCCAAGGGCTCTCTGCTTTGCAGTAGATGCTATTAAGGACTCCGTTCAACAGGCGTCCCCGTTTATCTCTGCTGTTGGTTCATATGCGTCGCCTTTTGTGGCTGAAAAAACTGGTCAGCAGAGGCACCCTGCAAAAGGCTTTTAGCAGGATTTCCCTTTCATGGTGGGAGACTATTCGGTGAAGACCTAGATAAATATATCCAGACCATATCAAGTGGTAAAAGTTCTTTCTTGCCTGTCAAGAAAAGATCGCGTGGGCCCGCGTTTAAGCGACAGGCCTTCGCAGGCTCGGCCCCTTCAACTTCCCGTCAGTATCGACGGCCTCCCGGGCGTTCAGCATTTAATAGCCGCCCACAAGGACAAGCCACGACAGGCAAGAGGCCATGGTCTCGCAAGCCGGTTAAACCAGTCCTCAAGTCAGATTCATGAAGGGGCGCCCCCACTCTCTTAGGTGGGGGGAAGGCTTCGGTTTTTCTCCGAAGTGTGGAAGGCCAGAATTCCCGACTCTTGGGTAATGTCCGTGGTAGCCACGGGCTACAAGCTAGAGTTTCGGGAAGTCCCCCTCCTCATTTTCAGGGGTCAAGTCTTCCAAGCGACCCATTAAAGAGGGCCTCTCTTGTAAAAGCATTGGATCGTCTCTTGCTCCAAGGAGTAATTGTAGAAGTACCAACCCAGGAATGGGGTCTGGGATTCTACTCCAACCTTTTCATAATACCAAAGCCCAATGGCGACGTCAGGCCTATCTTAGACCTCAAACGCCTAAATCGCTTTCTAAACATTCAGACCTTTCGTATGGAGTCCATACGTTCGGTGGCAGCCAGCCTACATCAAGACGTCTTTCTAGCATCTATAGACATAAAAGATGTGTATCTGCACGTGCCGATCTACCCGGCACATCACAGGTTTCTTTGTTTTATGATAGATCACCGCCATTACCAGTTCGTAGCCCTCCCTTTCGGGTTGGCAACAGCTCCGCGGGTATTCACAAAGGTGTTAGCCCCGGTGCTAGCCGTCCTAAGGACAGAAGGCATTTTGGTCTTGGCATACTTGGACGATCTTCTGGTTATCGACAGCTCAGCTTCCAGCCTCAATCAGGCAGTAGGTCGCACAGTTCAGCATCTAGAGGAATTCGGGTGGATTGTGAACCTAGAAAAATCGATATTGAAACCCACAAAGCAGTTGGAATATCTAGGCCTTCGGCTAGATACAGACTGCCAGAGGATAATTTTACCTCAAGCAAAGATCAGATCAATAGCTCAAGCAGTTCAAGTGATCTTAGGCAAGAAGAGGCCGACTATTCGCCTATGTATGCGACTGCTGGGGAAGATGGTGGCCGCCTTCGAGGCAGTACCCTACGCCCAGATCCATACCAGATATCTTCAGGCAGCCATTCTCTCTGCTTGGAACAAGTCCATTCAGGCGTTAGATCGTCCGTTAGTGCTCTCCCCGAGGTCCGGCGCAGCCTGTTTTGGTGGCTGGTCCCTCAAAATTTGTCAAAGGGGAAATCCTTTTGCCCCATCACGTGGAAGATAGTATCCACGGATGCCAGCCTGTCAGGTTGGGGGGCAGTTCTAGAAGGACAGACCCAGCAAGGGCAGTGGTCGGAGGCAGAAAAACTGCTTCCCATCAATATCCTGGAGATCAGAGCTGCTCGGCTGGCCCTGATCGCCTGGACTCTCCCCCTTCAGGGTCTGCCAGTAAGGATACAGTCCGACAACGCCACGGCGGTGGCATACATAAACCACCAGGGGGGCACGAGGAGCCCAGCAGCCCAAAGAGAAGTAAACCTGATTTTCTCATGGGCCGAAGCCCATGTACCCTGCATCTCGGCGGTGTTCATCCCAGGGATAGACAATTCTCAAGCAGATTTTTTGAGTCGTCAACAGTTGCTCCCGGGGGAGTGGTCTCTTCACCCCCAGGTATTCCAAGAGATTTGCCAAAGATTCGGAGTCCCAGATGTGGACATTATGGCAACGAGATCCAACAAAAAGTTGGACAAATTCATATCCCTTCGGATCCCTCGGCCTACGGGACCGATGCGTTGGTTTGCCCTTGGCACCAGTTTTCTCTTCTGTATGCGTTCCCTCCACTGCAGATGATTCCCCGCCTTCTACGGAGGATCCGGGTGGAGCGCAGGCCTGTGATCCTGGTGGCCCCAGCCTGGCCCAGGAGGGCTTGGTACGCACTCATCGTGAAGATGTCAGTCGGGGCGCCGTGGCCGCTCCCCCTGCGCCCAGATCTGCTGTCTCAGGGCCCAATCTGCCACCCTGCTTCACAGCAGCTAAATTTGACGGCTTGGTGGCTGAATCCCTAATTCTTAAGGGCAGAGGCCTCTCAGATCAGGTCATATCTACGTTGATTCAGGCTAGGAAACCGGTCTCCAGAAATATTTATTACAGAGTCTGGAGAACCTATGTGGAGTGGTGCGAGTCTCAAAAATGGCATCCTCGAAAGTTTTTTATTGACAGGATCTTGCGATTCCTCCAGGTTGGCGTTGACAAAGGGTTGGCTCTTAGTACTCTAAAGGGGCAGGTGTCGGCTTTATCAATATGGTTTCAAAGACCCTTGGCCACCCATTCGCTTATGAAGACCTTCTTGCAGGGGGTCTTGCATGTGAATCCCCCTATTAGAGCTCCCCTCTGCCCCTGGAATTTAAATCTGGTCTTGTCAGCTTTACAAAGACAGCCGTTTGAACCTCTGACAGAAATCCCTCTTGTGCTACTAACCCGAAAGTTGGTTTTCTTGGTGGCTATGGCTTCGGCCAGAAGGGTTTCCTAGCTGGCAGCCTTGTCATGCAGGGAGCCATACCTTATTCTGCATAAGGACAGAGTGGTTCTGCGGCCTCAACCTTCTTTCCTTCCTAAGGTCATATCCAGTTTTCACTTGAATCAGGACCTAGTCCTACCATCCTTCTTTCCTACTCCCCAGTCCAGAGAGGAAAGACTGCTTCATACTTTGGACGTGGTTCGAGCCATGAGGGTCTATCTCAAGGCTACAGAGAAGATTCGGAAAACAGATGTGCTTTTTGTTCTTCCGGATGGCCCCAAGAAGGGTCAGCCGGCTGCCAAGTCTTCCTTGGCTAGGTGGATTAAGCAGCTGATTTTTCAGGCCTATGGTCTGAAGCGCGTTCCACCTCCCTTATCAGTTAAAGCCCATTCTACGAGGGCCATGAGTGCCTCCTGGGCGGCGCACCATCAGATCTCTATGGCACCGGTTTGCAAGGCGGCAACCTGGTCTTCCGTACATACGTTTACTAAATTTTATAAGTTGGACGTTGCAAAGGGTACGGACGCAGCATTTGGGCAGGCGGTCCTACGGGCAGCAGTATAGAATCCTCTGGTCCGGGTCACGCCCCCTTTTTTTCTGTTGGTGGAGTTACTTACTTCCTGATAATTTTTTATTTGGCTATTCTTGACCTTACGGTCTCCCTCCCTTCATAGAGCATTGCTTTAGGACATCCCAAGTGTAATGGCTATGCGCTCTGTGTCCCGTGATGTACGATAAAGAAAAAAGGATTTTTAATAAACAGCTTACCTGTAAAATCCTTTTCTTGAAGTACATCACGGGACACAGAGCTCCCACCCCTCTTTTGGGGAACATTGTGTAACCTCGGAGGATTGCTTGCTACAAAACTGAAGCACTCCCAGTGGGAGGGGGTTATATAGAGAGGAAACTTCCTGTGAAATTGATTACACCAGTGTCCACACCTGAAGGTACCCATATAACCCAAGTGTAATGGCTATGCGCTCTGTGTCCCGTGATGTACTTCAAGAAAAGGATTTTACAGGTAAGCTGTTTATTAAAAATCCTTTTTTTATGCCACTAGTAGGGCGCTTTTAACCCAGCAAATTGGCGCTGCCAAATCGCTTTGCAGGTGCTTTGGTGGGGTTGCAAATTGATTTTAATAGGCAGGGGCTCTTTAGGAGTGGTATATCCACCGCTCCTAAAGCACCCCAAAGATGCTGCTTGCAGGATTTTTTTTAGGCTGCTTTCACACTGGGTGGCTTTGCAGGCGCTAAGGAGCTAAAAATAGCGCCTGTAAAGTGCCCTTAAAAAGCAGCTTCTCTCGCTCCAGTGTGAAAGCCATGGCTTTCACACTTGAGCGGTGTACTGGCAGGACGCTCAAAAAAGTCCTGCCAGCCGCATTTTTAAGGCACTGTAGGATCGGTAAATACACCGCCGCCGCCGAACCGCTGGCGGGTGATTTTAACCCTTTTTTCGGCCGCTAGTGGGGGTTAAAAGCGTTCCGCTAGAGGCCTAATAGGGCTGCAAAAAGGACAGTAAAGCACCTCTAAAAATAGCAGTGTTTTATCACTGCTCCAGTATGAAAGTAGACTTAACTTTCCGCAATCGCACCGCTCCAGTGTGAAAGCCTGAGTGACAGGAGAGGCGCTTTGTAAGGCACTATTTTTAGTGCTAAAACGCCTCAGTGTGAAAGTAGCCTTAGGGCTGAGATGTGTATGAAACCAAGGTTTAGCACAAACAAGCATTAGAATTTGGCAAGAAAACACAAAAAATTACCAAATCATCAGGTCTTTTAAGGAATTTGATTACAACTTATGTAGAGGCAACAAATTAATACAAGGTACCCATTATTACTTTTTTTTTTTTTTCACTTCAGACTTAACCATAGCTTGAGACCTGCTCATGGTTATGTTCAATGATTATGTCTTAGGTTTTGCATCATATGTGGAGTTAATATATATATTAAATTATCATTTTTTTATTTTTTTTTATTAAGGTATCCCTTCCCTTTCCCGACCCTATCTCCCTCCCTCCCCATCCCACTCCTCCCCCTCCCTATCTCCCTCCTCCCCCCCCCCGACCTCCTCCCAATCCTCCCGCTAGGCCTCTGTCGTCTCTCTTCTTCTGGAATTCCTTTCTCACATTGTTACTTAAGCCTCCATCATTTCTGCATATTCCATCTTAGCCTTATATTTTTTCCAAGTATCCCATTTGTCTTCAAAATCTGCCCAGGTTTCTTCCTCTCTAAATCTTAAATATTCATTATAGTATATTTCATCTAGCTTTTTTCCCCATCCTCTTAGTGTGGGACTCTCTTCTTGTTGCCAGTTACTCGTGATTTGACTTTTTGCAGCGTTGAGGAAGTCTGGGATTAATGTCTTTAAGTATTTTTTCGTTGGCATTCTAGCCCCGTGCAAGACACATACCCAGATGTGCTCAGGGATATTCATGTTTATTATTTCTTTAATTTTTTGTCTGATTTTTGACCAAAAATGTTTAACTTTGGGGCAGGACCACCAGATATAGGTCATTGTGCCCACTTCTCTACAGCCTCACCAGCAAAAACGCGAGTTAATTCCTAAGGATGAATGTATTTTATCTGGTGTAAGGTACCATCGTACCAAGCATTTAAAATTTTGTTCCATTACTTTATTGTTTATAGAGGTGACATGGACCCTATTTATTATCTGTCTCATTTCAAATTTGTTTATTGATAATCCCGTTTCTTCTTCCCATTTCTTGATGAATGGAGGTACGCTCTGTTGTTTTGAGGTATTCAACACTTTATATAACATTGAAATTATTCCCTTTTCGTTTTTTTTATACAAAGTCTTTCGAGTGGCCGCAGATTCGTTTCAGATCTAACAGGCTGTGGGAGGCTTTCAAAAAAATTTCTTATTTGAGCGTATCTCCATTCATCAATCCATACTAAATCTCTCCTCTTTTCCAGGTCCTGAAATGAAAACAAAATATTTTATTTAGTTAGTCCCTATTTACACCTGAGCAAAGCATTTTCAGGCAGAAAGTCTCACAATTTTACTGTGACTTTGCCATGATTTTGCAGCTTTTTTTTACTGCGTTTAATATGCATATACTAAAGCAGCACAACAGTGTAAACTGGAATTATGATGCAGGGTTGACATGCATTGTGTTAAAGCAGCCTGGTCATCTAAATGGGCTGCTAATGCATTGAAACCCACCTAGAAAGTGCATGTAGTATTTTTGAATGTGAGTTTGGTCGGACAGAGGTCCGATCGTATGTACAGTATGGGGCTTAACAGAATGGAGCAAAAGTGGGCGACAGTATTTGTACCAAATGACACACAAGATTTTTAAGGGGAATTGTGTTACCATATACAACACAGAATGATACATAATCAATCTCAGATGCTGAAGGTCTTTTTTTTGCTTAGCTTGGGCAGATGAGGAGAAGAATAACTTACTCATACTGGTACAGAAGCTTGCAGTGTATTAACCACTTAAAGGGGTGTTCCAGACAAAAATGGTGTTAATTAAAAGTCAGCAGCAACAAAAAGTGTAGTTGCTGACTTTTAATAAACACTCACTTACCTGCTCCTGCGTTCCAGCGACGCGCCGACCGGGGCTCCGCTCCTCTCCCCCCCTTCCCAGCCGGCGTCTCCATCCCGACTATGGGCACCCACTGCGCATGCGCGAGCCGCACTGCACATGCGCGCGCGGCGCGACGCTGATTGGACAGGCGATCGCATGGGACCTATCATGTGTTCCATGCGATCGCCTACAGGGAGGGGCTGGTATAGGCGATTAAGCCTTAATCACCTAACCAGCCCCTCGGCGGAAGCAGGAAGTGGGACAGGAAGTCCCACTCCTCCTGAAGCCCCCACTCCCCCCCCAAAAAAACTACATGCCAAATGTGGCATGTATGGGGGTGAGGAGTGGATTAAGGGAAACTTAATTTTTAGGGTGGAACTCCTCTTTAAGACCCGGACCAAAATGCAGCTAAAGGACCTTGCCCCTTTTTGCGATTCGGCACTGCGTCGCTTTAACTGACAATTGCGCAGTCGTGACATATTTTAAAAAAATTCAATATTTTTTACATTTGCTATAATAAATATCCCCCAAAAATATATAAAAATATTTTTTTTCGTCAGTTTAGGCCGATACATATTCTTCTACCTATTTTTGGTAAATCGCAATAAGCGTTTATCAGTTGGTTTGCGCAAAATTTATAGCGTTTACAAAATAGGGGATAGTTTTATTGCATTTTTATATATATATTTTTTACTACTAATGGCGGCGATCCGCGATTTTTTTCGTGACTGCGACATTATGGCGGACACTTCGGACAATTTTGACACATTTTTGGGACCATTGTCATTTTCACAGCAAAAAATGCATTTAACCACTTAAGACCCGGACCAATACGCTGGTAAATGACCCAAGGTGTTTTTGCGATTCGGCACTGCGTCGCTTTAACAGACAATTGCGCGGTCGTGCGACGTGGCTCCCAAACAAAATTTGCGTCCTTTTCTTCCCACAAATAGAGCTTTCTTTTGGTGGTATTTGATCACCTCTGCGATTTTTATTTTTTGCGCTATATACAAAAATAGAGCGACATTTTTGAAAAAAAGACATTATTTTTTACTTTTTGTTAAAAAAAAATCAAATAAACTAAATTTTAGTCAAACATTTAGGCCAAAATTTATTTAGCCACATGTCTTAAGTAAAAAAAAAATCGCAATAAAAAAAAATAGCTACCTAGCGGGAACAGCGACACTAATACAGCGATCAGAAAAATGATCGCTTAGTGACGCTGGCAATAGGGAGTGAAAGGGTTAACTAGGGCGGTGATCAGGGGGTTAAAACTTTATTAGGGGGGGTGGGGGGGCTATCCTGAACCTAACACTAACTGTTTTTTACACTGCCTGTCACACTGACACTAAATGCAGTGATTAGATCACTGCATTCAGTGACACTGTGACAGGGGGGTGGGGGGGGGCGATCACAAGGGGTTAATATGCCTATGTGAGTGTGTGTCAGTGTTGTGTTGGTGCACACTTACTTGTGATGTCTTCTCTCATCAGCAGCGCTGGGAAACAGCGCTGCGATGAGAGGTGACATCATTTCCTCCTTCCTGTGTAAACACAGGAGGAGGAACTGACAGGATGGGAGCGCGCTCCCATTGGCTGGGAGCGATCGCGGGGGGGCGGGTAAGCGCCGACATCCGCCCGCTGATCCCGGAGCCAGGGGGACCCCCGCACGCCGCGGAGTGGGTCCCGATGGGACCCCCGAACCGCACTTAGGCGGGGCCGTAAATTTACGCCCTTGTGCCTGTACGTGCCATTCTGTGGCCGTATATGTGCGTGCGGGGGTCCTTAAGTGGTTAAAATGCATTGTTTACTGTGGAAATTACAGTTGCAGTTTGGGAGTTAACCACAGGGGGCGCTGATGGGGATATGTGTGACCTAAAGTGTGTTTACAACTGTAGGGGGTGTGGCTGTAGGTGCGACGTCATCGATTGTGTCCCCCTATAAGAGGGATGACACGATCGATGCTGCTGCCACACGGCTCTCCCTGTTCTTCAGCTCCGGGGACCGATCACCGCACTCCAGCGGCGATCAGATCTGCGAGTCCCACGATGCCGGTCCCAGAGCTTCGGACCGGGTCATGGGAGCGCGCCACGGCTGGGTAGTAGTGCAGCACGTACCTGTACGTGCATGTGCCCGGCCGTGCTATTCTGCCGACGGATATGTGCAGGAGGCGGTCCTTAAGTGGTTAACCATTTGAAATGATGACATGACATTGGCGCAAGTGTATATGGTAAATATCTACTAAACCGTGCAGGTACAAGTGGTGTAACTAGGTTTACAACCATTTTAAAGCCCTTCAAAAACCAGGGTTGTATTTTGCAACTATCCCAAATAACAAAAAACAAGTTAGGACACAAATACCACACAACAGTTCCTAGCTTACCCATATCACAAGACAGAAAATAGCCCAAATTATTCTGTTTTTCTTCCAAGAACTAAATATTATACTAACCAACACCTACACGTCAACAGAACCCATAATCAACTGAATAGCCATAAACTAAAGATACTCTATATACTACCTTACCTCTTTCAGATCCGCACTATAGCCGAATGACAGCTACAACACAGACCTACTTTCCCGGGAGGCCTTCAATAGATGTCCTCCCCTTTACACAATCCCCGCGTGCCCCTTGACAGCGTGAGGAGAAAAAAAAAGCTGATCACCGGCTTCTGTGCAAGGGACATCGGTCCCGAAGAGAAAGAGACACAAGCACCTCATCTGTGCCCACCAGTACTGCCTACCAGTGCCACCTGCCAGTGTCCACAGTGCCACAAATCAGTGCCCACCAGGGCATAACAGGGCCACTTATCAATGCCCATGAGTGCCATCTATCAATGCCCACCAGTGGTTCCAATCAGTGTCTCATCAGTGCCCCCTAACAGTGCTGCCTATCAGTGTCACATACCAGTGCCGATAGTGCCCATCATTGCCTCCCATCAGTGCCTATCAGTGCCACCTATTAGTGCCACTTTTCAGTGCCCACCAGTGCCACCTATCAATGCCCTTCAGTACCATTCATCAGTGCCACCTCTCAGGGTCACGTCTCAGTCCCCACCGGTCCCACATATCAGTGCCCACAAGTTTTGCCTATCAGTGCCCATCAGTGCCGCCTTATCGGTGCCCATCAATGCAGCCTCATCAGCGTACATTAATGAAGGGAAAAATTACCTGTTTGAAAAATGTTATAACAAAATATAAAACGGATTTGTGGTTTTTTTTATCAGTTTTTTTTAATTTTTTGAACAAAAAATAAAAACCTCAAAGGTGATTAAATATCACCAAAAGAAAGCTCTATTTGTGGGAAAAAAGGACCTAAATTTTTTTGGGGTAAAGTGTAGCATGACCGCGCAATTGTCATATAAAGAGTGACATCGCAGAAAGCTGTTGGCGTTAAAGTGCTGCTATTTTTAGCGGCACTTTACTAAAGTTTAGCATAGCTTTTATGCCACTAGTAGGGCGCTTTTAACCCAGCAAATTGGCGCTGCCAAATCGCTTTGCAGGTGCTTTGGTGGAGTTGCAAATTGATTTTAATAGGCAGGGGCTCTTTAGGAGTGGTATATCCACCGCTCCTAAAGCACCCCAAAGATGCTGCTTGCAGGATTTTTTTTAGGCTGATTTCACACTGGGTCGCTTTGCAGGTGCTAAGGAGCTAAAAATAGCGCCTGTAAAGTGCCCTTAAAAAGCAGCTTCTCTCGCTCCAGTGTGAAAGCCATGGCTTTCACACTTGAGCGGTGTACTGGCAGGACGCTCAAAAAAGTCCTGCCAGCCGCATTTTTAAGGCACTGTAGGATCAGTAAATACACCGCCGCCGCCGAACCGCTGGCGGGTGATTTTAACCCTTTTTTCGGCCGCTAGTGGGGGTTAAAAGCGTTCCGCTAGAGGCCTAATAGGGCTGCAAAAAGGACAGTAAAGCACCTCTAAAAATAGCAGTGTTTTATCACTGCTCCAGTATGAAAGTAGACTTAACTTTCTGCAATCGCACCGCTCCAGTGTGAAAGCCTGAGTGACAGGAGAGGCGCTTTGTAAGGCACTATTTTTAGTGCTAAAACGCCTCAGTGTGAAAGTAGCCTTAGGGCTGAGATGTGTATGAAACCAAGGTTTAGCACATGGGTCTTCAAACTACGGCCCTCCAGTTGTTCAGGAACTACAATTCCCATCATGCCTAGTCATGTCTGTGAATGTCAGTGTGTTACAATGCCTCATGGGATGTGTAGTTGTACCACAGCTGGAGGGCCGTAGTTTGAGGATCCCTGGTTTAGCACAAACAAGCATTAGAATTTGGCAAGAAAACACAAAAAATGAACCAAATCATCAGGTCTTTTAAGGAATTTGATTACAACTTATGTAGAGGCAACAAATTAATACAAGGTACCCATTATTCCTTTTTTTTTTTTTTTCACTTCAGACTTAACCATAGCTTGAGACCTGCTCATGGTTATGTTCAATGATTATGTCTTAGGTTTTGCATCATATGTGGAGTTAATATATATATTAAATTATTTTTATTTTTATTTTTTTTATTAAGGTATCCCTTCCCCTTTCCCGACCCTATCTCCCTCCCTCCCCATCCCACTCCTCCCCCTCCCTATCTCCCTCCTCCCCCCCCCCCGACCTCCTCCCAATCCTCCCGCTAGGCCCCTGTCGTCTCTCTTCTTCTGGAATTCCTTTCTCACATTGTTACTTAAGCCTCAATCATTTCTGCATATTCCATCTTAGCCTTATATTTTTTCCAAGTATCCCATTTGTCTTCAAAATCTGCCCAGGTTTCTTCCTCTCTAAATCTTAAATATTCATTATAGTATATTTCATCTAGCTTTTTTCCCCATCCTCTTAGTGTGGGACTCTCTTCTTGTTGCCAGTTACTCGTGATTTGACTTTTTGCAGCGTTGAGGAAGTCTGGGATTAATGTCTTTAAGTATTTTTTCGTTGGCATTCTAGCCCCGTGCAAGACACATACCCAGATGTGCTCAGGGATATTCATGTTTATTATTTCTCTAATTTTTTGTCTGATTTTTGACCAAAAATTTTTAACTTTGGGGCAGGACCACCAGATATAGGTCATTGTGCCCACTTCTCTACAGCCTCACCAGCAAAAACGCGAGTTAATTCCTAAGGATGAATGTATTTTATCTGGTGTAAGGTACCATCGTACCAAGCATTTATAATTTTGTTCCATTACTTTATTGTTTATAGAAGTAACATGGACCCTATTTATTATCTGTCTCATTTCAAATTTGTTTATTGATAATCCCGTTTCTTCTTCCCATTTCTTGATGAATGGAGGTACGCTCTGTTGTTTTGAGGTGTTCAACACTTTATATAACATTGAAATTATTCCCTTTTCGTTTTTTTTTTATACAAAGTCTTTCGAGTGGCCGCAGAATCGTTTCAGATCTAACAGGCTGTGGGAGGCTTTCAAAAAAATGTCTTATTTGAGCGTATCTCCATTCATCAATCCATACTAAATCTCTCCTCTTTTCCAGGTCCTGAAATGAAAAAAAAATATTTTATTTAGTTAGTCCCTATTTACACCTGAGCAAAGCATTTTCAGGCAGAAAGTCTCACAATTTTACTGTGACTTTGCCATGATTTTGCAGCGTTTTTTTACTGTGTTTAATGTGCATATACTAAAGCAGCACAACAGTGTAAACTGGAATTATGATGCAGGGTTGACATGCATTGTGTTAAAGCAGCCTGGTCATCTAAATGGGCTGCTAATGCATTGAAACCCACCTAGAAAGTGCATGTAGTATTTTTGAATGTGAGTTTGGTCGGACAGAGGTATGGGGCTTAACAGAATGGAGCAAAAGTGGGCCACAGTATTTGTACCAAATGACACACAAGATTTTTAAGGGGAATTGTGTTACCATATACAACACAGAATGATACATAATCAATCTCAGATGCTGAAGGTCTTTTTTTTGCTTAGCTTGGGCAGATGAGGAGAAGAATAACTTACTCATACTGGTACAGAAGCTTGCAGTGTATTAACCACTTAAAGGGGTGTTCCAGACAAAAATGGTGTTAATTAAAAGTCAGCAGCTACAAAAAGTGTAGTTGCTGACTTTTAATAAACACTCACTTACCTGCTCCTGCGTTCCAGCGACGCGCCGACCGGGGCTCCGCTCCTCTCCCCCCCTTCCCGGCCGGCGTCTCCATCCCGACTATGGGCACCCAATGCGCATGCGCGAGCCGCACTGCACATGCGCGCGCGGCGCGACACTGATTGGACAGGCGATCGCATGGGACCTGTCATGTGTTCCATGCGATCGCCTACAGGGAGGGGCTGGTGTAGGCGATTAAGCCTTAATCGCCTAACCAGCCCCTCGGCGGAAGCAGGAAGTGGGACAGGAAGTCCCACTCCTCCTGAAGCCCCCACTCCCCCCCAAAAAAAATTACATGCCAAATGTGGCATGTATGGGGGTGAGGAGTGGATTAAGGGAAACTTAATTTTTAGGGTGGAACTCCTCTTTAAGACCCGGACCAAAATGCAGCTCAAGGACCTTGCCCCTTTTTGCGATTCGGCACTGCGTCGCTTTAACTGACAATTGCGCAGTCGTGCGACGTGCCTCCCAAACAAAAATGGCATCCTTTTTTCCCCACAAATAGAGCTTTCTTTTGGTGGTATTTTATCACCTCTGCGTTTTTTTTTCCGCTATAAACAAAAATAGAGTGACATATTTTAAAAAAATTCAATATTTTTTACATTTGCTATAATAAATATCCCCCAAAAATATATAAAAATATTTTTTTTCGTCAGTTTAGGCCGATACATATTCTTCTACCTATTTTTGGTAAATCGCAATAAGCGTTTATCAGTTGGTTTGCGCAAAATTTATAGCGTTTACAAAATAGGGGATAGTTTTATTGCATTTTTATATATATATTTTTTACTACTAATGGCGGCGATCCGCGATTTTTTTCGTGACTGCGACATTATGGCGGACACTTCGGACAATTTTGACACATTTTTGGGACCATTGTCATTTTCACAGCAAAAAATGCATTTAAAATGCATTGTTTACTGTGGAAATTACAGTTGCAGTTTGGGAGTTAACCACAGGGGGCGCTGATGGGGATATGTGTGACCTAAAGTGTGTTTACAACTGTAGGGGGTGTGGCTGTAGGTGTGACGTCATCGATTGTGTCCCCCTATAAGAGGGATGACACGATCGATGCTGCTGCCACAGGGCTCTCCCTGTTCTTCAGCTCCGTGGACCGATCACCGCACTCCAGCGGCGATCGGATCTGCGAGTCCCACGATCCCGGTCCCAGAGCTTCGGACCGGGTCACGGGAGCGCGCCACGGCTGGGTAGTAGTGCAGCATGTACCTGTACGTGCATGTGCCCGGCCGTGCTATTCTGCCGACGGATATGTGCAGGAGGCGGTCCTTAAGTGGTTAACCATTTGAAATGATGACATGACATTGGCGCAAGTGTATATGGTAAATATCTACTAAACCGTGCAGGTACAAGTGGTGTAACTAGGTTTACAACCATTTTACAGCCCTTCAAAAACCAGGGTTGTATTTTGCAACTATCCCAAATAACAAAAAACAAGTTAGGACACAAATACCACACAACAGTTCCTAGCTTACCCATATCACAAGACAGAAAATAGCCCAAATTATTCTGTTTTTCTTCCAAGAACTAAATATTATACTAACCAACACCTACACGTCAACAGAACCCATAATCAACTGAATAGCCATAAACTAAAGATACTCTATATACTACCTTACCTCTTTCAGATCCGCACTATAGCCGAATGACAGCTACAACACAGACCTACTTTCCCGGGAGGCCTTCAATAGATGTCCTCCCCTTTACACAATCCCCGCGTGCCCCTTGACAGCGTGAGGAGAAAAAAAAAGCTGATCACCGGCTTCTGTGCAAGGGACATCGGTCCCGAAGAGAAAGAGACACAAGCACCTCATCTGTGCCCACCAGTACCGCCTACCAGTGCCACCTGCCAGTGTCCACAGTGCCACAAATCAGTGCCCACCAGGGCATAACAGGGCCACTTATCAATGCCCATGAGTGCCATCTATCAATGCCCACCAGTGGTACCAATCAGTGTCTCATCATTGCCCCCTAACAGTGCTGCCTATCATTGTCACATACCAGTGCCGATAGTGCCCATCATTGCCTCCCATCAGTGCCTATCAGTGCCACCTATTAGTGCCACTTTTCAGTGCCCACCAGTGCCACCTATCAATGCCCTTCAGTACCATTCATCAGTGCCACCTCTCAGGGTCACCTCTCAGTCCCCACCGGTCCCACATATCAGTGCCCACAAGTTTTGCCTATCAGTGCCCATCAGTGCCGCCTTATCGGTGCCCATCAATGCAGCCTCATCAGCGTACATCAATGAAGGGAAAAATTACCTGTTTGAAAAATGTTATAACAAAATATAAAACGGTTTTGTGTTTTTTTTTATCAGTTTTTTTTTAATTTTTTGAACAAAAAATAAAAACCTCAAAGGTGATTAAATATCACCAAAAGAAAGCTCTATTTGTGGGAAAAAAGGACCTAAGTTTTGTTTGGGTACAGTGTAGCATGACCGTGCAATTGTCATATAAAGAGTGACATCGCAGAAAGCTGTTGGCGTTAAAGTGCTGCTATTTTTAGCGGCACTTTACTAAAGTTTAGCATAGCTTTTATGCCACTAGTAGGGCGCTTTTAACCCAGCAAATCGGCGCTGCCAAATCACTTTGCAGGTGCTTTGGTGGGGTTGCAAATTGATTTTAATAGGCAGGGGCTCTTTAGGAGTGGTATATCCACCGCTCCTAAAGCACCCCAAAGATGCTACTTGCAGGATTTTTTTTAGGCTGCTTTCACACTGGGTGGCTTTGCAGGCGCTAAGGAGCTAAAAATAGCGCCTGCAAAGTGCCCTTAAAAAGCAGCTTCTCTCGCTCCAGTGTGAAAGCCATGGCTTTCACACTTGAGCGGTGTACTGGCAGGACGCTCAAAAAAGTCCTGCCAGCCGCATTTTTAAGGCACTGTAGGATCGGTAAATACACCGCCGCCGCCGAACCGCTGGCGGGTGATTTTAACCCTTTTTTCGGCCGCTAGTGGGGGTTAAAAGCGTTCCGCTAGAGGCCTAATAGGGCTGCAAAAAGGACAGTAAAGCACCTCTAAAAATAGCAGTGTTTTATCACTGCTCCAGTGTGAAAGTAGACTTAACTTTCCGCAATCGCACCGCTCCAGTGTGAAAGCCTGAGTGACAGGAGAGGCGCTTTGTAAGGCACTATTTTTAGTGCTAAAACGCCTCAGTGTGAAAGTAGCCTTAGGGCTGAGATGTGTATGAAACCAAGGTTTAGCACAAACAAGCATTAGAATTTGGCAAGAAAACACAAAAAATGACCAAATCATCAGGTCTTTTAAGGAATTTGATTACAACTTATGTAGAGGCAACAAATTAATACAAGGTACCCATTATTCCTTTTTTTTTTTCACTTCAGACTTAACCATAGCTTGAGACCTGCTCATGGTTGTGTTCAATGATTATGTCTTAGGTTTTGCATCATATGTGGAGTTAAAATATATATTAAATTATAATTTTTTTTATTTTTTTTATTAAGGTATCCCTTCCCCTTTCCCTACCATATCTCCCTCCCTCCCCATCCCACTCTCCCCCCCCCCTCCCAATCCTCCCGCTAGGCCTCTGTCGTCTCTCTTCTTCTGGAATTCCTTTCTCACATTGTTACTTAAGCCTCCATCATTTCTGCATATTCCATCTTAGCCTTATATTTTTTCCAAGTATCCCATTTGTCTTCAAAATCTGCCCAGGTTTCTTCCTCTCTAAATCTTAAATATTCATTATAGTATATTTCATCTAGCTTTTTCCCCCATCCTCTTAGTGTGGGACTCTCTTATTGTTGCCAGTTACTCGTGATTTGACTTTTTGCAGTGTTGAGGAAGTCTGGGATTAATGTCTTTAAGTATTTTTTCGTTGGCATTCTAGCCCCGTGCAAGACACATACCCAGATGTGCTCAGGGATATTCATGTTTATTATTTCTTTAATTTTTTGTCTGATTTTTTACCAAAAATTTTTAACTTTGGGGCAGGACCACCAGATATGGGTCATTGTGCCCACTTCTCTACAGCCTCACCAGCAAAAACGCGAGTTAATTCCTAAGGATGAATGTATTTTATCTGGTGTAAGGTACCATCGTACCAAGCATTTATAATTTTGTTCCATTACTTTATTGTTTATAGAGGTAACATGGACCCTATTTATTATCTGTCTCATTTCAAATTTGTTTATTGATGATCCCGTTTCTTCTTCCCATTTCTTGATGAATGGAGGTACGCTCTGTTGTTTTGAGGTATTCAACACTTTATATAACATTGAAATTATTCCCTTTTCGTTTTTTTTTATACAAAGTCTTTCGAGTGGCCGCAGAATCGTTTCAGATCTAACAGGCTGTGGGAGGCTTTCAAAAAAATGTCTTATTTGAGCGTATCTCCATTCATCAATCCATACTAAATCTCTCCTCTTTTCCAGGTCTTGAAATGATAGTAGTCTATTTTGCTCCATCAGATCTTTTAGTTGGATGTCATCTCTCCTAATCCAATTACCAAAAAAAAAATTTTCTCCCGGAGGGAAAAATTGGGTATAAGTGGTGAGTTAAAACTCCATCCTTCTTTCCTGTGAATCTGATCCCAAATTGCTAGGGCGTGCTTTGTAATATCGTGAACATCAGGACTTAGTCTTCTATACTGTGGTGGGATCCAGATTACCTTCCCCAGTGCAGTTTTACTTAATTTACTTTCCATATCTACCCACCTTTTTTCTACATTATTTTTTGCCCAATCTATAACTCGTGATAAAATAATTGAATAATAATATTTTTTGAAATCCGGTGCCCCCAACCCCCCTTGTGACTTATCTTTTATCAAAAGTGTTATTTTAATTCGTCGTTTTTCCCCCTCCATATAAATTTAAGAAACATTGCTTGGGATTGGGAGCCTCTGAATTTTGTAAATTAATTTTGGTAGTATTATCATTTTAAAAATATTTATTCTCCTGGTCCATGTTAATTGTCCTGATGAAATTCTATTAAGGTCATCTTTAATATCATTCAATAATGGTATAAAGTTGGTTTTATACAAAGTCTCTCTAGAGTTTCCTAATTTAATTCCAAGGTAGTTTAGGTCTTTTTTCCAGCAAAATGGAAAATCTTTCTGCAAAGCCTTCTCCTCTCTCCTAATAAGATTAATATTCAATATTTCTGATTTAGTTGGATTAATCCTAAAGTTAGATAGCATACCATATTATTTTATTGTTATAATTATATTAGGCAAACTTGTCCTTGGGTTTGATATGTAGAATAGAATATCGTCGACATATACTGCCAGTTTATGTTCCTCCCCTTCCATCATTATCCCTCTGATATCCACGTTACGCCTTATTTCATTCAAAAGAGGTTCCAAAACGAGCGTGAATAGCAGCGGGGACAACGGGCATCCCTGTCGGGTCCCATTTCTTAATTCAAAAGAATCCGATATCTTCCCGTTAATTTTAATTCTTGCAGTTGGTCTGTTATACAAAGCTCCTATCCATTGCCTCATTCTGGGTCAAATTTTTAGTGCTTCTAATGTATTCTGGATGAAGCCCCAGTTTACTCGATCGAAAGCCTTTTCGGCATCTACAGACATTAATAGACCTGGGGCTCTACTTCTTTTGATTTCTTCAATAATTAACAGTGATCTGATTCCGTTATCTCTCCCTTCCCGTCCTGCAATAAACCCTACTTGATCTGTATGGATTACATCTGACATGATATTTTTCAACCTATTAGCAAGGATTTTTGAAACATTTTTTAGATCTCTATATTGAGGAGAGAAATCGGTCTATAGCTGGAGCATAAAGTATTATCTTTGCCCTCTTTAGGTATTAAAGTTATTAATGATTCTAAGCTTTCCTTCCTCATTTTCCATTTATCCCCTATTCCATTAAAGTAGGTACATAATTTTGGAGTCAGTATGTCGGACAGTAATTTATAATATAAAGTTGTAAATCCGTCAGGACCGGGGCTTTTACCGTTAGGTAAATCTTGAATGGTCTTTGTGATTTCTTCCTCTGTTATAGGCATTTCTAAGGTCTTAAGTTTATATTCCGGTATGCTATTTAACTCTACCTTTTCCAAATATGTTTTCGTTTTTTTTCTTCCCTTAACTTTATTTCTCTTTTAGTATCATCTTTATTAATTGAGTAGAGATCTTCGTAGAATTTTTGGAAGTTATTGATAATTTCTGAGGTTTTGAATCTTATTTCTCCCGTTTTCGTTTTTATTTTCTCTATGAAATTCACAGATTTTTTCTTTTTAAGGAGGCTCGCTAAATATTTCCCTGTCTTGTTACCCCATTGATATCGTTCTTTCTTAATTATGTTAAATTCCACCCGGGATTCTTGTTCTATGAGTTCTCTAAACTCATTTCTTTTGCTGTAAAGTTTCTGCAGTGTGTCCCTTTGACCTGTTTCTTTGTGTAGGTGTTCCAGTTCCGAAATTTCTTTAATTAAGTTACTTTTAATGTTTTTATTTATATATTTTTTTTCTAGATCCTTCTTTTATCAGAATTCCCTGAATAAAAACCTTATGGGTCTCCCAGATTATTGCTGCCGACATACCCTTGTTACTATTCTCTTCAAAGAATTGTAACAATTCCCCCCTTATTTTCTTTTCTATTTCTTTATCTAATAGAAGTTCTTCATTTAATCGCCAGTTTGTTTTCCAGTTATTTTGCTCACCTATTCTAAGTTGGAGTGAGATAGGGGCATGATCCGAAAAGGTTATCATTTCAATCCTTATGTCCTCTATCTGCTTGAGAAGTCTGTGTTCTACCAAAAAGTAGTCAATTCTACTGGAGCGGTGCACTGGCAGGACGCTCAAAAAAGTCCTGCCAGCCACATTTTTAAGGCACTGTAGGATCGGTAAATACACCGCCGCCGCCGAACCGCTGGCGGGTGATTTTAACCCTTTTTCGGCTGCTAGTGGGGGTTAAAAGCGTTCCGCTAGAGGCCTAATAGGGCTGCAAAAGGGACGGTAAAGCACCTCTAAAAATAGCAGTGTTTTATTACTGCTCCAGTGTGAAAGTAGACTTAACTTTCCGCAATCGCACTGCTCCAGTGTGAAAGCCTGAGTGACAGGAGAGGCACTTTGTAAGGCACTTTTTTTAGTGCTAAAACGCCTCAGTGTGAAAGTAGCCTTAGGGCTGAGATGTGTATGAAACCAAGGTTTAGCACAAACAAGCATTAGAATTTGGCAAGAAAACACAAACAATGACCAAATCATCAGGTCTGTTAAGGAATTTGATTACAACTTATGTAGGGGCAACAAATTAATACAAGGTACCCATTATTCCAATCAAGTAACTAAAATATGAACTTACATACTCAAAACTATACATTGACTAGATAACCTATAAAGATAATAAGATAATCAAGACAAACTGAGTGTAGGGATCCCACTCATTGTTTGGTGGTTTATACTATGCTGACCTTGGACCTGACCTGCTCCAGTGAAAGTGCAATTTAAAGGCATTTGATAGGGTGAACTGGGCTTATATGATGGAAGTATTAAAATAAATAGGTATGGGGGAACGGATGAGGGGTTGGATAGCAGCATTATATGCAGGACCTAAAGCCAAAGTTAAAGTTAACTGAACACTGTCTGAGGGGTTTGATATAGGCAATGGTACAAGGCAGGGCTGTCCCCTATGCCCAATCTTGTTCGCTCTCACTCTGGAACCATTGTAGGGTGAGAGGTAACGGGAGAATAGTGGGAGTGGAAATTGGACAGCAATTGGAGAGAGCACAAAGTGGCAGCATATGCCGATGATTTATTGTTCTTTCTCTCAAAACCAGAAGAATCGGTACATGAGCTAATGCATGAAGTAATGAGATATGCAAAGATATTCAATTTAAAAATAAACATAGAGAAATCAGTAATATTGCCAAGCCATGTACCATTGCCTATAATTAAATGGTTACAGGATAGATACTCATTTTTGTGGAATAGAGAATCACTATGCTATATGAGAGTGCACTGCACGTAGTGGCCGATGAAAAGATACTGTATTACCGTAACTATGTAACATTAATTACAGAAATAATGAAAGATCTGAATAAATGGAAGGGAAACGCACTAACATGGTTTGGGAGAATTAATACCCTAAAAATGAATGTGGTACCCAGACTTTTATATATTCTGTATACAGTTCCCATACAACTCCCCCAGATACTTTTTAAAAAGATACGGAAAGCATTCATGTAATTTATATGGAAGGAGGGAAGTGCTAGGATAGCATATGAAATTATATTTAAAATCCAGGAAAAGGGAGGAGTTGGGCTCCCAGATATTGCATCTTATTATAAAGCGATGGCTCTGGTGTGTATACTGCACTGGTGCCATGATGAAGGTAACAGAGCATGGGTATCAACGGAGACAAATATGGCAGGGAGGAACTTGTTAGGGGCACCATGGATACCAACAAAAGCCAGGGGATTATCAGAATGGACATCCCAATTAACTTGGAACACACTGGCAGTATGGGATAGGATAAATCAACTTGGCAAATATGCCCCAAGAACATCTGCATTGGCAACATGTCCCACCCTTCAAGAATGTAAAAGGGAAGTAGTTATACTCATGGGAGCAGAAAAATGCATACATGACATCAGGCATAAACAGGAGAAATGTAAAAAAATCTGGGAAATCTGGGAAAATCATAACCAAGAAATAGATGGATAAAACCAAAAGCCTTATGAAGCTCGGAAAAAAAGGACACTGGAACTATGAAAAAGAAAGATTGGGAACAATCCACAGCTTTTATTTTCAATGTGTATGTTTTTATGTATGTTTTGTTAATATGTCTAAGCAGAGAATGTGACACTAGAAGAATATGGGAAGGTGTCTAACGATCCTCCTCGCCTATTCTAGGGGGGAAACGTGTGGGTGTTTTTTTTTCTTCTCTCTTTCTCCTCTTCCCCTTTTTGGGGGGGATTCAAAAACACATATAATTTAGAAAGGAATACTACAAACAATTTTAAATAAGAAGACACATATAAATATAACATCTTAAACACAACTTTTTTGGGGGGGTGTTTACCCCTCAATAAGGGAGGTAAACCTGAATCAAAGATAAATAAATATAAGAAGGTACAGAGCAAACATAATAAAATATCACAAGTATATAGCATTAGGAATTCATATATATTAATACATTTTTTATAGTCACAAACGCTTTCCTGAGTCCCCCCCCCCCTTTTTTTGGGTTGGCCCGGAAACCACCATATAGTAAAGGAACAGGGCTGGTGCAAGGAGTTTTGACACCCTAGGCGATACCTAATTTTGCGCCCCCCCCCCCCCCCTCACGCACGCACGCTCTGCCCCTCACTAAAAAGCCGTGGTGCGCAGCCTTTTTTTTTTACAAAGGTGGACTTGAATTTCCACACCTCAAATTGCCCCAATTCCTGTATTTTCAGGTCTCAGATCATCACCCCCTCTGTACCCCCCTGCACACACAGATATCTCTTCCCCCTCTGTACCCCCTGCACATCTGCCCCCCCACACATATCTGTTCCTCCTCTGTACCCTCCTGCACACCTGTCCTCCACACACACACATATCTGTTCAGCCGTCACCCACACATATCAGTAACCCCCTGAACATCTGTCCCCCCCCACACACACATATTACCCCCCTGCACTTCTTCCCCCCCCCCCCCCCCCACACACACACACACACACACACACACACACATATCAGTACCCCCCTGGGCGTTTTCCCCCCACACACATATATCTGTCCCCCCCTGCATGCCTGCCCCCCACATATCAGTACCCCCTGAACGTCTGTGTCCCCCTCTGTACACAGTCCAATGCACTATTAACTTAAAAGCAGAGTCAATGTTTTATTGCTGCCTGTGTTTTCACTATACCTGAGCCAGCGGCTGGTGATGACTTTACTCCAGGAGAGTTGCACTGGAGAGATGGATGGAGGGATTGACATAGGAGGGAGGGATGGAGATGGAAGGAATGGGGCTCTGTACAGAGATGGAGGGATGGAAGGAAGGAGTGAGGGATGGAGATGGAAGGATGGGGTTCTGTACAGAGATGGAGGAATGGAAGGAAAGAGGGAGAGATGGGAGGATGTGGTTCTGTATAGAGATGAAAGGAGGGAGGGAGGGAGGGATGGAGATGAAAGGAGGGAGGGAGGGAGGGATGGAGATGAAAGGAGGGAGGGAGGGAGGGATGGAGATGAAAGGAGGGAGGGAGGGATGGAGATGAAAGGAGGGAGGGAGGGAGGGATGGAGATGAAAGGAGGGAGGGAGGGAGGGATGGAGATGAAAGGAGGGAGGGAGGGAGGGATGGAGATGAAAGGAGGGAGGGATGGAGATGAAAGGAGGGAGGGATGGAGATGAAAGGAGGGAGGGAGGGATGGAAATGAAAGGAGGGATGGAAATGAAAGGAGGGAGGGAGGGAGATGGAGGGAGGGAGGGAGGGAGATGGAGGGAGGGAGATGGAGGGAGGGAGATGGAGGGAGGGAGATGGAGGGAGGGAGATGAAAAGAGGGATGGAAATGAATGGAGGGAGGGAGATGGAGGGAGGGAGGGAGATGGAGGGAGGGAGGGAGATGGAGATGAAGGGAGGGAGATGGAGGGAGATGAAGGGAGGGAGATGGAGGGAGATGAAGGGAGGGAGATGGAGGGAGATGAAGGGAGGGAGATGGAGGGAGATGAAGGGAGGGAGGGAGATGAAGGGAGGGAGGGAGATGAAAGGAGGGAGGGAGATGAAAGGAGGGAGGGAGATGAAAGGAGGGAGGGAGGGAGGGAGATGAAAGGAGGGAGGGAGGGAGGGAGATGAAAGGAGGGAAGGAGGGAGGGAGATGAAAGGAGGGAAGGAGGGAGGGAGATGAAAGGAGGGAGGGAGGGATGGAAATGAAAGGAGGGATGGAAATGAAAGGAGGGAGGGAGGGAGATGGAGGGAGGGAGGGAGATGGAGGGAGGGAGGGATGGAAATGAAAGGAGGGATGGAAATGAAAGGAGGGATGGAAATGAAAGGAGGGAGGGAGATGGAGGGAGGGAGATGGAGGGAGATGGAGGGAGGGAGATGGAGGGAGGGAGGGAGGGAGATGGAGGGAGGGAGGGAGATGGAGGGAGGGAGGGAGATGAAGGGAGGGAGGGAGATGAAGGGAGGGAGGGAGATGAAGGGAGGGAGGGAGATGAAGGGAGGGAGGGAGATGAAAGGAGGGAGATGAAAGGAGGGAGATGAAAGGAGGGAGATGAAAGGAGGGAGATGAAAGGAGGGAGATGAAAGGAGGGAGATGAAAGGAGGGAGATGAAAGGAGGGAGGGAGGGAGGGAGATGGAGGGAGGGAGATGAAAGGAGGGAAGGAGGGAGGGAGATGAAAGGAGGGATGGAGATGAAAGGAGGGATGGAGATGAAAGGAGGGATGGAGATGAAAGGAGGGAAGGAGGGATGGAGATGAAAGGAGGGATGGAGATGAAAGGAGGGAAGGAGGGATGGAGATGAAAGGAGGGAAGGAGGGATGGAGATGAAAGGAGGGAAGAAAGGAGGGAGGGAGATGAAAGGAGGGAGGGAGATGAAAGGAGGGAAGAAAGGAGGGAGGGAGATGAAAGGAGGGAAGAAAGGAGGGAGGGAGATGAAAGGAGGGAAGAAAGGAGGGAGGGAGATGAAAGGAGGGAAGGAGGGAGATGAAAGGAGGGAAGGAGGGAGGGACATGAAAGGAGGGAGGGAGGGATGGAGATGAAAGGAGGGAGGGAGGGAGGGATGGAGATGAAAGGAGGGAGGGAGGGATGGAGATGAAAGGAGGGATGGAGATGGAAGGAGGGAGGGAGATGGAGGGAGGGAGATGGAGGGAGGATGGAAGAAGGGATGGAGGAAGGGAGGGAGGGAGAGATGGATGGAGATGGAAGGGAGGGAGGGAGATGGAGGGAGGATGGAAGAAGGGATGGAGGAAGGGAGGGAGGGAGAGATGGATGGAGATGGAAGGGAGGGAGGGAGATGGAGGGAGGATGGAGGAAGGGAGGGAGGGAGAGATGGATGGAGATGGAAGGGATGGAGATGAAAGGAGGGAGGGAGGGAGATGAAAGGAGGGAGGGAGGGATGGATGGAGATGAAAGGAGGGAGGGAGGGATGGATGGAGATGGAAGGAAGGAGGGAGGGATGGATGGAGATGGAAGGAAGGAGGGAGGGATGGATGGAGATGGAAGGAGGGAGGGAGGGATGGATGGAGATGGAAGGAGGGAGGGAGGGAGATGGAAGAAGGGATGGAGATGGAGGGATGGAGATGGAAGGAGGGAGGGATGGAGATGGAAGGAGGGAGGGATGGAGATGGAAGGAGGGAGGGATGGAGATGGATGGAAGAAGGGAGGGATGGAAGAAGGGAGGGATGGAAGGATGGAGATGGAAGAAGGGAGGGAGGGATGGAGATGAAGGCAGTGTGAAGGAGGGAGGGAGGAGGAGGCAGGCAGGGAGGGAGGGTGAGAAGCGGTAGAAGTCCGGGGGATGCAGTGAGAGGAGCAGGCAGAGCCATGTTGTCTGTGGCCAGGGAAGCTTCCTTCCTGTGTAGCCCAGCATCTCACTCCTCCAGCTCGGCTCCTGTCTCGTCCTCACGCTAGCTCTCCACGCTGAAATCTGGGCCGTTCCCCCGGGTGTGCCACCAGATCCCGGGCGCCCAGGAGGAGGAGGGGGGAGCGGATATCGCGGCAAGCCCGCCATGGTTACTTACAGTCCATGCAGCTGCAGGGCTTCCAACTTATCCGCTCCACCGATCACGCGGCACCTCCGGCTGGCTGCTCCTCGTCCCGGCTTTCTCCCCTCATCTCCTCACTGCCGCCGCACTGCAGGCTGGGGATAGAGGCAGTCCAGAGCAATCCATCCGGCATGTAGTCAAAGGCGCAACCGCCCCCTAGCCTGGCAGCTGGCGCCAATCCGCTATAAAGTATGTTTTAAAAAAAAAAAATGCCGGTATTTTAATAATCTGAATCCGGATTTTGCCGCCTCCCCTACCCTGGCGCTCTAGGCAGCCGCCTGACCCGCCTATTGCTAGCGCCGGCCCTGTAAAGGAAGGTAGTATTGAGCTGCCTTTTAAGTGCCAAGGCATGCTAAATGTTATATGTAAAGAAAAAAAATAATAAAGGAGAGATTAAACAAAAAGGAAAGTGCAATTTACCTGCTTTCCTGCATAACTTCTCTCCAGCATATCATAATACAGGCACTCTGCAATACATTTAACAGTTCACAACCCACTGATAGAAGTTTGCAGTGTAGAAAACTCTCCTCCTTCTCATAACTTTCTATGTAGTGGTCACACAAGAGCAGAAAAGTTCAAAGCCTTCCAGTTGAAGTCATCTTCCTCAGTAATTACAGTTTCTTTAGCCTAGGTATTACTCCATGGGGTGTTCCTTCCTCCCACACAAAGGGAGATCCTCCATAAGTCCAGACCAATCTAAACCAAGCCACAAGACCCACTAGGCAAGGGTCAACAATTCTCTGTCTACCCCTCATTTCACTAATGCAACTTTAAAGGTGAAACTAATATATTAGATAGACTCATTACATGCAAAGCAAAATAGTTTAAGCCATGATTTGCCATAATTGTGATGATTATGGCTTGCAGCTTATGAAAACCCCAAATCCACAATCTCAGAAAATTTGAATATTACATGCAATCAATAAAACAAGGATTGTACATAGAACAATGTCGGACCTCAGAAAACTATAAGCATGCATATGTACTCAGTACTTGGTTTGGGCCCCTTTTGCAGCAATTACTGCCTTAATGTGGCGTGGCATGGAAGCTATCAGCCTGTGACACTGCTGAGGTGTTATGGAAGACATGGAAGACCAGGATGCTTCAATAGGGGCCTTCAGCTCTTCTGCATTGTTTGGTCTCATGTCTCTCATCTTTCTCTTGGCAATGCCCCATAGATTCTATATGGGGTTCAGGTCAGGCGAGTTTGCTGGCCAATCAAGCACAGTAATCCCACGGTCATTGAACCCAGTTTTGGTGCCTTTGGCAGTGTTAGCAGGTGCCAAGTCCTGGTGGAAAATGAAGTCAGCATCCTCATAGAGCTTGTCTGTGGAAGGAAGCATGAAGTGCTCCAAAATCTCCTGGTAGACGGCTGCGTTGACCCTGGACGTAATGAAGCACAGTGGACCAACACCAGCAGATGACACGGCTCCCCAAATCATCACAGATTGTGGAAACTTCACACTGGACTTTAAGCATCTTGCAGTGTGTGCCTCTCCATTCTTCCTTTATACTCTGGGTCCTTGGTTTCCAAATGAGATGAAAAATTAGCTCTAATCAGAAAAGAGGACTTTGGACCACTGAGCAACAGACCAGGTCTGTTTTTCTTTAGCCCAGGTAAGACACTTCTGACGTTGTTTGTTGTTCAGGAGTGGCTTGACAAGTGGAATACGACATGTGAAGCCCATGTCGAGGACCCGTCTGTGTGTGGTGGCTCTTGATGCACTGACTTCAGCCTCAGTCCACTTCTTGTGAAAGTCCCCAAAACTTTTGAATGGACTTTTCCTGAAAATCCTCTCCAGGCTGCAGTTATCCCTGCTGCTTGTGCACCTTTTTCTTCCACACTTTTCCCTTCCACATAACTTTCTATTAATGTGGTTTGTTACAGCACTTTGGGAACATCCAACTTCTTTTGCAATTACCCTTTGAGACTTTCCCTCATTATGGAGGGTGTCAATGATGGTTTTCTGCACAACTGTCAGGTCAGCAGCCTTTCCCATGATTGTGATTCCTACTGAACCAGACTGAGAGACCATTTAAAGGCTCAGGAATCCTTTGCAGGTGTTATGGCTTAATTAGCTGATTAGAGTGGGACACTTTGAGCCTAGAATATTGCACCTTTTCACTTAATTTTCTGAGATTGTGGATTTGGGGTTTTCATGAGCTGTAAGCCATAATCATCACAATTATGACAAATCACGGCTTGAACTAACTTGCTTTACATGTAATGAGTCTATCTCATATATTAGTTTCACCTTTTAAGTTGCATTAGTGAAATAAATGAACTTTTGCACAATATTCAAATTTGTCCAGTTTTACCCTATATATATGTGTATATATATATATATATATATATATATATATATATATATATATATCATGTTTGGGAGTTCTAAGTAGTTTTCTAGCAAAATAATGTCGGTTTTTACACGTAAGAGAGATGTGTCAGAATTGGCCCTGACTAGAAACGGTTAACACTGCATCATTTGTTAAGCTTTTGTGTATTATGATTTTGTGCAAATGTTGTATAATTGCGGGGAAGGTTTATTATTAAGTGCATATTAGCTGCCCCTAACTTTTCAGGCACAGTGCCAAGTGTTACATATTTACCTACTTGTTTTTTATTTTTTATTTCTTCTAATTGTTTGAACTTTAACTTATTATATTTAATGGAGTATTGAAATGCAATAAAAATTGTATAGCGATAAAGTTCAGTAAATATATTGTGACTGAGATCGTTAATGCACCAAGGTCAAACTAGACTGTGAGGCAAGAGATGTGATTTTACGTACCTGCTTAGCTGCAAGATGTCAATATAAATTACCATCAAATGTTAGGTGCATGAATAATAACAATGTAAGCGATGCTTTGTATTATTATAGCTTTAACAAATAGAAGTATACTGTTTTGTCACAATGACAGTATAGCAGTCCTACTACTATTGTTCACAGGGGAAATATATATTGTCTTTGCATGTAGTTGTAGTTTACATAAATATAAGAAACTCGGTGGCTGTCCCCGCCATCCTGATCTGCCTGGTACACAACTATATTATGTGCATTTTCACATGAACTAAAGGGGATAATGTATTGGCTAGACCAGTTTCTCAACTCCAGTCCTCAAGGCGCCCCAACAGGTCATGTTTTCAGACTTTCCATTATTTTGGTGTTTTGATCAGTTTTACTGCCTTAGTAATTATCACAGCTGTTTTATCTGAGGAAAATTCTAAAAACATGACCTGTGGGTGCGCCTTGAGGACTGGAGCTGAGACACACTGGGCTAGACTGTCTATTATGGCTAGACAGTACATAGTCTACCCATGTCCATTGAAGAGTTCAGCTCTATCTCTGACGGTGTTAGGCTAACCATGCACCTGTAAAATGTTGTTAGAAAATTTTTGTTTTTAGAATGCCCATTCAATTCTGTAAGAACTAAGGGTAACCATTTACCAATCAGTTTAAACCACAGGGCAAGCATGCAAGATTTTTGACAAACTGAATGGGAATATAAGAATTTCTGATCATTGAATTTAATCCCGGCAAAGAAAAATCATAACTACGCACATGCACTTGTTAAAGTTAGGCTGAACATAGATTGCTCATTCTATGAAAATCATGACATTGACATTATATTCGAAAAAAAAAAAAACTTTCAAAACCTGTCGAGTCCATGAAGGCACTATTAAATTGTTCATTTATAAATGCAGAGCTCATATTAAAATAATCTGTAAACAATAATGAAAAAAGCAAAAGTCCCACAAGTTCACATAATGTGAGTTGCGACAAAATAAAAAGTGTACTGTGATCCTCTTCAAAACAATATTAAGCCAATAAGTGTCCTCCATTGACAAACACAGAGGTTTACCAAAGTGTGACTTTCATAGGAGAAATAGCACTTTTGGGAGGATTACATTGACCACTGTGTAAACTCTATTGATGATATCATCATCAGCTCTCCATTCTCGCAATGAAAGTGGCAAAAGGCATATAATTGTAAAGAAACTCCAGATAGTGTAAACCTGATGAACATTTTTATTAGGAAGTTGGTTAAAAACACTTACAAACTAGAGGAAAAAAAACAAAATGAGCTAAAGAGTTTAAAGATACAGTATATAGAAGGAGGAGGAAAGGGACTGTGGGGGTGAAAAGGGAAAATATGTAAAAATATGTAAAGTAAAATAATATATACATAGAGAGGGGAAATACTAATTAGCATATGAAGACCAAGAGGGAGGGCCTGGCCTAAGGACACCAAGCAACAGCTCCGTTCTGCTCTCCAACACCCCCAAATAAACGCCTCTCCTCCGGGTGGAGAATAAGTCGGAGGCGTTTCAGTTTTTTTTTCTGTGGCGGCCTGGTCCTCGGAGTGATACCAGGCGACTACAGACGTGGGGAAGTTATTCCAACGAGGGGAAGTAAAATGGTAGGAAGGAGAGGTGGGTCTTTTTTTTTTTTTTGGTTGTCTCTCCCCTTCTGGTTGTTTTCTTCTCCCACTGTGCTCTCCTCTCTCTCTCCCCCCTTCGCTGGATAGTATTAGCTGACAGGATAAAATATGAGTAATATAACATTTACTACGTACAGTGTTAAGGGGTTAAATATTCCGGAAAAAACTAGTAAGATTTCTATCGGAATTGAATAGACTCAAATCACAGATTACCTTCTTACAAGAAACACATTTTAGAGGGGATAAAATCCAGAACCTTAAAAACCGCAGATTCCCGATAGTATACCATAGTACATCACAGAACTCAAAAAACATGTGGAGTGTCGATTCTGATATCCAATCAAGTGGTCTGGAAGAAATCTCCTGTGATTAGGGACGACGTTTTTTTAATAGTCAAAGGAACTCTGAACCAACAGAAGGTCACGTAAGTAAATATATACTTACCGAATGTCGATCAGATACATTTTCTTGAAATATGTCTACAAAGGGTCCATCAACAGAGAGAGGGAATTTTGGTAATAGGGGGGATCTGAATATGGCCCTGGATCCTATACAATACACTTCAAAAAGGTATCTCTCATCTGTCATATATCAAATTAAGAAAAGCTAAAAAACTCTTACAAGAACTACAATTGATTGATAGCTGGAGGCCGGTCCACGTACAGGAGAGGGATTACACATTCTTTTCAGCAAGACATAGGATATATACTAGAATTTACTATGTTTTAATTCCCCAGAACTTAGCGTCATCCTTGGTAGATGCCTCTATTGGAACCTTTTCGCTCTCAGACCACGCTCCAACAGACTGTACAATAAAATGGGGAGAGATAGATAAGAAAAAATGGCACTGGAGGATAAACGAGACATTAATAAAAGATAGTGAATACAAAGAGAAATTAAAGGAAGAACTAGAATTATTTTTACAGTAAATGATACAAGCGAAATAACTCCCTTCTGTTTGTGTGAAACGCATAAGTGCGTAATGAGAGGAAACCTTATCGCAATGGGAGCACATAGAAAAAAAAATTAAATGAACAGATAGACTGGATGTTTAAACATATTGGGGAGCTAGAAACCGTACATAAAAAATCTCAGGCTCATACAACAGAACAAGAATTAGAGGAAAAAAGGGAAAAGTTAAACCTTCTGTTGATCGACAAAGCTAAAGCTAAATTAATAAGGGGGAGGCAAACATTTTATGAGTACTGGAATTTACCAGGCAGAATGCTAGCAAATTCCCTAAAGGAAGCTCATATATGTAAACCATGGGTCCTCAAACTACGGCCCTCCAGCTGTTCAGGAACTACAATTCCCATCATGCCCTAGTCATGTCTGTGAATGTCAGAGTTTTACAATGCCTCATGGGACTTGTAGTTCCGCAACAGCTGGAGGGCCGTAGTTTGAGGATCCCTGATGTAAACAAATTACACAAATTAAGACATGCAAAGACAAAATGGTCAATACCCCGCAGGAGATCACAAAATGTTTCGAGGAATACTTTGAGAGACTATATCAGTTGGATGAGAAAGGATCCTTTGCAGAAGGATCAAGAAAAACTGAAAAAAGCTAGGGAATACTCAGATGAAGCTCAGATGCCAAAAATTCCAGAGGAAATAGCTAAAAAATTAGATGAACCGATAACAACAGGGGAGTTTATGGACGTAATAAAAATACTAAAATTGGGTAAGGCACCAGGCCCAGATCGGTTTACTCTATCATATTATAGGATGTTTTCTGTGAAATTGGCTCAAAGATTTACAACAGCTTATAATTCACTGAGAGAAGGCAAGAAAATACCAAATGAAACACTGCTGGCACACATAGCAGTTATTCCAAAAGAAGGGAAGGACCCATCACAATGTGCTAGTTACCGCCCTATATCATTACTAAATGTAGACCTAAAAGTATTCACTAAGATCCTTGCTACAAGGTTAGTAGAACATATCTCAGACCTTATACACCCAGACCAAGTGGGATTTACACCTGGTAGAGAGGGGAGAGAAAACACACAGCGTGTTGTGAATGCGATATATCTAGCACAAAAACAAGAGCAGCCAATGATATTAGTATCAAGTGATGCAGAAAAGGCTTTTGACTGAGTTGAATGGATATTTTTAAAAGCAACGTTAGAATATATACTGTAGGATGGGGAGATGGGATGATGAGCTGGTTCTCAAACCTCTATTCACAACCAAGTGCGAAAGTTAAAATAGCAGGTAAGATATCCGAACCATTCCCTAATCGAAATGGGACAAGACAAGGTTGCCCACTGTCGCCTATTATTTTTATTTTATGAATTGAATCGTTCTTGAGGAAGATACGGGCAAATCTGGATATTAGGGGGCTTAAAACTAAAGAAGAACAGAAATTGGCGGCATATGCGGATGATCTAATCTTTTTTATAACATCCCCAGTTATATCCTTACCGCCTTTACTGGCAGAAATAAGAGAGTATGGAAAGTTGTCCAATTTTACAGTCAACTACGGGAAATCAGAGGCAATAGGAATAGAAACAAAAGCAGCACTACTGGATCAGATAACAACGCAATTTGACTTTAGGTGGACAGACTCCCATATAAACTACTTAGGAACAAAGATAACAAGAAATTTAAACAAATTATTTGAATTTAACTATGTAGCATTGGCCAGACGAATAAAATTTGATTTAGTGAGATGGGATAAAGAAATGTTTACCTGGTTTGGACGGACAAACATATTGAAGATGAACGTGCTCCCAAAAGTTCTGTATCTAATTCAGGCCTTACCAATCAAGATCCCACAAAGTTTCCTAAGGGAATTGAGATCAAGATTCCTGAAATTTATATGGGCAGGTAAACCTGCAAGAATACGAAGGGCTATCCTGTCACTTCCCAAGGGGGAAGGAGGGATTGGATTCCCAGACCTGGTAAAATACCAGGAAGCAGCTCACCTAGTCAGATTAGTGGAGTGGTGTGGGCAAAATAAGAAACCTTGGATAAAAATGGAACAAGCTACAGTAAAAATACCATTGGAGGGCTTGGGTTGGACTCCAGAAGCTGAAATAACAGCAGATGTAAAGAAACATCCAACGATAGGAGCCACCATACGAATAACTAAAAAGATCTTTGAAAAAACAAACATGTCTAAATATCCGAGCCGATTGACCCCGATCTTGGGTACTAAGGCATTCCATCCAGATCTGGTAGATTTAAGATTTAAAGCTCTGCGACAAAGGGGTTTTAATAGGATCATTCATTTTTCAAAAGACAACTGATTAATGACAAGGAGAGAGATTGAAAGAGAAACTATACCAGAATTAGACTTTCTCAGGTTGATGCAACTAAAAGCATTCCTACGGACAAAAGCAAATATATACACAGAAGTTAGAACTTTGTCAAAATTCGAGCAGATATGCTTAGAGGGGAAGCCTATGAGACACCCGCTGTCATACTACTATGCAACACTTATTAACTTAGACATACCACAAGAATTCACGTTTATACAGGCATGGGAGAGAGATCTGTGATTAACATTCACTCAAGAACAGAAAGATAGGATTCCGCGGTTTACACATAAGGCTTTAGTAGCAAGTAAATACGAGGAGGGAGGATATAAAATCTTAACTAGATGGTATAGAACACCAACAATACTACATTGAATATATCCTCAGACGTCAGATGTTTGCTGGAAATGTCATGCAGTAGAAGGGACACTACTGCATATTTTTTGGGAATGCGCAAAAATACAGGAATTCTGGAAAATGGTAATAAAAACGATTAAAAAAATCACAGGAATTAACTTAGAAGGTAGACCATCAGCCGTGTTAATACTAGATATTCCTATGTCACTGGACAAATATAAAAACTTGTTGTTAAGGCATCTTATTATAGCTGCGAGGGCATGTATCCCGATCCTGTGGAAACAAGAGACCCCTCCATCAAGAGCACACTGGCTCACGAGAGTGGCAGAGATCCAATTAATGGAGAATCTCACAACGACAATGAAAGACCAGGATGAAAGATACCGGTTGATATGGGCCCCATATCTGAAGTATAGGTATGAGCAGGGGGATAGACACAGGAGGGAGGGGAGAGACAGCCGACAGGGGGGGTCGTTTTATTTATTTTATTTTTTCTGTGGGGGGAGGGTAATAGGGATAAATAGGATTGTGAGAAAACGAGAGGCTACACAGTACTAGAGAAGAAATGGGGAGAGAGATAAGGGATGGAACGATAAGGTGTCTCTTTATCTCTTTCCTCCTCTTTTGATACAGTTGATATAAACGGACGTTATGATATGGAATGTGATAATCTGTAACTTCTGAAAAAATAAAGAATAAAAAAAAAAAAAAACACTTACAAACAATAAACTTGCAAAACTGCATCCACAACTACAATCCCCATAATCCTTGGTATGACATGCATGCGAAGTGATGTCATGGTTTCTGTTTCCACTCATTAAATGGTTGGATTTTGATAATTTGTCATCTAAATATTTGAAAAAAAAAAAAATCTGCAGGTGTAAGGCCAGCTTTAAATCTGTGACTATTACTGACCTTGCTACTGAAAGAACGCTATCTTCTGTAATGATCCTGACACTCTGTCTATTGATTCTCAATTTGGTTCTGATGTCTGGTTGACCAGAACCTTTGATCCTGACCTCTGGATGGCTATACAACTATTTGGCTAGTTTTCAGCTGTGCAGTGCATGACCTTTTGAAACTATACAGTATTTGCTCATCTTGTCTAATGGCAACATTTCTGTCTTGTCCTTGCATTGTCCTTGTTTCGTAGCAGCCATATTATTTTGAATGGCTAATCTAGTACATCTGAATGTTAGCTTTTTAAAGAGTGGTAAAGCAACAGTGGAATATGAACAGTGCCCAGGCAGTTACTCATGGCAGTTGGAATGATTGTGGTACTGATACAAGAAAGAGATTCTATGCCAGATTAACAGAGATAAGTGTAATGCCTTTTTTTTTTATAAAAGCTGTGTTTAAAAAATCCAATGTGGCAGTCTCCTGTTTAAACAGAAAGACTTTTTGTCACATTACCAGTAGTGCTAATTGTCTATGATATAAATGTGCCTGAGATACCTATGTCCTAGAGATATTATATGTGTCATGTCAAGAGAATGACCATGGCACAATGCATTCCTAAATCGCACCACCACCAACTGTCTGTGTGAATTCATTAGCCACTTCAAAAATAACATATATAGCCATGCGTTGCGTTCAATTTGAGCTGCAATTCACTCAAGCTAATCTAAATAGTCATTTATTGGGAACACTATTCTGTGGCTTTCAGTAGTAATGATAAGGTCTTTTTTCTTTGTGTAATAAACAAACCAGCAAGAAAAAAGATGCCAGCAGATCAACCAAGATTAATATCCTCTAAGCCTCAGAGTCAAGCCAGTCCAACATCTGAGTCCAATCCAATTTTTTTCTCTCTTTCTACCGATGACTCATCAAACTCCTATTAATATATGTAAGAATATTTATTTAGTTAATACGGCTCTGACCTGATCCTTTGCCACCACACAGCTGCTTCTTCACCATGGAATAACATGAAGAACTCAGTGTTATTAAACAAAATAAAATGATAATGCCTTTTTCTGTACCGAAAGTTGCAAATAAATTGCATGGAGGAACCCTCATCTCACAAAAGATGTAACCATACAGATGTTGTAACTACACATTTTCATCTTCACTATGCCACCAGGTGTTGAAATCAGATTTTGCAATACAAAAAGTGATGCCACAAGCCCTGATTAAATGATAACTGCAGTCAAATAAAATTAAGCCAGCTGGTCCTCAAACACCAACACCGTCATCATCACCACAACTTCTCATCAAAGAGGTGCTGGTTCCATGTTATTTTAAAAAGACTAATCACGGTTACCTAATGAGGTGATATTCAAGGTTTAAAAAAATAATGGTTATTATGTGATCTGCTTTGGTTGTGTCACCATATCTGGTTTCAATAGTAATGTATTTAATGTCAAGTCCACTTTTTAAAGAAATTTAAATCGTTCTACCAGTGCCTTGTGTTTTTTGGATGCATGAAATTTCCATTGTCATTTGTTGGTCTCTATGCACATCCTTTAGTACAGTACATCTTCACATTCCGGTGTCAGGAGTGTTTGCATGTGGCATGGCACTGCACAGGTTAATGCATTAATAATCTGAATGTGTATACTGTGCCACAGATTCCCAAAAACATGTAATGACACCCCTGCTGCTTTTCCCACTTCCCTGTGTGATACACACCGTAACAAACAGTAATAAACAACACAAAAAGCACTAGGTGCTAATAAATTATATATACACATTCCAAATTAACATTTCAAATTATGGATTATAAATTATCTTTTTATAAACTGATTTATTTTATCATCACATATATTTGTGCATGTTTATAAAAGGATCATTTTTAATCCATAATTTCACATTAGGTTGGATTGTGTATATATCATTTATTACCTGTCACCGAGAATGTGTTTCCAGTATGACAGCATCGCCCTGATTCTCGGCGACAGGGTGCCGACATCTTGGACTTGCTGGAATAGAAAAAGCACATTCCAGCGAGCGCATCATAGAAGCGACGGTGATCCATACCAGACCCGTATCCAAAGCACACCGCCCGGCCGGTCATGGGGGGGTTCTCCTTACAATGCATAGCAAATCTAAGGGCCTGGTATGCCCCCTGGGGGGGAACCCATGCTGGATTTTTATTTAAAATGTTGGCGTGGAGTTCCCCCTCATGATTCATACCAAACGCCGCGTGTAGAATTGGCAAGAATCCAAGTCGGATCCCCGTCGCTTCTATGACGGCATTATCCCCATCGCGGCAAGCCGGCTCAGCACTGGCTCCCGTGATGGGGCTCGTAGGTGGTCAATCTCACCGAGAAAGGGAGCGAGATTGACACAATATCGCGGTCACCTACTGTAGCGCTTTTTGTGTTGTTTTTTACAGGTTAATGCATGACTTTCTGTGAAGAGATTACATATCCCACAATCTCTGGGTTTCTCAGACTGATGCCCTTCAGGTAAGAGCTAAACAGTGATTTGATCTGATACAGACTAATTACAATTGCAACCTTTCAAAACATTATCACTCTCACATTTGTGATGAACACAGAGGAAAGGGTGAGGCATTGACTGTGACCTGCAACAAAAAAGTTGTCTTTCCCTCTAGGGAATAGGGACAAGCTAGATGAATGAATACATGGATATCGATCAATTGGCTATGACACTACAAACTGCAGTAACTAAACGTGAACCCATAATTACAAGTTAAGGCAAACACACAACATAGTACCTAGTTAACCACTTGCCGACTACTGCACGCTGATATATGTCAGCACAAAGGCAGCGGTGGGCAAATGAATATATCTGTATGTCCCCTTCAAGAAAATGCGCGCCCGCCGTGTTCTCTGTGAGTTTGTGTCGGAGAGGCAGAACGGGTAGATGTAAACAAGGCACTTCCCTGTTCTGCCAGGTGACAGGACAGACATCTACTGCTCCCTGTCATTGGGAGCAGTGATCTCTGTCATGTCACTTGTAGCCCATCCCCCCACAGTTAGAACACACTTAACCCCTTCATCGCCCCCTAGTGTTGAACCCCTTTCCTGCCATTGTCATTTATACAGTAATCAGTGCATTTTATAGCACTGATCGCTGTATAAATGACAATGGTCCCAAAATAGCATCAAAAGTGTCTGATGTGTCCACCATAATGTCGCAGTCATGATAAAAATCACAGATTGCCACCATAACTAATAAAAAAAATATAAAACAACTTTTGCGCAAACCAATCAATATACGCTTATTGCGATTTTTATCACCAAAAATATGTAGAAGGATATATATCGGCCTAAACTGAGAAAAAAATAGCTTTTTAAAAATAAAAATGGGGATATTTATTATAGCAAAATGTACAAAATATTGGGGGTTATTTACGAAAGGGAAATCCACTTTGCAAAGTGCACTTGAAACTGCACTTTAAATCTGAGGGGTAGATCTGAAATGAGAGGAAGCTCTGCTGATTTTATTATCCAATCATTTACAAGCTAAAATTATGTTTTTTAGTTTCCATGCATGTCCCCCTCTACAGCGACTGCACTTGTAGTTTGCACTTGCAGTGCCACGTGGATTTTGTAAATAACCCCCATTGTGTTTTTTTTTTAATTGTTGCTCGTAAAAAATAAAAATTGCAGAGATGATCAAATACCACCAAAAGAAAGCTCTATTTGTGGGGAAAAAGGAATGTCCATTTTGTTTGACAGCGCAATTGTCAGTTAAAGTGACGTAGTGCCAAATCTCAAAAAATGGCATTGTCATTCAGCAGCCAATTCTTCCAGGGCTGAAGTGGTTAAAACAACAAAAACATTTGAAAGTGTACAATGCCTGTAATTCCAGTACATGGCTAAGGTAAAAACCAAGGGGGGCTGCAGAACCATATGCACATAAATATTGGTCTCTTCCAACATACACACACTTGTTTTGCCAAGGTCTGCTGGCTGAAACTGGAAATCAATCACTCAATTTCCCCATCTACCCTAAACAGCATGGATGGAGGAATCTGCATTTCCAGCTGTTGTATTTAGATAAAGACAGCACCATTAGCTGAATATCTGAATAATAATTCAATAGCTGTTCGACTGACAATTTTCCACCTGTCTCCTTCAATGTTTCAAGGAAAGTTTTTGAGCTGTGTGGTGCCTACAGGGCAACCCAAAGCTCAATTTTCACAGAGCAGAGGGAGATAGGGCACTACACTTTGAGGTTGATTTACTAATGGCAAATATACTGTGCACTAAAAGGGCACTGTAAGTGCAGTTCAGCTAGTTTGAGGGGAAGTTCTGAAATGAGGGAACACTCTCCTTTTTCTTTTTTCCTTCTCAAATGTAGAGCAAGTACACTTACAGTGCACTTGAAATTCACTTGTTAGTGCACTTGCAGTGCACAGACTATTTACCAAATAAATCAACCCCTTTGTCTGAGAAATAAAACTCTTGATGATCAGAATACTCCAATCACGAGAACATAAAATGATGATTTTATAGTAAAATCTTAACTTGCAGGGCAGCAAACGTGCATTGAATGTATGCATAAAGCAGTGAGCAGGATAAAGTGTGATAGAGGATAAAGGAAACAATGATGAAATAGAGGCCTGGTTCACACTCGTACGATTTGAGATGCGATTTGAGATGTCAAATCTCATCTCAAATCGGCAGCATTTGCTGGCAATTGTCGGCAATGGCACCGTCCTAATCGGTGCGACGCCGCATCTGCGGTGCTGCACCGATTTCAAAAAGTAGTTCCTGTACTACTTTTTGCAATTTTGTGCCGCGATTTACATTGACATCTGCACAGATGTCTCTGAAATCGCGGCCGAAATCGGGACTGCCAGAGGAAATGAAATCGTGCGAGTTAAGCTGAACTCGCACAGCTTCACTCCCGCAGCCCAGTTTGAACCTGGGCAAAATCTGGGAATATGAGAACTTGTGTGGACAATAATTATGTTTTTGGTAAATATTCTAATGGGCTTTGGTAGTGAAAAAGTAGAAAATGATCGATATAACCCTTATAATTTAAGGTAGTAAGGAAACGCTCCGATAGCTCAAGGCATATATAAGCATTAGTTGTAAAGATGGTTGGTCTGCAGGTTCTTACATTTACTTCAATTGTCTTTCGTAATGTTAATCAAGTTCAGATCTCATAGTCCTTGGTCTTTGCAGATAAAACTTTCACGTCCCAGAGGTAGACAATTATGAAAATGTATGCAGGATATAGTACGTATGAGTTCTAAGTTTGCTACTTAGAAGGTTGTGTGTCAAATGCATTTACTTACATGCTAAGGCACTGAATATGCAATTAATCATTTAAAAGAAGTACGTTTTTTAATTCATTATTTTTAAGAACTCAATTCCTCTCAACAAAAATAAATACAATAATATGAACTGAATATTGAATGCCTTACATCATTTTCACACTGTCCATGTTTTACCTTGTACTGTGTATGTTTTTTATTGTAGCATATGTAGGTAGGTAATGGCTTTGATATTCTAGAAGCTCTGTTTATAGTTTACTCCCAGAATCAGTTCAGGCATGACAATATGTTACAATAATGTCCGCCTCTCCCTTTTTTTTTTTGATTGGCGTCATCCACTATAAATCACGGTGCATCCACATGGCCGTAACCTTGAAATAATGGCAGACATGAATAAATAAAGCTTCAACTTTAACTTCCCTACCGGAATGTTGTTAGTCTCTGCTTTATTTTGTGCTTTGATAAAGCCATTCCATTACTGCTTTAGCTCTAGAAATGTATTTAATGTGTATGTCCAGCCAAAATGTTATTCTTATTTTTAGCTAGAGTGGGGACACATTAGAACCCCTGTCGATTTTTTTTCTGCAATCCAGGGCTCAGTTGGACAAATTTTTCCTCAATTCCTGTCCTGTTGATAAGATTTTACAAGACAGGCGGAACCAGCACAGACAGAAATAAAGATTTATTTTCTTTTAGTAGATAGGAGACTTGCTAAATTCAGCTAGAATACTTCATTTGTATTTCTCTCTACGTCCCTGTTACAGATATTTACTCATTCCTGTTTGGTAAAAAAACTTTTCAGCAGGACAGAAATTAGGGAGAAATTTTGGAACCTTGGATATATGTAAAAATTTGACAGGGGTTCTAAACCTTCCATATTCTACCTAAAATGTGGTTTGACACACATTAATGCCAAAGTTTATTCAAAATAAAATGTAACGCCCTTATGCTGATTTCTTGTTTTTTGTTTTTACTAAAGTTAGGCTTTAGAGCCGGTTCACACAGGTGCGGCACGAGTTTGGGGGCGACTCGGCAAGGCAATCTCAAGACAACTTCAGAGGCGACTTGCAAAAGGACTTCTGTATTGAAGTCAATGCAAGTCGCCCCCAAAGTCGTACAAAAACCTTTTTCTAAGTCAGAGCGACTTGAGTAGCTCCTAATAGAGTGGTTCCATTGAATAGAGTGGTTTGCGACTTGTCAGACGGCTGAGTTGCCTGACGAGTCGCCCCAGTGTGAACCGGCTCTTAAACTCAAACTGTCCTTCGTACTGACAGGGGGGAAGAAATAGATTTTCTTCAGGAAAAAAAATCCAGCACATCTCTTAGTAAAAACAGCACACAACACTGGTTAGGCACACATTTAACCCTTTGATCACCCCAGATGTTTAACCCCTTCCCAGCCAGTGTCATTAGTACACTGACTGCAATTTTTAGCACTGATCACTGTATTAGTGTCACTGGTTCCCACAAAGCATTAAAAGTGTCAGTAATGCTGCGTACACAAGATCGGAATTTCCGATGAAAAAAGTCTGACTTTTTTTCATCAGAAATTCCGATCGTGTGTGGGCCCCATCGGACTTTTTTCCGTCGGTGTTTAGAAATAGAACATGTTTTATTTTTTTCCGATGAAAATAAAACCGATAGGAAATTACTATCATTTGTGTGCAACTTCGACGGTGAAAAAACCCACACATGCTCAGAATCATGTAGACGCGTGCTCGAAAGCATTGAAATTCATTTTTCTCAGCTTGTCGTAGTGTTTTACGTCACCGCGTTTTGGACGGTCGGAATTTAGTCTGACAGTGTGTATGTAAGACTGATGGAAGTCACGGAAAGACGGAAAATTACATCGGATTTTATTCCATCGGACTAAAAGTCGCTGATTGCCGCCATTATTACTACCATTAGTATTATAATTTTTTTTTTTTAAATCCATTATATATCCCAGTTTGTAAATGCTATAATTTTTGAGAAAACCAATCAATATATGTTTTTTGGGATTTTTTTTACCAAAAATATGTAGCAGAATATATTTTGGCCTAAATTTATGACGACATTTTATTTATGTTTTTTTTTAACAGTGCAAAAAATAAAAAATAAACCCAGGTGAACAAATACCATCAAAAGAATTTGATTTGTGCAAGACAAATTAAACACATTTAATTTAGGTATAACATTATATGACCGCACAATTATCAGTTAAAATAACAGTGCCATATTGCAAAAAAATTGCCTGGTCATGAAAGAAATCTTACGCAGGGCAAGTGGTTAAATAGTACCAATAATAACAAATATGTGGTTATACTTAAATGAAGTATGTTGGAATGTGTAGTTAATATGCTGTGAAAAGACAACATGTGGTCTCCAAAATATAGTAAAGCTGATTTGACTACAGCAAAGTAAAAAGACCACACGTGGTCTACGAAGCATAGGGATCCTGATCCGACTACAGCAAAGTAAACTTCAATTCAATTTTATCTTCTAAATCCACATTGCTCTCTTTACTCATGTAATGAAAAGCCCTAATATTTAAAGGCTCTGGGAAATATTCCAAGACATATTCCTGCCACAAACAAACTGTATACATCTAATACTGGTTTGATGTGGTGTGTCTGAACCAACTGACCCGGTTTGTCACAATTTTTAGTAAATTAACAATACCCCCTGGATATTAATTATACAAATGTACTCATGATTATTACAAGCAACGAAGCATATTAACATGCTGCACATGCCATTGTCTTTATGCTTGCCTTCACAATATAATAATAGCCAATATCTACAAGCAGACACAAACTTTCTTTTTTTATTGATGAATAAACCTGTATGTACCATTGTACAATCATACATTATATACAGTATCTGAAGAAAAAGAAACACGTTCACATTCAATACATATTTTGAAAGACAACAGCAGTGACAGTAATTTGATTACACACATACACTTATGCACCAAGGCATGGGAGAGGGATTTTAACCTCTTTATCCAATTTCTCCTTTCATTTTTTTGAAACAGAGGAATGTCAAAGCCACCGCAAAAAACATCCTTCAGACTAGTTTGGGATGCTATTCCGCATACACGTTTTTAAACTTGTTTTGGTTGCATTTGTATGCATTTTTTTCCTTTCTGTGTTTTTATGCATTTTGATGCTTTTATTTTTTATTTTATTTTTTTACTGACAGTCTAGACTGCCAGAGTGCGTGTTTGCGAAAAGAGGAAAAGAGAAATGTAGCGAGGAGGTTAGGAAGAGTCAAGAAAATGAAAAAGAGCGGAAATTGAGAGATTGAGAGTAGTGAGAGAGAAAAGAAAGTAGAGGACAACCACCCTCCCCAGAGCCTCCTCACTGCCTGGGGACCCCAACAAAATGTCACCTGTGCCAGAACGGGGGTTCATCCAGTTTTTGGGGCTTTTAGCACATTCCACAGCTCCCATACCCAGTTGTGGGTATCGAGGGAATAATTCTGTAAAGCTGTTTGATACTTTTTTACTGCAGTTCAGTACAGTTCTGTGCAGGAAAAAAGCAGCATGTTGTATTTTTTTTTATGGAACTAAAACGCACTGGAACACACTGCACTGGTCTGAACTATGCCAGTGGAACCCATATAACCTATTATCCTTGTGTTTTTGAGCACTGGACTGCATGTGGGGTTAATTGGGCCTTAATTTTTGCCACTATGAGTATTCTGTTCCCATCTTCCTTTTAGTGACTGTTCTCCTGCTCAGCTCATTGATAGAGAGAACAGTGATTGTGTTTCTGAAAAGCAAATTTACTATTGGGTCTGTTTATTAAAAAAAAAATGATATCTTTAAGTCCAGCAAAACTGCATGCACATTCAGTCTGTGTTAACTTTAGTAGCAACGTTACAGATTTTTCACACTATGTACAAAGCTGTGGCTGTTGTTTGAATGAGACAAAATCAAATGTTGTTTGGTCCAAGTGAACATTTGGGTTGATTTACTAAAACTGGAGAGCGCAAAATCTGGTGCAGCTGTGCATGGTAACCAATCAGTTTTTAACTTCAGCTTGTTAAATTAAGCTTTGACATTAAGCCCAGGTTCACACTGGGTATGATTTGGTACGATTTGAGATGCGATTTCACATGTCAAATCGCATCTCAAATCGGCGGCATTTGTCAGCAATTGTCGGCAATGACACCGTCCTAATCGGTGCGACGCCTCATCTGCGGTGCTTCCCCTGATTTCAAAAAGTAGTTCCTGTACTCCTTTTTGTGATTTCGGGCCGCATTTACATTGACATGTTATATTTACCTCCACTGTGCATTTTGTATAGAGTGTCCCCGAACCCTGTCTTCTGGGGGCCCTCGGCGGCTGTCTCGGCTCCTCCTCGCAAGAGCTTTCCACCTTGGTGGAAAGCTTTTGCGGGCGCGCTCCCGTGATACAGCGGTGGGCATAGCCGCCGACTGTATCGCTCGGCCCCGCTCCTATCAATCCGTCCAGCCTAGCCAATCAACGGCCAGGCTGGGAACCGAAAAGGGTTACGGGGACGCGCGCGGGACTTTCGATGGGGGGGGAAGTAAAACAGGGGTTCGGGGGGCATAGGATGCATTAAGGTGAAAAAACATTTACCTTTACAACCCCTTTAAGCCCTGGTTCACACTGGTGTGATTTGACATGTGATTTGACATGACGCCAGGCTTGTTTACAAGTGATCGCTCCTTCATTTGACGGAGCGATCACATGGTAAATGGCCGCTGTCATCGGCCATTTACCATGATCCATAATGCGCCGGGTCTGGTCACAGATATTCCCGAGTGCGTGCTCCAAGGGATGCGTGGGAGCAAGATTCTGGGAGGACGTTATAGTACTGAGTAATGTACTAATTTTGTGGGTGTTTCTCCTATCCTGGCATTTCAGGAACTCAAGAACTATGATAGGTTCTCAGGAAATTAAATGCATTAATTCTGCATAATTTATGTTCCATGAAAGCCCAAAGGTGATCCCTGGATTTTGAACCTTTCTATGTGGCTAGACTGTGAAAAAGTCTCACACATGTGGTATCCCCATACTTGGAAGGCATAGCACGTGTGCTGGGGTGTATTTGTTAGTTTACCTATAATGTGTGTGAGAAATGGTTAGTTAAAATGACAACCTTGTGAAAAAATATTTAATTTCTTTATTTTTTAAAACATTGTGACAAAAAAAAAAAATACAATTTAAAAAAACTCACCTTACTAAATACCTTGGACTGTCTACTTTTAAAAGAAAGGTGTGATTTGGGAAGTTTTTGTACTGTCCCAGCATTTTAGGGCCTCAAGCAATTAGATAGACAGTCAGTACATCAGGACTGATCAAAATATACTGTATATACCATAATCTGTAGACTTTATAGCTTTCACACAGACTAAATACAGTAATATACACTGATTTTTTATTTATTTTTTATCAAATGAATGTAGCAGAATACATTGTGTCCTACATTTATAGAAAAAAGATTATTTATTTGCAGAATTTTATAACAAAAACTAAGAATTTGTTTTTTCAAAAGGTTTGGCTTATTTCCTTTATGTGGCAAGAAATAAACAAAAACAAATAGTGGTGAATAAATACTAGTGTTGCTCACGAATATTCGCATTGCGAATATTCGTTACGAATATTGCATATTCGAGTATTCGCGAATAAATCGAATATCTCTGTGAATATTCGCTATTGCGAATATTCGTATTTTTTCAAATTTATTTTTAAAACAGATCACATCCTAGTGATCTCCATCGACGTCTAAAAGCATTGCTGGTATGATTAGAGACCCTGGGCCGAGTAGCTGAGGCGATCCTTTTATGTTGCCGAATATTCGCAATGCGAATATTTGTATTACGAATATTCGCAAATACTTTCTCTGCCCTTCTGTGTTTTGTGTATAAAAAAAAAAAAAAATTAGCTTTAGTTTAGTCATATAAGTTTGTGTAAGTAGAGTTAGTGTTTAGTGCATATTAGTTTAGTAATCCAGGAAATGATCTCCGTTTTCGCGTGTTGACGAGAATTTCGCAATCAATTTCGCATTAGCGAAATTTAGCATTCGCATTAGCGAAATTTTGCATTTCGCATTTTTATAAAATATCACGAATATTCGATATTAATGAATATTTTGCGAATATTCTTCTATATATTCGTGAAATATCGCGAAATCGAATATGGCGTATTCCGCTCATCACTAAAAAACACTACCAAAATAAATCTTTATCTGTCTCAAAATTATACAACATTAATGTGAGTACAGTGCTACATGGCGTTCAAAGTGTGACAGCTCTTTTTTTGTTGTTGTTGCAGTGAACAAAAAAGTACAATTTGGATAATGTCATATACAGTGCATCTGTAAAGTATTCACAGTGCTTCACTTTTTCCACATTTTGGTATGTTTCAGCCTTATTGCAAAATGGATTAAATTAATCTTCCTCAATATTCTACAAACAATACCCCATACTGAGAACATGAAAGAAGTTTGGTTTTCAAATGTATTAAAAATAAAAAATGAAAGAAATCCCATGTTCATAAGTATTCACAGCCTTTGCTCAATTCTTTGTTGAAGCACCTTTGGTCTGAGCACTGACAGGCTGACTCCCCCACCCCTTCAACCTCTGCAGCAATGCTGGCAGCACTCATACGCCTATTTCCCAAAGACAACCTCTGGAAATGACGCTGAGCATGTGCACTCAACTTCTTTGGTTGAGAAAAAAGTGTTCACTGACTCATCTCACACATTTGTATTGGCCTCATCCCTGTGATAATGGACAAAAAGTAACTCCCCCTAGGTGGGACTTTAAGGGCCAAACAAAGTGTTGAACTGTAAAAAGATTTATTAGAAGCAGGTATACACACTGGCACTTGATATTGGTGCTCGTAACAAGCACCCAATGTACATATAAAAAGGACAAATAAACAAAAAAACAAACATTAAAACAGCACGTGTCACACTGGGTGTGACACCTAGACAAAAAAAACTCTCCTATTGGATGATAGATGAATGCCCGATGCGTTTCTGGAAGTAGACCGTCATCAGGGGCAGTACATGAAGAGGAATGCAGTAGTGGTTCTTTCTTTCACACGAACCAAGTAATTTTGTGGGTAAGGACCCTCTTTAGCTGCCTGTATCTATATCGATGAGACTTCTTTGGCTGACCATGGCAAGGCCTGTTCTGAGTGAAACCTGTCCTGTACCTGTCCCGCGGTATGGTCTTGGCCACTGTGCTACAGCTCAGTTTCAGGGTCTTGGCAAATCTTCTTATAGCCTGGGCCATATTTATGTAGAGCAACAAATCTTTTTTTCAGATCCTCAGAGAGTTATTTGCCATGAGGTGCCATGTTGAACCTCCAGTGACCAGTATGAGAGAGTTATAGCAATAACACCAAATTTAACACACCTGCTCCTCATTCAGATCTTGTAACACTAACGTGTCACATGGAAAGATAGGATAAAATATTTACAAAAATGTGAGTGGTGTACTCACTTGTGTGACATACTGTATATAGACAGGTGTGTGCCTTTCCAAATTATGTCCAAACAATTGAATTTACCACAGGTGAACTCCAATCAAATTGTAGAAATGTCTCAAGGGTGATCAGTGTAAACAGGATGCACCTGAGCTCAATTTTGTCAAAGGCTGTGAATACTTATGTATATGGGATTTTTATTTTATTTTTGTTTCTTATTTTTAACAAATTTGCAAAGATATCAAACAAGCTTCTTTAACTTTGCTGTTATGTGATATTGTTTGTAGAATTTTGAGGGTAATAATTACTTTAATGCATTTTGGAATAAGGTGGTAACATAACAAAATGTGGAAAAAGTGAACCACTGTGAAAGCTTTCCGGATGCACTGTATGAGAAAAGTACCAGGGCCGGCGCTAGCAATAGGCAGATCAGGCGGCTGCCTAGAGCGCCAGATTAGGGGGAGCGCCAAAAAACAAATCCCCAGCCACTCGCTGGGATTCAGATTATTAAAATCCCACGAGGACTGGCGGTTGCGCCTGTGAAACCTAGCCCTGTGACGGACCGCTCACCGCTCTATCCCCAGCCTGCAGTAGCGGCGCGGCGGCAGTGAGAAGATGTCTGAGGGAAGAGAGCCGGGATGAGAAGCAGCCGACCGGAAGTGCCGCATGATCGGTGGAGGGGGAGAGGATGAGATGGGAGCCCTGCAGCTGCATTTAGTGTAACTACGGCGGGCTTGCCGTTATATCCGCTCCCCCCCCTCCTCCTGCGCGCTCGGGGATCTTGTTTGAAGGGACAGGCAGGTGCAGCGCCACTCTCCTGGACCTGAAGTGAAGTAATCACCGCAGCTGACTCAGGTATAGTAGAAGCACAGGCAGCGCTCCGTGCTGTAGCCTGTGCCCAGTCACACAAAAAACAAACACTGACTGCTTTTTACTCTGCATGGACTAATAGTGCATTGCACTGTGTACACAGGGGGGAACTGATATGTGGGGGGGGCGGCTTAGGCAGACATGCAGGGGGGGTACTGATGTGTGTGGGGGGGGGCAGACATGCAGGGGGGTACTGCTGTGTGTGTGGGGGGGGGCAGACATGCAGGGGGGTACTGCTGTGTGTGGGGGACAGACATGCAGGGGGGTACTGATGTGTGTGTGTGTGTGGGGGGGCAGACATGCAGGGGGGGTACTGCTGTGTGTGTGTGTGGGGGGGGCAGACATGCAGGGGGGTACTGATGTGTGTGTGTGGGGGGGGGGGCAGACATGCAGGGGGGGTACTGCTGTGTGTGTGGGGGGGGCAGACATGCAGGGGGGTACTGATGTGTGTGTGTGGGGGGGGCAGACATGCAGGGGGGGTACTGCTATGTGTGGGGGGGCAGACATGCAGGGGGGGTACTGCTGTGTGTGTGGGGGGGGCAGACATGCAGGGGGGTACTGATATGTGTGTGGGGGCAGACATGCAGGGATGGTACTGATGTGTGGGGGGGCAGATATGCAGGGGGGTACTGATATGTGTGGGGGGGCAGACGTGCATGGGGGTACTGAATGTATGTGTGGGGGGGACGTGCAGGGGGGTACTGAATGTGTGTGTGTGGGATGGATGTGCAGGGGGGTACTGATATGTGTTTGGGGGGGGCAGACGTGCAGGGGGTACTGATATGTGTGGGGGGCAGATGTGCAGGGGGGTACTGAATGTGTGTGGGGGGACAGATATTTGTGTGTGGGGGGACAGATGTGTGTGTGTGTGTGTGGGGGGGGGGGTCGATGTGCAGGGGGGAACAGGTGTGTGTGTGTGTAGGAGGCACAGGCGTGCAGGGGGTACAAAGGGGGAACAGATGTGTGTAGGGGGGAACAGGGGTGTGTGTGGGGGGGGGGGGCAGATGTGCAGGGGGTGCAAAGGGGGAACAGATGTGTGTAGGGGGGAACGGGTGTGTGTGGGGGGGGGACAGATGTGCAAGGGGGTTACAGAGGGGTAGCAGATGTGTGTGGGGGACAGATGTACAGGGGAGGGGGTGTGTGCAGAGGGGAACAGGCATGCAGAGTGATACAGTAAAGGGGTTAGAAGGTCCAGAGGCACAGGTGCAAACCTGTGGACCACTGCTGAAGAAATAGGTGCCGCAATTTTTTTAGTGAGGGGCGGAGTCAGTGTGTGTGTTGGGGGGGGCGGCAAAATTAGGTTTCGCCTAGGGTGTCAAAAATCCTTGCACCAGCCCTGAAAAGTACACACAACCTAACACACAGGAGAAGATTACAAAGACTTGCACACACTAAATTAGGAGATTATCCATCCAAGTCCCAGTCATTTATCAAATAATTGTATAATTTCTCTGCAATTTTGAGTCATCTTATGCTTGGAAACTTATAACAACAATTTTGCATTTTTAGTACATTTTCTATGAGTTTGCAACTTTTTTTTACAAATGTTTTGCTGATGTTGCAAAAAAAGAAATACGAAAACAAGTACAACTAATTGAGTAGATAAGAGAGTGATATAGTAAACATAGATACAGTTGCAAGAAAAAGTATGTGAACCCTTTTGGAATTATATGGATTTCTGCACAAATTGGTCATAAAATGTGATCTGATCTTCATCTAAGTCACAACAATACACAATCACAGTCTGCTTAAACGAATAACACACAACAAATTAAATGTTACCATGTTTTTATTGAACACACCATGTAAATATTCACAGTGCAGGGGGAAAAAGTATGTGAACCCCTAGACTAATGACATCGTCAAGAGCTAATTGGAGTGAGGTGTCAGCCAACTGGAGTTCAATAAATGAGATGAGATTGGAGGTGTTTGTTACAGCTGTCCTGCCCCTGCTTTTCACAAGAAGTATTGCCTGATGTGAATGATGCCTTGCACAAAAGAGCTCTTAGAAGACCTACAATTAAGAATTGTTGATTTGCATAAAGCTGAAAAGGGTTATAAAAGTATCTCCAAAAGCCTTGCTGTTCATCAGTCCATGGTAAAACAAATTGTCTATAAATTGAGAAAGTATAGCACTGCTGCTACTCTCCCTAGGAGTGGCCGTCCTGTAAAGTTGACTGCAAGAGCACAGCGCAGACTGCTCAACGAGGGGAAGAAGAATCCTAGAGTGTCAGCTAAAGACTTACAAAAGTCTCTGGCATATGCTAACATCCCTGTTAGCGAATCTACAATACGTAACACACTAAACAAGAATGGATTTCATGGAAGGATACCCCAGAGGAAGCCACTGCTGTCCAAAAAAACATTGCTGCTAGTTTTCAGTTTGCACAAGAGCACCTGGATGTTCCAGTACTGGCAAAAAATTCTGTGGAGAGGTGAAACCAAAGTTGAGTTGTTTGGAAAAAAAACACACAACACTATGTGTGGAGAAAAGGAGGCACAGCACACCAACATCAATACCTTATCCCAACTGTGAAGTATGATGGTGGGGGCATCATGGTTTGGGGCTGCTTTGCTGTATCAGGGCCTGGACAGATTGCTATCATCGAAGGAAAAATTAATTCCCAAGTTTATCAAGACATTTTGTAGGAAAACTTAAAGGAAGCTACAGCATTTAAATGTCACTTACCTCCTTTTTCCTTTTGACTTCCAAAATACAGTAATCCAGGTTTGAAAATGCCATTTCCTGTCTTTCCTCTTCTTGCTTTCCACCAGCATCTGCATGGTGGAAAGCAGAATGTGCTCACCCCCTCCCTATGACTACAGCCCTGCGTGAAGATGCTCTCTTATCCCTCACAGGCATGGAGGCTAAGCCTAATGGGAACTGTAGTTCTCGTTAGGCCGTGATGTAGCAAAAATGAATGCGCACCACAAACCAGGAAGTCAGTGAGAATAACGATTCAGGAGTGACGGAGGTGAATAAAACAGCTCGATTTCAACAGGTATCAAACTAGTTATAATGCAAAACATTACTTTATCAGCTACTGTCAGACTTTAATTTAAGGGGGAAATATTTTTGTCTTTACAACCCCTTTAAGGCCATCTGACCACCAGCTGAAACTCAACAGAAGATGGGTGTTGCAACAGGACAAAAACCCAAAGCACAGAAGTAAATCAACAACAGAATGGCTTAAACAGAAGAAAATACGCCTTCTGGAGGGGCCCAGTCAGAGTCCTGACCTCAACCCGATTGAGATGCTGTGGCATTACCTCAAGAAAGCGATTCACACCAGACATCCCAAGAATATTGCTGAACTGAAACAGTTCTGTAAAGAGGAATGGTCAAGAATTACTCCTGACTGTTGTGCACGTCTGATCTGCAACTACAGTAAAAGCTTGATTGAAGTTATTGCTGCCAAAGGAGGTTCAACCAGTTATTAAATCCAAGGGTTCACATACTTTTTCCACCTGTACTGTGAATGTTTACATGGTGTGTTCAATAAAAACATGGTAACATTTAATTATTTGCGTGTTATTCGTTTAAGCAGACTGCGATTGTCTATTGTTGTGACAATGTGATCAGATCACATTTTATGACCAATTTGTGCAGAAATCCATATCATTCCAAAAGGGTTCACATACTTTTTCTTCCAACTGTATAACAAGGATTATTGGCAAATTTAACACTTTAGTCGATGTTAGAGTAGGTAGGAGCTAACTCCTCACATATGGCAGTCAAACAAAATAGTAGCAACAGAATGTAATATAAAAAGAGTAATAGAAAGATCTGTGAAACTGGTAGCTGAGAATCTACAACATGCTTACAAAATCCGGATCTATGAAACCATCCTGTGTAAAAGTATAAAAATAATGAAGGAAACAAATAAGGTACCGTAAGTTACATAAGAGCAATAGTCTAGATTGTTTAGAAAAAATTATACGAGAAGGAAAGAAAAACAAAGGAAAAATATGCATACGAGGGAAGAGGTCTTAACCGCTTTATAGACATGGCTTTATAATGCAGATTAACCACTTCCCGCCCGGCCAATAGCAGATTTACGGCCGGGAAGTGGTTATGAAATCGTGACTAGCCGTTCTCAAACGTCTAGCACGATTTCAATGCCGCGCGCGCCCGTGGGGGCGCGCAGCGCGGCGATCGGTGATGCAGGGTGTCAGTCTGACACCCTGCACCTCCAATCTCGGTAACGAGTCTCCGGCGGAGCCTCGTTACCACGTGATCAGCCGTGTCCAATCACGGCTGATCACGATGTAAACAGGAAGAGCCGCCGACGGCTCTTCCTCACTCGCGTCTGACAGACGCGAGTACAGGAGAGCCGATCAGCGGCTCTCCTGACAGGGGGGTTCACGCTGATTGTTTATCAGCGCAGCCCCCCTCGGATCGCCACACAGACCACCAGGGAGTGCCCACACTAGACCACCAGGGAACTTAAAAAAAATAAAAAAAAGGGAAAAAAAAAGGACAAAGAAAAAAAAAAGGGGCAGTAAAAAAAAATGATGCCAATCAGTGCCCACACATGGGCACTGATTGGCAACATTGATCCATCAGTGCCACCCCTCAGTGATCATCAGTGCCACCCCAGTGTCTGTCAGTGCCACCCCACAGTGCCAATCCATGCCCAGTGCCCACCTATCAGTGCCCACCTGTGCCACCTATCAGTGCCCACCTGTGCCACCTATCAGTGCCCACCTGTGCCACCTATGAGTGCCCACCTGTGCCGCCTATGAGTGCCCATCTGTGCCGCCTATGAGTGCCCAGTGCTGCCTATGAGTGCCCATCAGTGCCGCCCATGAGTGCCCATCAGTGCCACCCATGAGTGCCCATCAGTGCCGCCCATGAGTGCCCATCAGTGCCCCATACCAGCGCCGCCTATCAGTGCCCATCAGTGCTACCTAATCGGTGCCCATCAGAACTACCTCATCGGTGCCCATCAGTGCCACCTCATCGGTGCCCATCAGTGCCACCATATCAGTGCCCGTAATTGAAAGAGAAAACATACTCATTACAAAACAATTAACAGAAAAAAATAAAAACTTTATTTTTTTTTCAAAATCTTCGCTCTATTTTTAGTTGTTGCGCAAAAAAAAAAAATTGCAGAGGTGATCAAGTAGCACCAAAAGAAAGCTCTATTTGTGGGGGAAAAAGGACGCCAATTTTGTTTGGGTGCAGTGTAGCATGACCGCGCAATTGTCATTCAAATTGCGACAGTGCTGAAAGCTGAAAATTGGCTTGGGCGGGAAGGTGCGTAAGTGCCTGGTATGGAAGTGGTTAATCTTCTCCAACTAGATATATATAAGGATTCCAAGAATAGAACAATGGCTGTCATTTTTTCATTAACCCATGTGCTTGTTCTATTTGCACAAGCTATGTGTGTTAAGCAGCAACTAAAATAAACATGACAGACTTATGTTCATGTTCTGAAAGAGATTATATTTTTTTGTGTAGAGGATAATCATATTTAAAAGGTAGATCTTAAATTGATTCTGTCCCTTAAAAAGATAGCATCTAGCAGGTATGAAGTACACAACATCCTGGAGCATAATGCATTCACCCTTGCTGGCTGTTCTGAATGGAAAAGTGGTAACACCTTCATTTACTGTTGCCCTGGCACCTCCGGGTAGCTGCACTTTATACCTGCTAGTGACTATAAACATCATGCACATAGGTTAGGGGCAATCTGAGACGCTACAGTATATAGTAGGCCATCTTAATATGTCATCCTAATAGCATTAATTGTCTTAATCCAGGAGATATTAAATCACCACAATCCCCCCGAATGACCCACCAAGTGTCAAAAAAGTGATAAACAGCTCACTATGTAAATAGTTTTGCGAATGGGCTTAAAATCAATACCCAAATATTAAAAGTTGGTGAGTCATTAAAAGCACCCAGGATAAAAAATCCCAGTTTATTGACCCTTAAAGAAAAGTTATAATGGTTTAAATCAATTTAATTTGGTTGGATTATATGTTTTAAAACCAATGGGCCAGATTCAGATACACTTAATTTTGCGCTGCATAATCAAAATACTCTACGCTGCCGTATTTTACCAGGCTCTAAATGGAATTCTGTTAGATTTTTGCCCGTACGCTACGGCGGCGTAGTCTATTTCTCGCCGCGTAATCGAAATACGCGATTAGGGGGCGTGAAGCATTTAAATTAGGCGCGTCCCCGCGGCGATCGAACTGCGCATTTGCTCCGTTCAGAAATTTCCCGCCGTGCATTGCGCGAAATCACGTCGTTACGTCATTCGTTGTTTGAGTAGCGTCGTTTACGAACATTCCTATTCCCGGACGACTTACGTAAAAAATAATAAAAGACGTCGGAAAACGTAGAAATTCGACGCGGGAACGACGGCCATACTTAACATGGGCTGTCTAATATTAGAGCAGCAAAAAGCTGGTATAGTGTTACGCAAAAAAAAGATGACTAAAGATGCCGTAAGAGATTGCAATTGAAGATCGTAATTTCTGGGATCGCCGGCAAAAGCTCATTAGCATACCCCGACGCGGAAAACGACGGGAAGTCCACCCAGTGGCCGCAATTTTATTGCAGCGTAGATCCGAAGGCGTACGAACACGTAATCCAGTCGAATTGAAGCCCGCAGCCGTCTATTCATGGTTTGAGGTTTCCGACTAGCTAAAAAACGCGCGTAATTTGAAATTACTCCAGTCTAACACCAGTTAGACAGGAGTTACGGCTCTCTGAATCTGGCCCAATGTTTTTATCTGTTTTTAATATATTTGTACAATCTTTGTTTTACTGATAAGCATTTAATACAGAACAAAGTTTTCCTTGAGCACTATGGGTTAACTACAAAGAACATGGCATTTGATGCTTTCTTTGCAGCTCTCTTTGTCAAAAATGCTTTTTGCTTGTCCATTTAGGGTCCAGCACTAACAATCAGCTTCTGGGCTTCCAACCCTTCTAAATTATTTCATAGCGTACTGTAGAGTAGAATGTAGACACAACAATTCTGCACTGTTTACATTAGGACTGTAGTGATGCCTCTGCAATTACTGTCAGTGTGGAGGCCTGGTGGTGTTATTCCAACAATAGATAACTGTGAGGCCCTGTACACACGGGCAAGAATCTCGCCAGGAAAAAAACATTGTTTTCCCTGTACAGACTTTTGTTTCAAAAGAACCACGGTTCTCTTGAAAGGAAAGAAGGCGGTGACGTCTTCGCGTTTGGCAAGCATGCACTCGTCACATTCGATGCCGTTGCCGCCATCTTGCTTCACCCTTTCTATGCTGTGGAAGCTACCGCGCATGCGTCAAAGTTATTTCGAGCATGCGCGGGTTTCCACAGCGACAGGTAGGTATACACACTCTCGGGTTTCTCGTCGGGAAACAGGCCGACAAGAATCTCAACGAGAAAAAATAGAGCAGGTTCTCTTTTTTTCTCGTCGAGATTCTGGCCAGATTCCCTGATGAGAAACCCGAAAGCCTCGTACACACGAACGATAATCTCGGCAAGAAGCAGTTTTCTTGCTGGTTTTTGCAGAGAAAAACGGTCGTGTGTACGAGGCTTTACAGTGATATATTATTGGCTGATAGCAGCAAGCAATGGGTTACCTACTTTTTTTAAACAATAATTTTATTGACTTAAGGCACAAGAAAGTACCAGAAGGCCTAGCACACACAGGAGCAGGCCATCATAAGACACAAACAAAACAACAGATCAAAAAAGGTTTGCATAGAACATAAGTGGGTGTTGGCTCATGCTTAAAGGGGAGGTTCCCCTAAAAAGAAACTTTTAACATTGCATGTCTCTTCTTAATTACATGTAGAATCGGCTGGTAGTTTAAAAAAAAAAACGTACGTACATACCATTTTCGGCATGTAGTCTCACCGTCGCTTCCGGGTCTGGCGGTCGGGGTAGGGCGTGCCTACTTGATTGACAGGCATCCGATCGACGCATACAGCGCGTCACGAGATGCCGAAATAAGCCGAACGTTGGTGCGCATGCGCCGTATAGAGCCGCACCAACGTTCGGCTTCTTTCGGCATCTCGTGACGCGCTGTATGCGTCGATCGGATGCCTGTCCCCAAACATCATACCCGGAAGCGGCGGTGAGACTACATGCCGAAAATGGTATGTACGGACGTTTTTTTTTTTTAAACTACCAGCCGATTCTACATGTAATTAATAAGAGACATGCAATGGTAAAAGTTTATTTTTAGGGGAACCTCCCCTTTAACTCAATACCAGAGCATTTATGACAGATAACCCAGGCCCCCCTCAATATCAGAATACATTCAAAGGGTAGCTAAAACCAAGCAAATTCCTCCAAATCCTTTTGCCCAGTCCCATTGATATGAAAGAACTATGCAGTAGTGTCATCTTCCACCCCCTTGGCCCAGATTTAGTTGAATTTCCAGAAGCAGCCCCTATTGGCGTAGGTGGTTTTTCAAAGTGGTAACTGAGAGTTTACTAGTCATTTCCAGTGGGCAATTGTAAGGGCCAAGAGCTTTTTCCAGTGGAGCGTGAGAGTGTTTCTGGCATAAAAAAGTTCAATAAGCGCCCTGCCAGCATTGGTGCTCGAGAGGCCCTCAACCAGACCCAGCAAACAGATTTTCAGAGAAGGGATAAAATAAATCTGTGCAACTTTGCTGATAATGTCATTCATAATTCCCCAGAATGTTTGAATAACTGGACACGTTCAAAATATGTGAAAGAAGTCCCATTTGGTTCTTTCACAGTGCCAGCATGTGGAAGGGATGTTTTTATTGTGACTGCGACATTATGGCAGACACATCGGACATAAATTCACATTTATACAGCGATCATTGCTATAAAAATGCACTGATTACTGTGTAAATGTGACTGGCAGGGAGGAGGTTAACCACTAGGGGGCTAGGAAGGGGTTAAGTGTGACCAAGGAAGTAATTCCTGTGTGGAGGTGTGGGCTTACTGTGACATGACACTGATCACTGCTCCCGATAAGAGGGAGCAGACGATCAGTGTCCTGTCACTAGGCAGAATAGGGAGATGCCTTATTTACAATGGCCTCTCCCCGTTCTGCAGCTCCGTGACATGATTGCGGGATACCGGCAGACATCGAGTCTGCAGGTCCCGTGGGCACGGTCATGGAGCTCGCAGCAGGGGTATATATACGTTGCTTTGAGCAGCCGTACCATTCTGCCGATGTATATCTACATGGCGCAGTCGGCAAGCGGTTACGTTTATTTTAAACCTTTGAAATGGAAATAATCATTTCAGTGTAAATAGTTAACTTTTCAGAATCATAGTTTTTTTCTAGGATTTATTGTTTAGAAACATTTAGCACCAAATGTTTTTGTACTAAAAAATACAACACCTAAGGGATAACACACGAAGCTAATATACTGAGCTTTGTACTCTTGTCAGGTCTCAGGATCATTACTCGTTGGCTTTGAAGCATTGCCTGGTCAAATGTGCCTCCTGATTTAATGCTGTTGAATAACAAGGTTAGGTATAGGACTACCATGTCTAACAGTTTACTATATAATAAGATAGTAAACCTGTCCATGCATGATAGCTTTACAATTTTCAGATTTTTGAATAGCCTGTTGCACTTACTCAACAATTATTACAGCATCCAAGGTGTTGTAGGATTTTCAGCAAATGTGAGAGAAAGATATTTTGAAAAATGTGTTCGCTAATTTTTTTTATTTAATTGAGAGACATAGTAGGGAGCTGTGGTGGCTCAACGTGATTGGCACTGCGCTGACAAGCCGTTCACCTCTGCAGCCAAGAGTTCGGATCCCGGTCTCGGCTACATGTGAATTGAGTTTGGTGGTCTCAGCCCGGCTCCCGGTGGGTGTGCTATGCAAGGTACGCCTGTGCTTAGTACGCCCCCCCCCCCCCCCCACAAAAACTACCACACTTGCACGCACACGAAATTGGTTTACCACGCACGCACATTGGCCATGCGGTCTCCTAAAAATGAGAGGTGAAGGACCTACGGGGCTGGCTGGGTGGGCTAGACCCCCTCACTCCCTCATAGGGGGAGTCCCTCTGCCCCGTTGGGGTCCCATTGGGCCCCAGTCGGGCTCCCAAGTGGAGAAGGTAGGATGGGGTGAGTGGGAGGCCCCCCTCACACCCGCCATTGCCACCGGGGGCATGGAGAAGGATGGCGATTGCCTCCGGGGGGAGGGTCTGCCTACTGCCAACTCCTTCAGTCCGGCTCCTCTCTCTCGAGTTCACGCACAAAAAAATACACTTAAATGAAAAAAAAAAATTGAGAGACAAAAAAAATGTATCCTTAGGAAATTAACCTCCTTGGTGGTATTCCTGAGTGTGGCTTGGGTGAAATTTCAGTACCATCAGCAGTTACCCAGAGCCACACTTAGGACTGCATTGCAATGCTCTGTGTGTTCCGGCTTCTCTTCCCTGCGAGCATGGCAACACAGGGGTTGTAGAACCAGCGGCAGATTAAAAATGTATAAATCACAACACATACACAATACATTGTAATCTTATTGGATTACATTGCTGTATCAAATCATTTGACCTCAGTTTGTCCCCAGTGCTTTGTCCAGTGCCCTTGCCTGCAGTTTTACAGTTTTTTTCTGCCTGGAAACTGGAGAACAACCATGGCATTCAAAAACTGTGCCTCTACATCAAAATCAGTTTATGACATGCTGAAAAACAGCGATAGCGATACAAAATCACTTGCAAAATTGAGTGATAGTGTTTCGTGGGGAAATTCGTCATCAGACACAGAAAGTGATTTCAGTGACATTGCTGTGACTAAGCTCAGTGATGTGTGGACTTGGTGCTCTATTGACTGTGGTACGGATCATGCAGCGCCCCCAAGATTCCCATTTACTGGAGCAGCTGGTATGAAAGTGGATGTTGAAGATGACAACCCCTTGGCATACCTACAACTATTTTTGACTGATGAGGTTATTGAAAAAATTGTTACAGAGACAAACCCGTGCCAAGAGCAACAAGCTGCTGCACATCAGAAGTTTTCAAGAGTAGAAAGTGGGAACCAGTGATCAAAGAGGACATTTTGAAATTTCTGGACCTAATCATTCTTCACGGAGTGGTGGAGAAACCCATGTAAATTTCCTACTGAGCTATGTGTCAAATAGAGACATTAGCATAGAGGAAAGTCTAATTGCCTACAAGGGAAGGCTCAGCTGGATATAATACATGGAATCAAAGAGAGCACAATTTGGCATAAAACCCTTCATGCTATGTGAATTGACAACTGTTTACATTAGGAATTCTGTCCTATACACTGGGAAAGTAACCAAATTCAACCCAAAATGCAGCATTTATGAAAAGACAACATCTTCTGTTTTTTCACAGATTGAGCCATTGCTAAATCTGGGCTATTGTTTAACTACAGAAGACTTTTACACATCTGAACTTTATGAGTTCCTTCTGCAGAACAAAACGGATGCCTATGAAACCGTTAGAGCGAACCGATGTGACATGCCGGCAATCTTTGGCAATAAGAAGCTCAAGACTGGAGAAATGGTTGCCTGGCAGAAAGGCAAAATGTGATGCCGTGACAAAAAAGACATGTGCCACTGTCATGGTACGCACAAAAGGTGGGAAAGTTTTAATGAAGCCACAAGTAATGATAAACTACAAAAACAACATGGGAGGTGTTGACAGAGCTGACCAAGCAATGACATTCAATCCATCAATGAGAAAACAAAAAAAAAAAAGTACTACAAGATCTTCAGGCATCTTTTTGAGCAATGCTTGTGGAATGTCTACATTCTGCTCAAAAAAAAGAGTGACAAGCCTGTAATTTATGCTGACTTTATTTGGAAAGTTTGCGAATTGATCTTTCTGAACCACCAATGGCTGTGTTAGAGCTAGACGTCGTGCTGCTGGCGTTGTCAACCTGAAACGCCTATCTGGTCGTCACTTCATGGACTACATCCCACCATCCGAGAAGAAGTCAGCGCCTACAAGGAAGGGTGCGCGTGGTTTGGTGCTCAAAGAGTGATGACAGTAGAAAGAAAATCCTAAAGGAAACCAGGCTCCATTGTCCTGATTGGTACGTCGGACTTTGTGCAATCCCATGTTTCAAACTGTATCATACCCGGGATGTTTACTGAAGCAATAAGACTAGTAATATTGCACCCTTGTTTGGAAAAATGTCTGTGTTTTGATTTGATATTATTGACTAAAATGTATTGAATAAAATGTATTATTATTATTAAAATAATATTTGTTATTATTTATTCAATTATAATTTTGTGTTTCAAACTTTATCATAGCCGGGATTCTTGTTTGGATAGATTTAAGAGTTATTCCTAAGAATTACAGCCCTACAATAAAAAATGCCAAATTTCCGTGCAAAGCAATTGTACTTTCAGCATCAAAAATCTGATGTAATCATACCGCCCGGGAAGTTAATGAATAACTAATGCCTTGACCCCCCCCCCCTTTGTTAGTCAACCTGAAGAGATGTTAAAAAGAACAGAAATGCACATTCAAAATAATCTGAATATCCACTCTTAAATCGACATTAAAGGTTCTTGTAAAAAGTATATATATAACAAACTCATCATACTTACCTGCTCTGTGCAGTGGCTTTGCACAGAGCAGCAACCTTGATCCTTCTCCCCCCTCGATGCACCTGGCTCCTTTTTAGCCAGTCCCCCCAATAGCAAGCCGCTTGCTCTTGGTGCACTGGGGCTTACTCGCTCCCGAGCCTATGCATCCATAAAACACACAGAGCCATGGCCCGGCCCTGTCCCCCACTCTCTTTTTATTGTCTCACTTGCTGTGATTGACAGTAGAATAGAATAGAGCGCCTGAAAGTAAAAAACTTTGAGTTTTTAAAACCACTCTAAGTTGGTCATTTTAGTCAAACCTCATCTTTTTGGATAGTTGTGTGTGCTGTTATTCTCTAAAATGATCTTCTTGTCAAAGCAGAAATATCAGCCAAGAGTCAAAATGTAAGTTCACCCCCATGAGAATATAATGATTGTCTGCTGCTTGAGAAGTATGGAGCTGTCGGCTAATGAAGCCTGTAGGCTTTGTTCACATCAACTCATTGCTGTAATGCTCATACATTCATAGATGCTGTTCTTATGTTAAAGGCCCCTTTCACACAAGGTCTGTCTGGCTGTTTTTCTGTCTGGCCAGATCAGCTTGGAGGGCAGTCAGGTGTAAACAAACAGCCGGTCTGTTTACATTGGACTGCCCATAGAGAAGGCCAAGCTCTGTTCATGTCCACTCTGCAAAGGGGGTCTAACAACTGAATTGAGCACTGGTTTCCTGACTATAGAAGATATCTGTGGACACTTTAAAAACAACTTATCTCTGAGTCTTGAGATTCTATTTTGAAAGCTTCAAAAACATCTGATAACTCCAAGATATTACTTTTCGATATTAGATTTAACCAAAACTTTTGTTTGGAAGGGGAAGGGAAACAAGTGGAAACACGTTAGAACCCCTGTCAGACTTGTATTGCTTTCTGTTGCTCTGTTTAGAAGATATTTCCCCAACCTCCAGTACAGAAGGTGAAGACAAATGTTTTTCACAGGACAACAGCAATAATAACACTGTTTTTTTTTTTTTTTTTTAGTAAAAGGCGATAAGGTTAGAACTTTTAATTGCTGTCTATGTCCCTGTTGGGGATTTATCTTTACTTCCTGACACAATAAAAATGCGGTCACCAGAACATGATGTAAAGTGGTGACAGGATGTACAGTGAAAACTTACCAATTAGGGCGTTCTAAATTGTACCCACTATGTTTCAAATAAAAAGAAAAAAAAGTTTGTCTGCAAATATACTGGATTTTATATTTCATTGGTTTTCCTTCATTTCACAACAGAAAAATACAAACAGGATATAAGTATGATAATGTAGAGTAAATAGGAAATTAGTTTTTTATTGGATTTCATTGTACATCTATCAAAAAACAGTACAGGTTATTCTGTCAAAAAGACTGAATGTTCTGTGCATTCATGTAAAAAAAATTGTAAGCAGCCAGTTTTACTTATTAGAAAAATTTGACAGCAGCAGAAGAATCCTGGCTAATCTGCTATTCTCATGTTCCCATGGCCCATCCTCATAATTCATGCTAAAGATTTTAAAAATATCAAATTTTTTATTGGACAAGGTTGTTGTAGCATAATGAAGCACTCGTGTATAGCGTCCATTAGTATGCTTAGTGGATTCCAGCATTATTCTTGCTTAGAATATAATGAATGGGCAAATATTTCTTAAAGATTTGTTCATCCTTTGTCTAAAATTGATACATATTCTTTTTTTCATTCACTGTGTATGTACATGTTGACAATGCACCGAATGCAGGCACATGTGAAATTGTTTTATTTAAATGACTGATGAATGTACAATGGCAATAATATGAACATGCCATATAGGTTCACTCGCTAAAAATAAGGCCTTAGTAAGAAGGGCTTCCATGTTTACCTTAAAAATCATTCTAATAAAATTAATCTGTAGTCCCAGCATCCCTCTAGAGGTGTAGCCACCTTGGCAACTGTCTTACCAAAGATCAAAGGCTTATTTCAAGAAAACTAATGTATAGATGCTTTCCCTAACCCCTGTTTATCTATTACTGTATTTAGTAAGATCTCTTGTAAAATACATGCTATGGGACCCTTCGGGGTAAGACCGTGCTAAATTAAGATACCTCTCAACTCAACATGTATTTTAATTTTTACATTACCTGCCAGTTCCTATGGTGAGGAGACTCCAGAGTCCTGTTTAAGGGGAGTGTTGCTGGAAATTTTGCCCGTTATGTCAGCTGGCCCAAACCAGGTGAGTTTGTTGTAAGCCCTATTCTGGAAGGGTCATTAAAAGCCCTTCAAGGTTGTTTGCCTGAAGGCTACTGGAGCAGGGAGAAATTAGACTCTCAATTTTTGTGGCTGATGTGCTCAAGAAAAAGTTCTTTGTGATGTTTCTCGATGCTGTAACCCACCTACCAAATGCTAAATGATGAACTGCAAGAGCAACAGAAGAATTTTACACATCCTCCTGTCCTACTTCTCACTACAAAGTTTTAATAAACAGTTAAAATAAATTCAAGTCTGAGTCTATTCTCCTGCACCTTTGAAGGAATGCAATGATACAACCTTAGGACGAGGTCTCCCTAGGAGGGGTTCCCCCGTATAAGCGAAGGCCCTGCCAGGGGGCACTAGAGTCTAAAGCCTTGTACACACGGCCGGGGTTTCCCGTCGGGAAAACTGCCAGGAGAGCTTTTGGCTGGGAAAAACAGCTTTGTGTGTATGCTTCCTTGCAGTTTTCCCAACAGGAAAACTGCCGGGAATCCCAGCGGGAAAATAGAGAACCTGCTCTCTATTTTCCCGCCGGGATTCCCGGCGGTTTTAAACTCGGCAGTTTTTCTATGGGGAAACTGTGAGGGAGCATACACACTGCCGGGATTCCCGACCAAAGCTCTCCCTGCAGTTTTCTCGATGGAAATCCCAGCCGTGTGTACACAGGGAAACTTACAGAGCAGGTTCTCGGTTTTCCCGTCAGGATTCCCACAGACTTTATACCACTGGGAATCCCTGCCGTGTGTACATGGTTTTAAAAACATAGGATTGCTAAATGTAAATCTTCCACTTGGCAAAAAGCTCAAGATTCTCTGTTACCCATGTGCTTTACATTGTTAAATGCTGAAGGTGAGGGTTACATACATCACATTCCCCCGCCCCATCCCCGACACACGTACTTACACTCACACTACACATACACTATCATGACAGGCAGACAGTTAATGGAAACACTAAACTGAAGCATCTCACAATAAAGCACATGGTGCAGAGGTGCATCCAGAAAATGAAGGATCTGGCCTGTTTTTTTTCCACAGCATCACAGGTAATGGTCATTGCTTAAACCTTATCTAAACTCAAAAGCAAAAATGCAATATATTGCAGTTTAGCAATCCTTATGGGGGTTGTAAAGTCAGAAGTTTTTTTTCTATATTAAAGTGGATGTAAACCTGATTTTTTTTTTTGATGTCACAGTGTACAGTATAAGATTTTCTATAATCTGTGCCCAGTCTTGCCACACAGAGTTAATCCAGCTCTGAACAATCCTCTTTTATTGTTCAGTGAAATAAAGCAGACTTACAGAGAAAAACCTTAGTCTGTTCCGCCCCCTTGCTGTGAGTGACAGGTTATTTACATATCTCATGCACTAGCATGTGCCAGGTATTATTTATGACATGATGTGAAACATGTCAGCCACCTTTTTCCTGTTGTTCACTTCATTTTGACTGCATCGCTTTGGTTGTTTTTTGGATTTCATTTGTACAATAAAGACATTGGGCCAGATTCAGGTACATCTGCGCATTATTGGACCGGCGTAGCGCACCGCCTTTACATTAGACTGGTGCAATGTAGCGGCGCAATCACCCTATTCTCATCGGTTTTACGCAGAAATTTGCACCTGCGCAACGTTATTTCAGAGGCGCAAGGCAGAGTAATACAAATTGGAAAGGACGTGGGCGTGTTACATTGAAATGAGCCGTGACCCCATGCAAATAAAGGGCCGGCCGGCTCGCGCATGCGCGCTTGAAGCAGACCATGGTCATCACCTCTGTGCGCATGCTCACAACTCGGGAACGACGCAGTCAGTGAAATTGAAAGTGGACTAGGGTAAATTAGTGAACTACGCAAACAGCATAAATAGACAGAGACAAACGCACTTCCTTTGCAAAAGTACATCCCTTTGTATCCCTCCCTATACAGCAAGGTGCTTTTGTTCTGTTATTTATTAGCGTTTGTTTGTGACGTGTCTTTGAGAGTGATTTTTGTCTTTTATGTGTTTTCTTTGTTGTTATTTTGTTTAAATTATATTTTTGCTGGGCATTTTTTATTTTTGCTGGTCAATTTTTTTTTTTTTGGTTCTGTTTGTGTATGATTTGGGAATGTGGGGGTGACATTCCTGCCGGAAAAGGGGTGTCACCCTCATTTGTGGTGGAGAAGTGATCCCCAGGTCCGTGTGAATGGTGTATGAATGTACAGTGACATAATTGGAGCCGTGGCGTTGCAGCTCACAAGTCCTGCATGGTGGGCTTGTGCCAATCCAATGTGATGAGGATGTGATGTGTCGGTGCTAGGGACCACAGTGGTGTGCATGCATGCATTCTCATTGTGCCATGATTAATGTGTGTGTTTTGGAGAAATATAAAGAACGGAAAAATTGACTTTTTAGGCACCACTAAAGATTTAGTAAAAAATGATTTTTAATATAAATATTAATGATAAAAATTCATATTACAGGGATACTGGTAGTATCCTAAACATACAAAGTACTGTAAGAAATAAACCACATATAACACCACAAGATCAGGTATGTAAATGGGAGCCTCTGGGATAAGATATATTGAGATTAGGATAAAATGTACCATCATCCTTGCACTAGAGATGTAGGGTACTTGTGTCTAAGGTCCCCGGACCAAAGAGTCAAGAAAAGGTTTTTTTTTTGGGCCAATTAGGACTATTCCGGTACTTGTATACAGATAAACGATAGAGAAGAAAAATTAATTAAAAATGCTCAAAATTTTATTACAGAGTACAGACAAGACATATTAACATATTAAAATTATGACAATCATCCAGTAACATCACGACAAGGTCCCCGGAGGGGGAAACAGGCACGATGGATTTGAAGACTGTCACAAATTCTCTACTAGTTTCGCGGTTGGAACCGCTTCATCAGGAGAAGATCTAAACATAATTAACAATGAATCAATAAAAATATACATATACAACATAAAGTTACAAAGGGGAACCACGGGCAGTTCTGCTCACCTGGGTATACCCGCAGCATGGTGGCGGCGGCCCAGCCAGACAAAGTCCCAGAGGGGTGGCCAGAGTGGACACACATATTGAGGGACCTACTTGTCTGGTATAAAGGTAAATGGGTATATGGGTTAGTATCGATCCAGTTCAGCCTCAGTGTATAGGGAAAAGGTGAGGGGTGTGTGGGGAAACATCACACTGGTGGTTGCTAGGAGTGAAGTAAAAAGACGGGGGTTCAGGGGTGATGGGTGGGGGAAAAGGGATTAAGATCTAGAGAGCAAGGGAGGTGGAAGAGAAGAAAACAAAGAAAGAGGGGGGGGAGGAGGGGGGAGAGGGGGAAGAAAAGGGGGGGGGGAAATGGAGGAGGAGGGTGGGAAGGGCGAGGGAGGAAGGAGGGGTTGGGCAACGGATAAAAACATAGGAATAGGAAAGATTGTGACAGACAAATGGGAGGGGGGGGTTGCAGGTAAAGAAGGCAAAGAAGAGATAGGAAAGTGAAGTTGGAGGGAACCAAGAGAGGTATAAAGAAACAAGAAAGGGCAAAGAAGAAGAAAAAAGTGAAAGAAAGAGGGGGGGGACAAGAAAGGGGAGGGGGGAAGTGGTTTTGGAGCGGCAGGGAAAGACTAAGTGAGGAAGGGACCAACAGGGAGAGAGGAGAAGAGGGGAGAAGAGGAGGAAGAGGGACGAGGGGACAAAGTGGGGGAAGGGGGAGTGAAGGGAATCTTAAACAATGTGCTGGTGATGAGGTATTGATGGTAAATGGTTACCTTGGTGACAAGGGGGTTAAAATGAGAGTAGGGGGATCCCAGGATCAGGAGCCCGAATAGTGTCAACATATTGGGGTGCATGTGTGCATATAGTGATACTTATATTCCTGTGGGGGACTTGTCATGGTCACGGGAAATCATCAGGGTAGTGATGCTGACCGATGGTGCCTGGGGGAGAGAGTACAAACAGTATATATGAGTAGGAGATGAAGATAAACCAGAATGCAGGCTGATACTGGGAAGTGGAACGATCAAATATTGGGAGAGAGTACTTACTTTGGCTAGGTAAAGCCACGGCAATCCTGGGATCCCTGGGTAGTAGGGATTGGAGGCAGGAGGTCCTATTTATGTGTCCCAGTATCCAGGGACACTGGCAGGCGAGGCGGAAGCCCTGCCACAGCATCACCGGGAGCGGGGGTGTGCGCATGACGTCAGCGCGAACGTGCACGTCATGCGTCCTGTCATGGTATCAGGGCGGGGACCCGTATCACAACATCCCAGTGAAGTGCTGCTCCATGGGAGGAGCCGCAGCGATCACGGGGACAACCCCAGGCACATCCAAGGGGGGCGGGGAAAGGGAAGGGGGGAAGGAGGGGAAGGGAGAGTGTCTGGCAACGCCGTGTTGCACCACCAGGTGGCGGGAGGTGGTGAGCAGTGAAGCCCGGTCAGTAATCATCTTAAAACGGCCTATACAAACATAATATTGAAAAACGAAAATAGAAAAGTTATGCAATTGATATATATAGGATAAAGGTGTCTACTGGAGAGAAGACACCAAGGTGGCCAATAGCCTTGATTGTGAGTCTTGGAGGCGGGCATGTGGAAATCTAGCTTGGGGTGGTATGTGAATTCCTCATGGAGGCAGGTATGTGTTAAGAAAGAGAGCAAACACCTACATAAATTATACAGGGTTGGCAATCTGTATGCAAGCTAGTTTAAGGGATGCAAAATATGTCCCGGCAATGGTATTTTGCCTTGGGACAGTCTAAGCAACTAGTCTGGGGGAGGTCCTAGATTGCTATATCTAGTCTGGGGATAATCAGGCTGAGATAATAGGAAAGCAATATGGATTAGCTCTCAAGACCATGCCCACTACAGTCCCCACCCATCAACGCCATGAGAACACCAATTGGTAAATAATTTAAAAATGATAATCTAAGAGGCTACTCCCCAGATTTACTGAGGAGTATGAGGAAGGCAGGATGCTGTGGGCGGGGCCAAGCACCGGTCGCATGCCGCCATAAGGGGGCCCAGGTGTGTTATCCACCTAATTTTATGTAAATGGGAGCCTCTGGGATAAGATATATTGAGATTAGGATAAAATGTACCATCATCCTTGCACTAGAGATGTAGGGTACTTGCGTCTAAGGTCCCCGGACCAAAGAGTCAAGAAAAGGGGTTTTTTTTGGGCCAATTAGGACTATTCCGGTACTTGTATACAGATAAACGATAGAGAAGAAAAATTAATTAAAAATGCTCAAAATTTTATTACAGAGTACAGACAAGACATATTAACATATTAAAATTATGACAATCATCCAGTAACATCACGACAAGGTCCCCGGAGGGGGAAACAGGCACGATGGATTTGAAGACTGTCACAAATTCTCTACTAGTTTCGCGGTTGGAACCGCTTCATCAGGAGAAGATCTAAACATAATTAACAATGAATCAATAAAAATATACATATACAACATAAAGTTACAAAGGGGAACCACGGGCAGTTCTGCTCACCTGGGTATACCCGCAGCATGGTGGCGGCGGCCCAGCCAGACAAAGTCCCAGAGGGGTGGCCAGAGTGGACACACATATTGAGTTCAGGTATGTAACCGTTGTGACTGAATTCAGAATCGAACAATGTCTCATCAGGCTGTAGTGATGAAGGATTCCATTGCCAGGTGATGTTATCTGATTTGTCACTGTTTGAAGTCTTGGGTGCTTATAGGATCATTCTTGGGGGCTCGACATGTTTCGCTGGCTTTTGCCGCTTCGTCAGGAGCTTGAGTACTACAATGCAAAATATAGGTAAATATTGAGACCGTATAGATACACAGACATCATGTTCTAAGAAATGCCACAATAGCATAAATATCACATTTAGTCTGTGTTTGTAACTTACCAGTTCTCTGGTAGTATTGGAAAAATGTGGCCTTCACCCAACCCCTCACTCTGTCATTCCACCACAACACCCAGCCGGGTGGAGGGAAAACCTCAAATCTGTTAAAAAGCATGGTATGGCATGTTTTGATCCATTGACACGTATAGGGGAGCACTTTTTTATGAACTCAATATAATGATATAAATGAGCAGAAACAAACAAAATAGTAGAGAAAAGAAAGAAGAAAACGAACTATGTGTATCTGTGTATACATATGAGGATACACGCCCACATGTATACGCATGTGCATGCGTTGCTTCGTATTATAGAATAGAGAATATTGACTGTCATAGTAATAAATGCAGCCTGTAATCACTATCAAAAATGGATAAATATCTCTATATACACATATATACATGTGTACATGGGCTGCTTAACATTTATTTAAAAATAAAGAGCCTATAAAATAGAGAGTGGTGGCTATAATAGTAATGATTGCAGCCTAAAGTTACCATCGAAGATGGATGAATATCCTAATATTTAATAGTTACATAGGTATAAACTATTTATAGTTCTGAAATGTAGATCTATAATAGCAATAAAACTTACTTGTATGGTAAAAATAACTGACAACCAGGCACCAATAGGTGTCTCCTAGTGGATTCAGGTTGAATGGAACCAGCGAAGACAACACAGCTAACCAACAATCATAGGGTCAATCGTGCTGTTGGAATCACTAAAGTAACATAAAGTACTATTAGATATATTCTAATGAACCTATAAGGCATAAGCTATGCCATCCGGGGTATCGAAAATGACTGACCTTGTGTGTACGTGTTGTTGGATGAATTCGATGCTGGATCTCAAAGGAACGCTGCTTCGCCACTCCAGTGTGTGTCTGTGTGGCGAAAATCCTGCATTTGTTTAAAATGCTCCCCGTCTGCGTGACTTTGAGCATACGTCAGACGTCACGTCACGCAGACCACGCAATAACAGCCACAATTTAAAATTGACATATGCCTGGGACAAAAATACAATACCATTCCTCGACGTATCCATTTACAGAGATACCAAGGATAATATAAGCACCAAATTGTATCGGAAAAGCACAGCCGGCAACACTTTACTTCATGCCGATAGTGCACACCCACAACATCTAATACACAGCATACTCTACGCACAGTACATCCGGTTACGGAGAAACTGTACGTATGATGTAGATTTCAAAGCACAGGCCCAAGAACTAAGTGAGCGTCTCTTAAAACGAGGATATACAAAAAGCTTACTCAGGAAAGCATACAATAAAGCTCTTAAAAGAGAAAGAACTTCCTTGCTATATTCCAAAACCAAAACCAAAAATAATCAAGAAACTACCAAATTTATTACAAAATTTTCGGGACAACACACTTTGCTGAGGAAATGCCTGGAGCGACATTGGCATTTCCTAAGTGAGGATCCCATTTTGGGGAAATACGTAAAAGAAAAACCTGAAATCATCTTCAGGAAAAGTTCCTCCATTGGAAATCGAATTACAAATAGTGAGTACAAACCCAGAAACAAAGACATAATTCCATCTAGCAGGGGTCTTAATATTTGTGGACAGTGTTCCTACTGCCCCTGGATAAAAACAGGCACAATATTTCAGCTGCCCAATGGCGAATCCTTTCGCCCCTACTTTAGTGCCACGTGTAACACTGAAGGAGTGGTCTACTTGATGACATGCCATTGTGGCGCTTTTTATGTAGGCAAGACCATACGGCAACTTAAACAGCGAATCTATGACCACATATACTATTCTCAGTATGCCAAAATGATCACGCCAGTTAGCCGCCATCTAGGACTGTATCATAAATTTGACACGTCCATGATCAAATTTATTGTTCTAGAAGTCATACCCCAAGATCCACGAGGCGGGAACTGGGATAAGCGAATTCTCCAGAAGGAAACGTTATGGATAGAACGTCTAGGGGCGACTAAACCCCCTGGCATCAATGAGGTTCTGTCATATCGTCCCTTTTTGTAGGGTTCCTTTCTTTTCTTATTTATTTATATATTTTCAGTTTCAATTCTATTATTTCTGTTTTGCCATGTCATATGTTTCTACATATCACACTATCTAGAAACATTTAAATTCGGCCTCATTGGCCCACTGCTACTTCTAAAGGAGAGATACATAGGAAAATTTATAGATAGAAAGTCTATGCCCACGTTCTTGGGAAAAAAAAATCATAACGTTATAATAGTCTATTTTGCTTTTCCTTTGTGAGATATATAAGGAAATAATGTTTACTAATTTGCTTGCTGTATTTTTTCAGAGCGAGGTACAGGCATGTATTGTTCATTGCAATTTTATTGTGTTAATGTGGTTTTGGTCCACTCTCTCATGTTTTGCATTGCACCAATAGATCTGTTCTTTTTGCATGGAGGGCTGATCCAGTGCTGACACGTATATGGCCACCCAAGCCTCTGTTTTCTGCCTAATCAGCCCATGTCCCTCCTTTTGAGGGCGGTCTCTGGACGGCAGACTGCAGAGGCAACCCGGATGTTTAACATCTATCAACACGCACTTCCGCCCTTACCGGGATCCGGATGCCCTTAGTATCCGAGGACGCATGCGCCGATCGGCGCATGCGCGAAGTGTTTCGATGGCCGGTCTGCGTGACGTCTGACGTATGCTCAGAGTCACGCAGACGGGGAGCATTTAAAACAAACGCGGGCTTTTCGCCACACAGACACACACTGGAGTGGCGAAGCAGCGTTCCTTTGAGATCCAGCATCAAATTCATCCAACAACACGTACACACAAGGTCAGTCATTTTCGATACCCCGGATGGCATAGCTTATGCCTTATAGGTTCATTAGAATATATCTAACAGTACTTTATGTTACTTTAGTGATTCCAACAGCACGATTGACCCTATGATTGTTGGTTAGCTGTGTTGTCTTCGCTGGTTCCATTCAACCTGAATCCACTAGGAGACACCTATTGGTGCCTGGTTGTCAGTTATTTTCACCATACAAGTAAGTTTTATTGCTATTATAGATCTACATTTCAGAACTATAAATAGTTTATACCTATGTAACTATTAAATATTAGGATATTCATCCATCTTCGATGGTAACTTTAGGCTGCAATCATTACTATTATAGCCACCACTCTCTATTTTATAGGCTCTTTATTTTTAAATAAATGTTAAGCAGCCCATGCACACATGTATATATGTGTATGTAGAGATATTTATCCATTTTTGATAGTGATTACAGGCTGCATTTATTACTATGACAGTCAATATTCTCTATTCTATAATACGAAGCAGCGCATATACATGTGGGCGTGTATCCTCATATGTATACACAGATACACATAGTTAGTTTTCTTCTTTCTTTTCTCTACTATTTTGTTTTTTTCTGCTCATTTATATCATTATATTGAGTTCATAAAAAAGTGCTCCCCTATACGTGTCAATGGATCAAAACATGCCATACCATGCTTTTTAACAGATTTGAGGTTTTCCCTCCACCCGGCTGGGTGTTGTGGTGGAATGACAGAGTGAGGGGTTGGGTGAAGGCCACATTTTTCCAATACTACCAGAGAACTGGTAAGTTACAAACACAGACTAAATGCGATATTTATGCTATTGTGGCATTTCTTAGAACATGATGTCTGTGTATCTATACGGTCTCAATATTTACCTATATTTTGCATTGTAGTACTCAAGCTCCTGACGAAGCGGCAAAAGCCCGCGAAACATGTCGAGCCCCCCAAGAATGATCCTATAAGCACCCAAGACTTCAAACAGTGACAAATCAGATAACATCACCTGGCAATGGAATCCTTCATCACTACAGCCTGATGAGACATTGTTCGATTCTGAATTCAGTCACAACGGTTACATACCTGATCTTGTGGTGTTATATGTGGTTTATTTCTTACAGTACTTTGTATGTTTAGGATACTATCAGTATCCCTGTAATATGAATTTTTATCATTAATATTTATATTAAAAATCATTTTTTACTAAATCTTTAGTGGTGCCTAAAAAGTCAATTTTTCCGTTCTTTATATTTCTCCAATACTCATTAGGACGAGGCACTATAGTTACCAAAGGTGTTAATTGCCACCTCAGGGCACAGCAATTAAAAAAACTCCATAATGTGTGTGTTTAACGTGCAAAGATGCCTAATGTGAGCTGTCTCCTGACTGCTCTTCCCTCAGAAGACAGGGTAGCCTTGGTTAGGGGGGTTCCGGATAGGAGTCATGAGATGGGGTCCCAGTGCATATGCAGAGTCACCTTGAAGGGAAAAGACAGGAGGATGTTAGTCGTGCATGTGCCCCTTGTGATGTGTGCATCATGGGGGGGACAGTCATGCCTGCCACCCATGTCACTCACCAACCAGCCAGCTGTCCCCATACATGTTCTGTTCGAAATCTGTGGGGATGGGGCTCTGATTGTATATGTAGCTGTCATGGGTAGTGTCATGTGTTGGGCTGGTGATGTCCTCCTGCAGGGTTGTGGTTAATTCCATGATGGCATGAGGGGTGAATCTGAAGATGCGAGACACCTCAGAATCACTCATGCCATAGATGTCTATGCGTGTGTCATATATCCTCTCCCGTGAAGAGTGAAGAGTAAGGGGCTTGTATCAGATAAGAATATTGAATTAGATTAGATTAAATGGTAAAGTTTATATAAGCAAAAAAAAAGTAAAAAAAAAAAAAGAAGAAAATCCCGTGCCCTGCTCAGTGCCCTCCTCAGTGCCCTCCTCAGTGCCCTCCTCCTTCTTTGCTCATCTAAAGTCAGTAGTATAGCTATGAGCATGGATGCCATTAGCATGTTGGCATACAGTTTGTTGGGCAACATGTGTGACTGCTCAGCTCCTTACTAACAGTGTTGCTTTATCTGACATGTAGACGAATTGTCTAATTTTAGAGCAGCTTTTATATGGTCTAATTTTAGACAGAACATTTAGCTGTTGCGCACAGCGCGTAGCCTGCGCTGCACCAACGTTCTTTTGTGGATCCTCGTAACTCCCTCATTAGCATATTTGAATAGCAGATCAATGGTTTGTCTAGCGCAGTTTTGCGCGGACGGATGCGCCTGTCTAACGAAATTACGCTGGACCAAAAAAAATAGATTTCTTGCGTATCTCGTTTTGGGAGTGCCGTGCATCGAAACGCACGCGCACAATTACACTTACGCCGCGCATCTCCTGTTAAACCGGCGTAATCGCTTTGTGAATCTGGCCCATTGTTTTAAGGAGTGCGGCAGTCCAGGATCTTCTTCTATCCAATGCACTTTAATGCAGTGGCAGCCCGTCCATACAGGGTGCAGGAGCGCCGCCTCCTAATCCATGCGCCTGGCCCCTAATCTACATGCATTGTACCAGACACATGGATTACAATGTTTGTTTTTTAGAAGCACATGATTAGAGCCTGAGGCTCTAATTGGCTTCAAAAAAGGGTGGGCTCGGGGCGCAGAGCATTGAGGTGGCAGCGGGTTGATTGTTTACATCACCAGCCTGTTCTTACACATTCTATGCATTAAGATAAAAAGCCTTCTGTGTGCAGCAGCCCCCCTAATACTTACCTGAGGCCCATCTCTGTCCAGCGATGTCTACAAGCGCCTCAGACATCCGAGACTCTCGCTCCTGATTGGCTGAGAAACATTAGCAGCGCCATTGGCTCCAGCTGCGGTCAAAGTTGGCTAGCTATTTAGGAGAGCGAGGGGATGGGCTGGGCCATGGCTCCATGTCTGCTTTGACACACTGAGCTGTGACTCAGGTAGGGTGCCCCCATAGCAAGCTGCTTTCTGTGGAGGCACACAACAGGATAGAGGGGCCAATAGCTTGGAAGAGACACCCGAGAAGAGGATTGGGGCTGCTTTGTGCAAATCCACTGCACAGAGCAAGTAAGTATAACATGTTTATTATATTTATAGGAAAAAAATTAGACTTTAATATCACTTTAAATGTAGTGGCTGCCTTAACTTTCTTTTTAGGCTTTTTTCATTTATTTTTACCTGGCGTTTTGACTAGTAGATCTGTTATTTTTCAACTTAATTTAACAACAAAAAGAGCCGAGATGGTTGAGACAAACCATTTAACACTGACATGGTTGCTTACAAAGATTAGCTTTTTCTAATTTATATAAAATCTTTATCAGGAAAGGAAAACACATCACTCAGTTCTCAGTCATTCAGGTGCAGAGAGCACTGACTATCAGTCACTTGTTTCTGCTCTGCTCCTCCAGCACTCACTGGAGCACCAGGCTATGAGAGGGAGTGGGGGCAGCTCGCTCAGGCTGTCAGTGGTGCCCTGAGAGGTTGAGCCAGCTGCCAATCAGGCATCTGGGTGGATCCTGACATTATTGTTGGGATTTTTCCAGATCCTGGAGCTGATCTGTGATTCTGGGTCACAGGAGAGCACAAGTAAGTGCATTCCTGTGACCTAAAAGAGAAGTATGGTGGCTAGCCGCGGTCGGAGATGGCTGCTTGAGAAAGGAGCTCCGTACCATCGGGACTTCCAGCGGCACATAACAACGGTCCAGGCTCGTTCTACCACCCGAGCTTTACAGCTCTCACCAGAGGAGACCCGTCGGCAATGACGAGAAAACGAAAGGAGGACAGGAAACCTCACAAGCTGACGGAATTCTTTCCGTTCAGCCAGCACGGAGGTAGGCAAGATGGCGCCCGTATGTCCTCAACCCCAGCGTGCTCCTCTCGCTCTCTCCCTCCTTCATTTGCCTCCCAGAGCAGACTAAGTGGGTCCCCGGGAAGCCCCGATTCCTGCCCTGACACCCCACAATGAACTAGCCCGGCCAAAGCCAGGTTTAGAATGGAGGAACCGCAACAGGGCCTAGTTCTGGGGACCGAAGCAGACTCGGGGGATGACACGAGGGAGCTCCCTGAATGGATAGAGACATTCCCTACCTCTAACCAACCCATCATGGATACAACACTAAAAGACATGTTGCTCTCACTCCGCAGCACTATACAAGCAGATATGATGTCCTGCATGAAGAAATTCCATGCGGACATACAGGAGGTGGAAACGAGGGTTGAACATATAGAATCTAAAATGGGAGAATACGCTACCACGATTAACGACTTAGTGGATGCCCAGGAACAGGGGGAAGATGAGATGGAGGGCTTTAAAGCCAAACTGGCCGATTTAGAAGACAGGGGTAGAAGAAATAACTTAAAGATAAGGGGAGTTCCCGAATCTGTGCAACAAGGGGAGCTTCATACGTATGCCTCTAATCTGTTTTCATCGTTACTTCCTGATCTTACTGAAATTGACATTACTAACTATTGATAGGATACACCGCCTCCCAAAACCGTCCTACCTCCCAGATAATGTGCCTAGAGATGTGATTCTAAGATTGCACTTTTTCCATGTCAAAGAAAAGTTAATGGCGGCAATGCGCGCCAAAGATCAAATTCCGTGTCAGTACCAGCATCTCCAGTTTTATGCTGATCTCTCACAGTACACCCTGTCCAAAAGAAGAGGTTTGGTGACCATAACAAAAGCTCTGAGAAATCACCAGATCCCATACAAATGGGGGTTTCCGACCAAAATCACTGTTACTAAGGAGGGCAGGAACCACGTGGTAACCTCACTGGAAGGCGGCCTAACCCTGCTGAGAGAATGGCAAATCCTCCCTGAGACCGAATCCTCTGATAGCACTGCGAGGAGACCACGGGCGGTGAATCAGGAATGGAAAACGGTTACAGCTAAGAACTCTAAGTAACCAACACACGGGTATAATTGTTTTATCTTTATGATTCCCGAGGGGGGGCTTGATCTCCAATTCACAAACTTTCCCCCAATTGTGCCTGTGCAGCCACGTGCTGCATTCAGTGGAATTGTTCTTGTGTTTAGACCGAAACGGTCCAGCCTAGTACCTGGGTACTCAGTACTGCCCAGATGTTTAGGACAGTAGTTTATGTTCTTTCTCACTCTTTTGTTGTTTTTATTTTTTTTCTGCCTTGAGTCTCCTCATCCATCTGAGTACATCCTGAAGAATTGCGGACTGCCTCTTGTGAATACTTTGAGGTCCTGCCTACTAAATGTGCACCCGGCTGACCGGATCCTACCACCAACCTCAGAATGCGTTATCACACCTCGGCTGTTTGTAAACCCTACCTTTTGCGGTGCCCCGCCTAGGCCTGTGAGTACCCCAGCTGAGCTGGCTTTGTATTTCTACGTTTTTTCTAGCTCCCCTGTATTTGGTGCAGAGCCGACATTTTGTGATACCTGCTCACGGTCCCCATGTGGGGCCCCCGAATCAATAACTCTGCTATGGTAAGATGGGGGTAACATGCCTTTTTATCAACGCCCGGGGCCTAAACCACCCAGCAAAACACAAGGCACTCTGGGCAGAAGCATTACAATATAGAAGTGACATCTTATGTGCGCAGGAAACGCACTTCTGCGCCTCGGCGCAACCTAAATGCTCTCAAAAAAACGTTCCCTATGTATTTACGGCGTGTGCTGACTCAAAAACAAGAGGTGTCCTTACAGCCATCAGGGATACAGTATCCTTTCAATTACATAAGGAAGTTAAGGATAACAACGGCAGGTATCTCATTCTGATTTGTGACATTAACTCCGTCCCTTACACGTTAGTGAATGTATACACCCCTAATTGTCACCAGACTCGTTTTCTAAACAAGCTCATGAAAAAAATTGAACGCATCAGGAGAGGTGCTTTGATATGTTGTGGAGACTTTAACCTTACTCCTGAGAGGTCCATGGACTCGACCTCGACACTCCCCAGTAGATGTCCTTCACTCCAACAATTTATTCGCCAGCATGAAGTGTTTGATGTGTGGCACTGCCAGCATGCAGATGAGAGGGACTTTACTTTTTTTTTCGGCCCCACATGGTTTTTATTCGAGGATAGATCTGTTCCTGGTGGATTTTGGCACCTTACACAGAACTACTAATACGTGCATTAACACCATCACTTGGTCCGACCACGCGTCAATCTCTCTAACATTATCCGACGCCCTTTCAGTTGGAGCGTGCCCAGTATGGAGAGCAAATGCCTCACTTCTGCAGATGGCGGACTCCAAGAACACTTTGGGAATGCATCTGAAAGAATTTTTTGAAGTTAATTTGAACTCTGTGACAGATGGTTTTACTGTGTGGAATGCCCATAAGGCTTATATGAGGGGAATTTTTATTAAGATTGGGGCAGGTGTGAAGAGGCAGAGGCAAAAACGTGTTTTAGATCTAACCAGAGAAATTGAGGTTCTTGAGGAGCAAAATAAACAGGCCCCTAATCACCTTCTATCAGGAAAATTGTTCAAGCTGCGCTGTGATCTCAGGGCTTGTCTTCTGAATGGTTTTGAGAAATCTTGCAGACGGCTTAAATCTCAGTTCTATGCCAGTGGTGACAAGGCCGGTAAGATCCTGGCACATCGTCTCCGTGGGCACAGATATAAATCTAGAATTCCCTGTATTGTTCACCCCACTACTAAAACTAAAAAGTACCACCCCAAGGATATAGCTGACGCTTTTAGCAGTTACTATGCCTCCCTTTATAATTTAGAAAAGGATCCCTTTACCTTCCAGCCTAATCCGGCTGTGATTGAGGAGTTCTTGTCCACATTGTCATTACCCCAATTGACCCCTGACCAATTATGTGAGCTGAACACTCCGTTCAGTATTTCAGAGGTTCATGCAGCTATAGATTCCCCGCCACCTAACAAATCTCCAGGATCTGATGGGTTTGTGGGGGAATACTATAAATCGTTTAAGCAGACCCTCTCACCTCACCTGGTTGATTTATTCAATGGAGCGGTTGCCTCGGCCTCCTTCCCCTCCGAGATGTTAAAAGCATTAATTATTACACTGCCCAAGCCAGGAAAGGACCCGTCTGAACCAAAAAAAATTCAGCCCATCTCATTGTTCAATTTAGACTTGAAACTCTACGCCAAAATGATTGCCCGTCGTTTGAATGTAGTTCTTCCTGGCCTCGTTCACCCCGAACAGTCCGGTTTCACGAAAGGGCGCCAGACTTTGGACGCTACAAGACGCCTGATTAACGTTATCCACTGTGCAAATAGAACGTGAACGCCTTCTCTGCTCCTGGGTTTGGATGCGGAGAAGGCGTTCGATCGGGTGCACTGGGGTTACCTGGCCAGGGTGCTGTCCGCTTTTGGTTTTGAGGGATCGATTTTTTCGGCCATAACGGCATTGTATACTTGTCCAACGGCTCAGGTGTTCACGTCGGTGGTCCTATCTACTCCTTTTCCTATTACGAATGGCACGCGCCAGGGATGCCCGCTGTCGCCTTTCATTTTTAATCTTATGATGGAGCCCTTGGCGTGTCACATTCGAGACCATCCTCAAATTTCGGGTTTTAAAACTTTCAAGTCTAATCATACCATTAGTTTGTTTGCAGACGACGTAATCCTAATGCTAACAGACGTGGAACGATCCCTGGGTATCGGTACATAAATCTTTGCAACTATTTAGTCAATTGTCCTACTACAAAGTTAACGAAAGTAAGTCTTATATCTTGGGCTTGAATATAGACAGTGGGTTGCAGAAAATGCTGGCTAGCTCCTACCCATACACCTGGGATAGTACAGGGATCAACTACTTAGGGATTACACTTATGCCTTCAACTGCTAACTTGGTTAAGGCTAACTACTCGCCATTCCTTGTTAAACTTGGAGCAAAACTCCAGGAACTGGCAAAAACAGAACTTTCATGGTCGGGTAGGTTGGCGTCTTTTAAAATGGTGATTTTACCGCAGATGATTTATTTGTTTAGAGCCCTTCTAATACCAGTGCCAAACTCCTTTTTTGCAAGAGCACAATCGCTGCTTAACAAGTATTTATGGAAGGGGAGGAGAGCCCGATGTGCATTCACCAAACTAATCAGGTCTAGGCGTGTGTGGGGCGTGTGCCTGGTAGTGCTAAAGGATTACCACACGGCGACTATGTTGGCTCAACTTAAGGCCTGGTTTCCCTCTATCTGCAGTCAGAGATGGGTGGAGCTGGAGGAGTGTCAGGTTCCTGGGCGCAATTTGTTTCACTTCCTCATGCTGTCCCATCTACATAAGGGACACAGGGGGGACTTTTCTCCTACGATCCTGGCATCACTCCGGGGTTGGGAGCTACTTACCTCCTCAGACTTCCGGGAGCACCACACCTGCTCCACACTACCTCTGCCTATACAATCTCTGTCTAGTATGATCCTTAACACTAACTTTAGCATAAAGGGGATAAAAGTGGTAGGAGATATGATGGTGGGTCCAGCCCTGAAATCCTTCCGGGCTCTTCAACTGGAGTTTGATTTATCTGTTCAGGATATGTTTACATATTTACAGGTTAGCCACTTCCTAAGGCTCTGTCCGATTGGGGATATCTCCTTACCGTGGCAGGCTACTTTGTACTTCACTAGTTCAACGGTGAAGTCCAGAGGTATATCTTTGTTCTACTTACTACTTAATGATAAAGGTGTGTTTACCAAGAACTCTGCAATGTCGTCTTGGGAGAAGGAATTGGGGAAGGAATTTTCTCCTGACCAATGGCGTAAGGCTATCAACGTAACATATTCAGCTACTAAGTGTGCCAATCTGTGGGAACTTTCTCATAAAATTTTGTTGCAATGGTATATGACTCCATCCAGAATTGCAAAATTTGCCCCACAGGTTTAGGCCTGCTGTTGGAGGGAGTGTGGGGGATTGGGGACTCTTTACCATATTCTGTGGTCTTGCCCCTTATTATCCAACTATTGGAAAGATGTATTCCACCTACTTTCGGACATTCTAGGATTAAGCGTACCAGTAGAACCAGGCCTAGCGCTGCTCTCACTGGGTGTTGAGTCCTTTCCCCCCCCTAAAAGAGTGATAGCTGTACACGTTTTCCTGAGCGCGCGACTTGTACTTGCTCGCCATTGGAAACAACTACATCCCCCCTCATTACACAAAGTAATTACGACCACACACACTCACGCTACATATGAAACGTTGTTCGCCTCGTCACAGAACTCCCTGGGTGCACTACGTCCTTTATGGCAATTGTGGTTCGATTGGTACAAGCTCTATAGGCTTGGCTGAGAACTTAATTAACGATATTGTTGTTATGGATATTACTAGGTAACTGCGATGGATGAGTAATGGCTCTGTTCTTTGCTTATTGCTATACTACTTTGTTCTTCCTTTTTTGTTATTATTGTTTCTAGTATTATTTTACCCTACACTGTTCTTTTCCGTTCAAGGCCTCTACGGATTTGCTGATCTTCTCTATGTTTAATCAGTATAGTGATAATCTGTTGTAACTATATGATGCTGTTGTACCAGCTGTAGGCCTTATCAGTGGCGTAACCAGAGTTATGGGCGCCCGGGGCAGAATTTTTTTTTCGCCCCCCCCCCCCCCTTGTATAATCATCCACTCTGGTTATAAGGATCTGTAATGTATCCCTCTCAGGGCTTTCAGCATGCAAGGGGTAAATTATTGCAGGATTAATCATTTAACCCCTTACTGTAAGGGATTAACAGACTGACCCCCCCCCCCACAACCACAGATTCCCCATCACAGACTGACCCCCCCACAATCAAAGATCCCCCATCACAGACTGACCCCCTAAATAACAGACCTCTCATCACAGATGGATCCCCCCAATCACAGATAGACCCCCCACAATCACAGACCCCCTATTTAACAGACCTCAGACAGTAACCCCCACCATAGTGCAGACCTCAGACAGTAACCCCCAGTAGTGCAGACCTCAGACAGTAACCCCCACAATAGTGCAGACCTCAGACAGTAACCCCCACAATAGTGCAGACCTCAGACAGTAACCCCTATAATAGTGCAGACCTCAGACAGTATACCCCAGCATAGTGCAGACCTCAGACAGTAACCCCCATAATAGTGCAGACCTCAGACAGTAACCCCCATAATAGTGCAGACCTCAGACAGTAACCCCCATAATAGTGCAGACCTCAGACAGTAACCCCCATAATAGTGCAGACCTCAGACAGTAACCCCCAATAGTGCAGACCTCAGACATTAACCCCCAATAGTGCAGACCTCAGACAGTAACCCCCAGTAGTGCAGACCTCAGACAGTAACCCCCAATAGTGCAGACCTCAGACATTAACCCCCAATAGTGCAGACCTCAGACAGTAACCCCCAATAGTGCAGACCTCAGACAGTAACCCCCAATAGTGCAGACCTCAGACATTAACCCCCAATAGTGCAGACCTCAGACATTAACCCCCAGTAGTGCAGACCTCAGACAATAACCCCCAGTAGTGCAGACCTCAGACAGTAACCCCCAATAGTGCAGACCTCAGACATTAACCCCCAATAGTGCAGACCTCAGACATTAACCCCCAATAGTGCAGACCTTAGACATTAACCCCCAGTAGTGCAGACCTCAGACAGTAACCCCCAATAGTGCAGACCTCAGACATTAACCCCCAATAGTGCAGACCTCAGACATTAACCCCCAGTAGTGCAGACCTCAGACAATAACCCCCAGTAGTGCAGACCTCAGACAGTAACCCCCAATAGTGCAGACCTCAGACATTAACCCCCAATAGTGCAGACCTCAGACATTAACCCCCAATAGTGCAGACCTCAGACATTAACCCCCAGTAGTGCAGACCTCAGACAGTAACCCCCAATAGTGCAGACCTCAGACATTAACCCCCAATAGTGCAGACCTCAGACATTAACCCCCAGTAGTGCAGACCTCAGACAATAACCCCCAGTAGTGCAGACCTCAGACAATAACCCCCAGTAGTGCAGACCTCAGACAATAACCCCCAGTAGTGCAGACCTCAGACAGTAACCCCCAGTAGTGCAGACCTCAGACCTCAGACAGCGGCGTGTGTGGTTTCCCTCAAGCGCGGGCTCCTCCTCCTCTGTGGGTGTGAACAGAGAGGAGGGCCGCCGCCGGGTGTACCAAGATGGCCGCTAGGCCGAAGCCGGGGACTTTCCTAGGCCGAGGCTCCGGAGCGCTCCGCGGAGCCGGTGGATGGATTCGCCCCCCCCCCATTTTTCGCCCGGTGCGACAGCCCCCCCTGCTACGCCAGTGGGCCTTATGCCTTGTTATTTGTTGCTTGAAATATTTCAATAAAAATCTTATTGAACTATAAAAGAGAAGTATGGCCCAAAAAGCTTTGGCCAAATTTGTTTTTTATTCTCAACAGCTCTTTTCCATATAAGGTGCACATCCACAAGGTGCTCCAGACATAGGTCAAATAAAAGGAGCCCCAAGAGATGCCCAAGAGATGATCTAGGGCCACACTGAAGTCTCCTCCCAGGCCTCCAGCCTCCCTGGCCTCCAGCAAAGTTGGATATACAGGCAGTGTTCCAGGAAGCAAAGTTAACCAGTATTATGGGCATAAATGTTGGCAATGGTGACAGGGTGCCCGTGGTTACTCCCCTTCAGGAAGTAAGGTTGAACCTGTCTCATTAGCAGGTTGGTCAGTTAAAAGACTACTGAATACTGCTAGAAATGAGAATCCTGTCCCGGTTGAACTTAAATCCAGGGGAATATGTGTTAGGAAATTAGATACCTGAAATTGGCAAATTTAGGTTTTGTTTGAAAAAAAAACATGATTTTGGCCCTCATTCTCCAACTTTCCTACATGATTTGTGACCTCTTTTGTGAACTGTTTAACCCTGGCACATTTAGGGAGAGCAATTTCAACTCTGGCATCATGTGCAAAGTTTAGACATGTTGGGATATCTAGAAGTAGTCGGTGGAATGTGTTTGCAAGTTGCTGGACAGGAGACAGGGAGTTGAAAAAAATAAAAAAGGGGAGGGGCATCCACTATACAAAAAGAAATTGATTGTGTGATTGGGATGTTCTGTGTTGATAGGGAGGCTTTGATGTGAAGAGGGCTTCTCATGCAGGGCTGTCTTAATGAGAAGGCCCACCTGGGCACTGCCCAGGAGGTCCCAGCTGCATGGGGGGGCCCCTGCACATTCCTTAACCACTTGCTTACTGGGCACTTACACCCCCCTCCTGCTCAGGTAAAATGTCAGCTTCCGGCACTGCGTCGCTTTAACTGACAATTGCGCGGTCGTGCGACGTGGCTCCCAAACAAAATTTACGTCCTTTTTTCCCCACAAGTAGAGCTTTCTTTTGGTGGTATTTGATCGCCTGTGCGATTTTTATTTTTTGCGCTATAAACAAAAAAGAGCGACAATTTTGAAGAAAAATACAATATTTTTTACTTGTTGCTATAATAAATATCCCAATTAAAAAAAAAAACACATTTTTTTTTCTCAGTTTAGGGCGATACGTATTCTTCTACATATTTTTGGTAAAAAAAAAAAAAAAAAATCGCAATAAGCGACTGGTTTGCGCAAAAGTTTTAGCGCTTACAAAATAGGGGAGAGAATTATTATTTTTTATTATTATTTTTTTACTAGAAATGGCGGCGATCTGCGATTTTTATTGGTACTGCGACGTTATGGCGGACACATCGGACACTTTTGACACATTTTTGGCGCCATTCACATTTATTCTGCGATCAGTGCTATAAATATGCACTAATTACAGTATAAATGTGACTGGCATTGAAGGGGTTAACACTAGGGGGTGAGGAAGGGGTTAAATGTGTATGCTAGGTGTGTTCTAACTGTGGGAGGAGGGGGGGGTGACTGGGGGGGTGACCGATCTGTGTCCCTATGTAGGAAGGAACACAGATCGGGCTCCTCCCTTCCAGAGACAGGACATTGTCTCTGTGTGAGCCGGCAATGAGAGATGATCTATGAGAGATCATCTCTCATTCGCCCACAGATCGCATCACAAACAGCCGCTCTGATTGGCCGTTTGCCGCGATCTGTGATTGGCCGTGTCCAAGGGACACGGACAACACAGGGCTTCCCCGCAGCGCGCTGTACAGCGCGCGCTGGGAAAGCCAGAATGACATGCCGTCAAATGACGGCATGTTGGATTTTCAGGCCCGCGCTGTTGCCGTCATCCGACGGTAGCGCGGGCCTCAAGTGGTTAACCACTTGCTTACTGGGCACATAAACCCCCTTCGTGCCCAGGTGAAATTTCAGCTTCCGGCACTGCGTCGCTTTAACTGACATTTGGACGGTCGTGCGACGTGGTTCCCAAACAAAATTGACGTTCTTTTTTCCCCACAAATAGAGCTTTATTTTGGTGGTATTTGATCACCTCTGCGGTTTTTATTTTTTGCACTATAAACAAAAAAAAGAGCGACAGTTTAAAAAATATATATATGTATATTTTGCTTGTTGCTATAATAAATATCCCATTTTTTTTTTTTTTTTAATATATATATTTTTTTCAGTTAAGGCCGATACATATTTTTCGACGTATTTTTGTAAAAAAAAATAAAAAAAAAATCACAATAAGCGACTGGTTTGCGCAACAGTTATAGCGCCTACAAAATGGGGAACAGAATTATGATTTTTTTTATTATTTTTTTTTTTACTAGTAATGGCGCCGATCTGCGATTTTTACTGGGACTGCGGCGGACATATCGGACACTTTTGACACAAATTTGGGACCATTCACATTTATACAGTGATCAGTGCTATAAAAATGTACTAATTACTGTATAAATGTGACTGGCAGGGAAGGGGTTAACACTAGGGGGTGAGGAAGGGGTTAAATGTGTATCCTGGGTGTGTTCTAACTGTGTGGGGGGAGGGGGGTGGCTGGGGGAGGTGACCGATGCTGTGTTCCTATGTACAAGAGACACAGATCAGTCTCCTCTCCTCTGACAGCACGTGGAGCTCTGTGTTTACACACAGAGCTTGACGTCCCTGCTGTCATCTGTTCGTTTTCCCGCCGATCGCATGTACCCGACGGACATTGTGGCCGACAGGAAACACAGAGCAGCAACAGCAGCAATGGGCTCTTGCTGCTTTAAATCAAACACCTGTGAGCATTGCCACCGCCGGGGGGTGGGGGGCAGCCCATACTCCTGAGAGGCCTGACCGCCTGGCAGTGCCAGGAGAAGGCAGGTGTGGATGCACAGTTGCTCCGTGGCTGCACTGGCTTTCAATAAGTGTGTGTGAGTTGGCAGCTGCTGCTGCTCTGTTTTATAGATGCTCAAATCAGGCTCAGTACTGCCACCTCTGGCTACTTCCTGCATTTGCACACCTCTTGTATTGTATCCTGGACTGAAACTACTCTCCGTGATTCACCGACATGTGGAAACAAGAGCTGGGACTAGGAAGACCAGCTTTACCAAGCAAGGGCTGTTGGACAAGTGAAGGGAGGGGAATGTTTGTGTACAGGGGAGGCCAGAGCTGTGTGTGTGTGGGGGGGCTGACATATATACAGATGTTAGGGGGGGCTGAGTGCATACAGGTGTGACAAGGGGGCCTAAGTGCGTACAGGCGTGAGGGGGGCTGAGTGCGTACAGGTGTGAGGAAGGCTCAGTGCATACAGGTGTGAGGAAGGCTCGGTGCATACAGGTGTGAGGAAGGCTCGGTGCATACAGGTGTGAGGAAGGCTCGGTGCATACAGGTGTGAGGAAGGCTCGGTGCATACAGGTGTGAGGAAGGCTCGGTGCATACAGGTGTGAGGAGAGGCTCAGTGCGTACAGGTGTGAAGGGAGGCTCAGTGCGTACAGGTGTGAAGGGAGGCTCAGTGCGTACAGGTGTGAAGGGAGGCTCAGTGCGTACAGGTGTGAAGGGAGGCTCAGTGCGTACAGGTGTGAAGGGAGGCTCAGTGCGTACAGGTGTGAGGGGAAGCTCAGTGCGTACAGGTGTGAGGGGAGGCTCAGTGCGTACAGGTGTGAGGGGAGGCTCAGTGCGTACAGGTGTGAGGGGAGGCTCAGTGCATACATGTGTGAGGGGAGGCTCAGTGTGTACAGGTGTGAGGGGAGGCTCAGTGCGTACAGGTGTGAGGGGAGGCTCAGTGCGTACAGGTGTGAGGGGAGGCTCAGTGCGTACAGGTGTGAGGGGAGGCTCAGTGCGTATAGGTGTGAGGGGAGGCTCAGTGCGTACAAGTGTGAGGGGAGGCTCAGTGCGTACACGTGTGAGGGGAGGCTCAGTGCGTACACGTGTGGGGGAGGCTCAGTGCGTACACGTGTGGGGGAGGCTCAGTGCGTACACGAGTGGGGGAGGCTCAGTGCGTATAGGTATGAGGGAGGCAGAGTATGTACATGTGTGAGGGGGGTGGGCGGGTTGAATACGTACAGGTGTTAGGGAGACTGAGTGCGTACAGGTGGGAGAAGGGCTGAGTACGTAAAGGTGTGAGGGGGCCTGAGTGTGTACAGGTGTGGCGGGCGGGGGCTAAGTGCGTACATGTGTGGGGGTGGGGGCTAAGTGCGTACAGGTGCTGCAGTTGCCCATCTCTTTGCTGGATTGAGCTGTCTCTTTGCTGAAGGACTTGGTGGGATGGCCACTGGGCGGACCCTCTGAAATGTTGGTGGTGAGGTCCGAGCTGTGTAAGGGGTCTGAAAATGTCTGATGGCTGCCCTGCCTGTGAGGAGGGAGTGGGGGCAAGGCTTATTGGCACTGTGTGTGTCTATGGATGCACACAGCCCAGATTGGGAGCATTCCCTCACAGGTGCCCCCTTGGTACACAGCTTGCTAAGGGGGCACCCAGAGGAAGACGGAGTTGACAGCACTGGCAAAGAAAATATATCTGCACAGTGAAAATAAGTATAACATCTTTCTTTATTTCAGCAAAAAAAAATCTTTACTCTTGGTTTACACTTTGAATTGCACAAGAGTCGCACCACATTCCTGTGCAATTCACATATGATTCAGAATGGTGTGATTTTATCCCATTCGTTTTGAAGGGGCTCAAATTGCACCACATTGTAGTAGTGCATGCACCAATTTGGACTCGGACGGAACTTTGAGAGGGGTGGCAATTTGAACCGCGGCTGCCTCCCCTTCCTCCTATTTACCCAGCAAAATTACACCCAATTTTTTCATCCAGCAGTTGTGTGTCATGATGACAACTGCCCCCTGGGCCGCTCTGCCTGTCCCTATACTACCCTAGCCTGTCTTTATAACCTCTTCATTACTGGGCACTTTCCTCCCTTCTTTCCCAGGCCAATTTTCAGCTTAAAAGCGGAGTCCCAACCGTTTTTTAATTTTTTTTTTTATTTATTAAGTCAGCAGCTACAAAAAGCATTTCTGCTGACTTTTAATAAACCGACACTTTGCTGTCCAATGGTCCAGCTATGCGGCCCCCAGCGCCGTCATAGCAACTGTGGGCACCCGGTTGTGACAGCTTATGTTTTCACGGGCAGGTGCGCACTGTGAGAGTCGCGCTCTGCTATTGTCCAGCTGATATTCCCAGAAGATCGCTGGCAGGGGGGGCCACCTAGGGCGAGAGGAGGAATCCCTTAGGTGGCCAAAAAGAGGAAGCAGGAAGTGGGACAAGTGCTTAAAGGGGAAGTTTCACTTGTGGGTGGAACTCCGCTTTAAGGGCCCTTTCACACGTGCGGACCGTTCGTCCGTTTTTTACGGATGAAAAACGGACTACAATGCTTTCCTATGGGATAGCGGACGTTTACATCCGTCTCCGTTAAGTTCCGTTTTTTTGAACGGAAGAAAACCCTATTTTTCTTCCGTCAAAAAAACAGAACGGACGAAAAAACGGATGTTAGCGGACGATCCGTTTAACATCCGATCCGCTAACATCCGTTTTTCATCAAAATATATAATAAAAATAAAGTTCTAACAAAAAAAAAAACGGATGAAAAACGGATGAAAAACGGGCGAAAAAAAGATATCAACTGATGATAAAAAACGGATCTAAAAAACGGTCCGCACGTGTGAAAGGACCCTAAGAGTTGTCACATTTTGAATGACAATTGCGCGGCCATGCGAAGTTGTACCCATATGAAATTATTTTAATTTTTTCCACAAATAAGGCTAAAAGACCTAAAATTTGTAAAAGAATTGAATAAAAGTTTTCTTTGTTTCTATTACAAAACTTTGTAAATAAGTATGTTTTCTCCTTCACTGATGAGGCTGCACTGAAGATGAGGCACTTATGTGCAGCACTGATGGAGACTGATGAGGAGTCACTTATGTGCAGCACCGATAGGCGGCACTGATAAGCAGGACTGATGGGCAGCACTGATCCCCCCTGTACTGCCAGGCCGCATGATTGATGGGCAGAGAGTGCCATCCTAATGGGCACTGATTGGCACCCCTGGTGGTCAATTGGCTAATTATCAGTGAAGACCCCCCCCCCCATCAGGAGAGCAACTGATTGGCTCTCCTCTACTCACACCTGCCAGTGGGAGTGGAGAAAAGCAGATAAACAGCTCTTCCTGTTTACACTGTGATTGGACACAGCTGAGCACATGTGAGCCTACATCATATGTCATATGATGCCCAGTCAGGGTAATGAAACCACTTTCCGCCCATCATTTTGCTATATGGCGGGCGGGAAGTGGATATACTACCCTAGCCTACCCCTATTCTACTCTAGCTTGCCCCTATACTGCCCTAGCCCACCCTTGACATTGAGCATAATGTCATGTAATTTTGCATATTGACAAGGTGCTGTTGCATGTAAATCTGAGTCCCTGATAAATTAAATTTTAATTATCATGATATAAAATAATGGATGTGGATTTTTTTTTGTTTGGGGGGGGGGGGGGTCGTCATTTCATTCTTGGACCCAGGCAGCACAATGTCTTGGGCCAGCCCTGGCAGAGGGCGGGGGGGTTGGCAGTTGTGTGAGGGGGCAGGTTTGTTTGGCGCCCACCACTCCCACATATTTACTACCAGCCGCCACTGTTCTCATTGAGAAACAACATTTACATTTTTGTGGGGTCCTGGTAGACTTTTTTTTTTAAATCAAAAAAGCTTTTATTGGAGCAAAACAATAGCCCAGAGGGCACACATACAGCGTACAGGTACAGCATATGACCAGTGATCATGGATATAGTATATGTACAAGTGTGACAGCAGTGGGTAACATGAAACAGGTGACATAGGATACAACCACGTGTGAACCTAATTACCCCAGAATGTAAGCACAGCACAGCAGGGTTAGTTATCAGTCCACCTGCACCCCTCCCAGACTCCCATTTCCACTCGTGAGGTCGTGAACCCCCTGAGCTCATCTGTCCCCCCTATATGCAGGTTGCAGGTGACTCCATCCATTTTCCCCAGACTTTTTCATATTTGGCCGGGCAGCCCCTGTGCGAATAGATCAGTTTCTTATACGGCAGTACGCTGTTGACCTCCGCCATCCAGTGTGAGAGCTCTGGGGGTTCCGATCGCATCCACACCCGCGCTATTACCTTTCGGGCTATAAAAAGAGTCTCGTGCAAGAATACTTGAAGGAATTTATTGATACCAACATCCAGGAAGATACTCAGCAGGCACGGTTTAGGCTGTAGAGTAATAGGGGACTCCATTTTGTCATGGAGGAATTTTACCACCTGTTCCCAGAAGGCCTGGATCTTAGCGCACTGCCAGATTAGATGGAAGAAGGTGCCCGTATTGCAGTTACACATTGGGCACGTGGCTGTGGAGTCCCTCCTGTACCTGGAGATCCTGAGGGGCGTAAGATACTCTCTATTTATAATGAAGGTTTGTGTAAGGCGGTCTGACAATTTTGGGGATACTAGTTTACAAGCATCGAGAGCGTCACTCCACTCGTCGTCTTCTAGCGGGCCCACCTGGGCTTTAGGGCGTAAGCAGACACTGTTGCTGTCGGGAGTGTGATCATGGTGTGGAATTGAGTGATTAGTTTTTTGGGGTCGGGGGACTTGACTGCTGCCATGAGGGGGTTATCGGCTAAGGCCAGGTCGTCCTGGGGGAACTGTGTCCTGGTAGACTTTTAAAAGGTGCCGCAATTGAAAAAAATGGCAAAGAATTGCAGACCTGGAGAACCTGAGCTGCTTCTAAAAAATATCTTTATGACATGTCCTTGCAAGTCATCTAAGAAACAAAACGGTTGATCAGTTGAAGTTTAGCAGCTCAGGCTTTGCAGATTCTTCCCAGAAGGTCAATCATGAAACAATTAGAATTTTTATTAGGCGTATCAGAAGTAGACAGCTCGGGTAGTAATGAGGTCAGCAGCTCCCACATCCAACCTGTTGCTGAACGTGCCGTGTCATTGTGATGTGGATGGATGGGGAGCTCAGTCAGCACAGAGGACAGCTCCGGTACACCATTTGACGGTCCTTGGGTCACACCACATAGACCAGGCATGTCCAAAGTCCGGCCCGGGGGCCAATTGTGGCCCCCGTTCCAGTTTAATGTGACCCCCCTGGTAATTAGGATATATACTGTATTTATCGGTGCCGTCTCAGAGGGGACAGGGAGGGGCGGGGAACCGGTGCTGTCAAATTACATACAGGAGAATCTCCTGTTTACCCGGCGGCATCTGTAATAGGAAGTCTAGTCCCCTGGGCTGCCATTGGACGACTACTCTGTCTATCATAGGAGGCAGGAAATTTTATTAAAGAGGCTGCTGTAAAATGGAAATTCTCCTGTATGTAGTGTGTTGGCACTGGTCCCGCCCCCCTCCCCCAAATCTGGCCCTCTTTGAAAAAAGTTTGGACACCCCTGACATAGACCAACCCCTGGGGCAGGGGGTAGGCAACCTGTGACACTCCAGCTGGTGCAGAACTACACTTGTAACTGCAACCCCATAATGCCTCTGAGAGTAATTGTAACTGACAACCTTGCTAAGCCTCATGGGAAATGTAGTTCCACAACAGCTGGAGCACCAAAAGGTTGCCTACCCTTGCCCTGGGGGGTCACAGCACATAGACCATCTCTGGGTCACACCCATAGACCATCTCTGGGGTCACATCACACCATAGACCATCCCTGGGGTCACACCACAGCATAGACCATTCCTGGGGTCACACCACACCATAGACCATCCCTAGGGTCACACCACATAGACCATCCCTGGGGTCACATCACACCATAGACCATCCCTGGGGTCACACCACACCATAGACCATCCCTGGGGTCACACCACACCATAGACCATCCCTGGGGTCACACCACACCATAGACCATCCCTAGGGTCACACCACACCATAGACCATCCCTAGGGTCACACCACATAGACCATCCCTAGGGTCACACCACATAGACCATCCCTAGGGTCACACCACACCATAGACCATCCCTGGGGTCACACCACACCATAGACCATCCCTGGGGTCACACCACACCATAGACCATCCCTAGGGTCACACCCCATAAACCATCCCTAGGGTCACACCCCATAAATCATCCCTGGGTCACACCACTAACTGCAGCCGCAGCTAAAGTTTGGGATTTGTCGGATCGGTTTGATCATTCCGCCACCTAGTTTCGCAGGCATTCATTGCTGGGAGGGGGAGGAAGCTTGCAGCAGGCTGATCGAGAAGCAACAGGGGGGGATCGATGTCGGAGAGGTGTGCTTGGTGTGCGCTGACACAGGAGCGGTCCATGGAGAATGGTGTGCATTAGGCACGGCGGCGTCAGTGCTGCTGCTGCTGCTCTCTGCTACCTACCCCTTCCCTCTATAGGTGTGTGCTCCCCTCTTCTGCAGCCAGCCGCCGATCTCTGACAGTCACAGGAGAAGCTGACAGCACTCAGCATGGAGGGGCCGGAGGATCGGACTTCACAGGACCTCATCTCCCCGGCTGAAAGAGACAACGTCGGGATGTCACCCTGTACAAGTAAGTGCAAGCTCTTCTGTTACCGGGAGAGAGACCCCCACCTTCCACACTGCGGTGATCGCGGCTTGCCGGTGACAGGTGCACTGGGGGGGGGGGGGGGGGGAGAAAGCCCAGCATTGCACGCAGCAATCTACCGCAATATACCCGACAATAGCTTCTCCCTTCTCATCACTCCCCATCATCATCCTCACCTGCACTCTACTCCCAGTGCCCTTTCTAGCTGCTTTATCATCAAGGTTAATAGTACAAAGCATACGACCCTGGTGTGTTGGCTTTATGGATGTCTTCATTCATGCTGGCTAAAGTGTAGGTGGGCAGAATGGGGCTAGGAGATGACCAGGGGTCCACTTATAAATGTGTTTTCATGTAAGGTTCACACAACTTTCACAGGTGGGATTTAATGGAACAATGAATGTTTTCTAGGCGAACAGAGGTGTAAATGGACCCTATGCTATTGGCTCGTTTAGCTTTCCCAACCATAAGGATCCTTATTTTTAAACAAGTGAGTTATTTTCAAACCCCAGTACATGTAAAGCTGTCCTATGGCTGAAAATAAAGATCAATATCTATGTCGTATTGATCTTCTATGCAGTGAATCCTAGGTGAAAGTTATGTGAACCTTGACTTAACAGAGGTATAAATGGACCCTATGCTCTGGGCTCCTTTAAAAGCTTCCTCGACCACAAGGAACCTTATTTTTAAGCAAGTGAGCTATTTTCATCCCTAACAAATGTATAAATGGTCCTTTGGCTGAACATAAAGATCAATATCTATGTGGTATTGAACTTCTATGAAGTGAAAGTTATGTGAACCTTGACTGAACAGAGATATAAATGGACCGCTAAGCTATGGGCTTGTTTAAAAGCTTTCCCAACCATAAGGATCCTTTTTTTTTTTTTTTTTTTTTTTTTTAACAAGTGATTTATTTTCGTCCCCAATAAATGTAAAAACTGTCCTATGGTTGAACATAAAGATCATTATCTATTATCCTAGGTGATGGAACAGGGGTATACATTGACACCTATGATATGGCTCATCTAAAAGATATCCCAAGGATAAGGAATAGGATCCCCCTTCTTTTTTTTTATGAGTTATTGTCACCCCTAATAAATGTAAAACTGTCATATGGCTGAAAAAAAAAAGACGTGGAATTGAACTTCTATTAAGCAAAAGCTTAGTCATGTGGACCTTGACTGAACATAGGTATAAATGGACTTCTATGCTATAGCTTATCTAAAATATATCCCAATATTAGGATCATTTTTTTTTTTTTTTTTTTTTTTTTGTTAATTCGTTATTTTTATCCCTAATAAATGTAAAATTGTCTTATGGCTGAACATAAAGATCATTATCTTTGTGGCATTAAACTTTTATGAAGTAAATCCTAGGTCTAGGTGAACGTTATGTGAACCTTGAGGTTATGTGAACCAGAGGCATAAATGAACCCCTATAGAGTCTCATCTAAAAGCTATCCTAAGGATAAGGATCCTTATTTTTTATTTATTTTTAATTAGTTATAATATTCCCTAATAAATAAAAAAACAGTCCTATGGCTGAAAATAAAGATCAGTATCTATGTGGCATTGAACTTCTATCTAGTACATTTCTAGGTGAACCTTGACTGAACAGAGGTATAAATGAACCCCAATGATATAGGCTTATCTAAAAGCTATCCTAAGGATAAGGATCCTTATTTTTTTTTTATTTTTTTATTCTCATCCCTAAAAATTGTAAAACTGCCATATGGCTGATGATAAAGATCATTATCCTTGTGGCATTGAGCTTATATGAGGAAAAAAAAAAAAGTGAATTCTAGGTGAAAGTTGCATCATGAATCATAGCTGAAAAATATATATACGGTCCCCTATGCTAAAGGCTCATTTAAAAGATTTCCCAAGGATAAGGATCCATATTAATAAAATAATAAAAAAAAATAGTTATTTTCATCCCTAAAAAATGTAAAACCATCAAATGGCTGAAAATAAAGATCATCATGCTTGTGGCATTGTGCTTATATGGAAAACAAAGTGAATCCTAGGTGAAAGTTCTATCAGACTTAGCTGATAGGATGTATAAATTGTCCCCTATGCTATAGCTTTATTTAAAAGCTATCCCAAGGATAAGGATCCGTCTTTTTAAAATGTGAGTTACTCTTATCTCCAATAAACAAACATTAGTCCTATGGCTGGCAATAATAAGCATTAACTAGAATATAACTAGGTGAAAGTTGTGTGAATCTTATCCCCTGTACACACGATTGGTCAAACCAATGAGAACGGTCTGATCGATTTTTCCATCAGTTAACCGATGAAGCTGACTGATGGTCAGTCGTGCCTACACACCATCGGTTAAAAAAACGATCGTGTCAGAATGTGGTGACGTAATACACGACGACGTGCTGAGAAAAAAAAAGTTCAATGCTTCCGAGCATGCGTCGACTTGATTCTGAGCATGCGTGGATTTTTAAACGATGGACGATCGTTTTTTTTTCTATCAGTTTGGTATCCATCGGTTAAATTTAAAACAAGTTTGCTTTTTTTTAACTGATGGATAAATAACTGATGGCGCCCACACACGATCGGTTTGGTCTGATGAAAACGGTCCATCAGACCGTTCTCATCGGTTTGACCGATTGTGTGCACGCGGCCTTAGATGTAAAAAAGGTCCTCTGCTATAGGCTCATGTGAAGGTATCCCAAGCATAGGGATCTTTATTGTTTTTTAAAAGTGACAGTTATTTTCATCTCCAGTAAAACAAAACACGTATTCACTTTTATGAATATAAAGATCATCATTCCTGCGTCATTAGGCCTATATGTAAAAAAATAAATAATCCTAGATGAAAGGTATGTGAATCTTGGTTGAAAATATATATAAATGGCCCCCTTTGCAAAAGTGGTATTTTTTTTATTTTTAAGTCCAATAAATGTAAAACATTAGTCATATGGCTGAAAATGAAGATCATGCTTGTGGTGTAAGTGAAAAGATGTATGTATATATGGACTCCTATGCTATGGGCTGATCGAATAGCTCCCACAAGGATAGGAACCCATATTTAAAAAAAGTGACAGTTATTGTCATTTTCGCTGAATGTAAAATAGTCATTTGGCTGAAAATAAAAATCATCACCCTTGTGCAGGGATCCTCAAACTACGGCCCTCCAGCTGTTGTAGAACTACACATCCCATGAGGCATTGTAACACACTGACATTCACAGACATGACTGGGCATGATGGGAATTGTATTTCCTGAACAACTGGAGGGCCGTAGTTTGAAGACCCCTGCCCTTGTGGGTAGGACCAGATGACTGAATGCATAGAGTTATCCTATAATTGATAGTTCAGTGTTTCACCCTAGTGTCTGATTTTAATGCTACAAAGTTGCTGTGCTTACACAGACTTTCAGTATTATTCTATCACAAGCGTTTTTCTACATCCTCAAGAGCTGGGGAATTTTAACACTGCAGTAGCCAAAACATGAAGATCCTACATCCATATTTTATAACACTATTTTTTTTGTGATTTTTATATAGCACGTTGATCTCGAAAATAAATTCCAATGCATTGTAATCGGCTTTATGATGACTATTTTTAGAACCATGTTCTTTCCTTGGGGATCAACCCATCCAGAAATAAGAACTTTTCACAGCTCATGAGTTTTTATATTTTTTATCTTTTAGAATTAAGTCTGTATGTAGTTATTATTATTTAAGGTACTTCTATAGCGCCGTCAATTTGCGCAGCGCTTAACATATAAAAGCCCGGATTCACAAAGCACTTACGCCGGCGTATCTCCAGATACGCCGGCGTAAGTACAAATGTGCGCCGTCGTATCTATGCGCCGACCCACAAACTAAGATACGTCGAAAAATAGGCTTCAGCCGCCCAACGTAACTTTCCTTGGCTGTACAGAGGCGGGGCAGCTAAAATATCAGGATTTTCACATCAAAAGCATGTCGGTTTTGGACATATCAGGGACAGATGTAAAAAAAAAAACACAGATTTTTACATACTGTCCCTGGTTTTACTGAGCCTGGCAACCCTGATGGGGCCCCCTAGGGGCATGGGCCCTCGGGCAGTGCCCGAGTGCCTCAATGGTCAGTCCGCCCCTGTTGCGCTCCCATTGATTTTCGATTAAAATATGCAAATGAGGCAAATACGGCGATTCACTAAGGTACTCACGTCTGGCGTAAAGTTATTCCCCATATAGGAGGCGCAACTCATGCAGAGGTATGGACCAGGGAACGAATGCCGTCAAATTTTATGTAGTTTACATTGTACATGAATAGGGCTGGGCGTAGGTTACGTTCACGTCGTAGGCAGTGATTCGACGTATCTTAGGCAGTTGTTTCGACGTGATTGTGAGCATGTGCACTGGGATGCGTCCAAGGCACGACGCATGCGCAGTTCGTTTTAAGTACTTGTGTGACGCTCGGCCCATCATTTGCATGGGGTCACGCTTCATTTAAATGTATCACGCCCACTTCCACCTACTTTGACTTGGGCCAGCTTACGCCTACGAATTTACGTTAAGCCGGCACAACGTTGGGAGCATTTGTTTTGTGAATTCCATGCTTCCCTCTCCACGCTGCGCCGGCGTAGCGTAAAAAACATACGCTAAGGCGGCATATATATGCACCGATGTATGTGAATCCGGGCCATATTGTACATTCACATCGGTCCCTACCCTCAAGGAGCTTACAATCTAAAGTCCCTAACTCACATTCATACACTAGGGCCAATTTAGACAGAAATCAATTAACCTAGCAGCATGTCTTTGGAGTTGACAATAATTACCCCCATTAATGCTGTACATCCCCTGGATTCTGTTCTGTCCTTATCTAGATCACATAGAATGGTGAACTTTAAAAACTAGTCTGTTTATTCCTATGTATTATCTTTTTGTATGGCTGTTGATTAGATATAGTGGAATCATGCGATTCCTGGGGACCTATTTAACAAGTAGGATTTTACAGGACGCAGCCTTGTAATATGCAAGATAGTGTAGGAAGTAATCCAATAAACCTTTACATTAGGTTACCACATTCCAGATGCTCAGCATAATGCAGCTTCTGTGCCGTAGAGCTTAGGATATGTTCTGAACACCTCATTTGTCACAGCTCTGAGCACAGTTGATTTCTGTGACCTTTTCTAACCTGATTAGTAATGTAACCCTGAACACAGACATGGGGATTCAAAGTGAAGACATTACTCCTTTTTTTTTTCCTAGCTGGTGCTGACAACACTATAAGCAGTCCTTAAATTACCAGCCTTGTTGGATGTTTGCTGCCTGTAGTTTTTAGACCAGCCTGCGTCTGACGAAATAAAGATAATTATTTTTTTTCATATCTACTTTATCTTTGAACATTTTTATTTTTAATTTTGGTCTCTGTCCCATCATATCCACATCCAACATGCTTTGGCAACAAGATGCAGGCACCAAGCCACTGGGTCTAGCGCTTTTATACTACACGCAACTTGTCTGGAGGTGTTGTGGGATTACCATCTGGAATGAGATATTTTGTGCTTTGGGGTATTTTGCTGCTCTGTTCAGTAAGTCACCTCTCCCTAATATATATGCAAGGTGCTGATTTAATTTGCCGCCTCCAGGTATAGTCAGCTGGTGACTACACTGGATCTAAACCCAATATTGTTCCTATGATGTTCAGCATGAACAAAAAAAAAACAGTCTGCAGTGTGATTTTGTCTTAGAAGGGAAAAAATGATCATGAATTTGTAGCTCAATTTATTTCCAGTCGTCATGGTAAGTGGCAGGGTTAAATCACTTTTAAGCAGTGCTTCCTAAAGTGTGGAGCTAGCGGCATATATTCTCAATGCAAGTAGTAAAAACCAGCAGCCCAAGGCTTGCGGAGGCATTCCAGAATACTATGCATATTGTAGGATTACTGTATGTGTATGTGGTAATTTTGTCACAGCTACCTGCAGGGGCGGACTGACCATTGAGGCTCTTGGGCACTGCCCGAGGGCCCCATGCCACTAGCGGGCCCCATCAGGGTTGCCAGGCTCAATATAACCAGGGATAGTATGTAAAAAGCTGTATTTTTGTTACATCTGTCCCTGATATGTCCGAAACCGACATGCTTTTGATGTGAAATCTTAAGATTTTAGCTGCCCCGCCTCTGCACTGCCTCCTGGCATGGTGGCTATCTGTAAACCTGGGGGCCCTAGGATCTTCTATTGCCCGGGGGCCCCATGAGTTTTCAGTCCGCCCCTGGCTACCTGTGACCTTATCCATTGGTTCATATGCTTTATGTTGGGTTTCAGCACCAAGAACCCAGTCAAAAAATAAAGCAAACCCCATGCTGCTCCTGATCCCAAAGCTTTCCTTTCACAAAAGCCCCAAAATTTATTATTACAGTCAACATGTAACCTCCCCTGGTAGTTTGCACCAAACGTAACCATTAGATTTAACACTCAATAAATTGATCCTTTTTATTTTTTTATGTTTCACATGTATTTTATGTGGTTGCTTTTGTATATATGTGTGTGTGTGTGTGTATATATATATATATATATATATATATATATATAAAATTATTTATTTATTTTCAGTACATGCTGAACTACAATGAAATTATGTGAATAAAGCCAGAAAATTTCTCTATAACTTTAGGCTTACATTTGAGGCTGATAAAAAATATTTAATACAGTTATGTAGTCCTGAAAAATATTATGGGCAGAACAGTGGCTATGTGGTTAGCACTTCCGTCTGGCAGCATTAGGGTCATCGGTTTGAATCCCAAACAAAGGCACTACCTGCATGGAATTTGCATGTTCTCTCTGTGCCTTCCTGGGGTTCCTCTGGGTACTCTGGTTCTCTCTCTTACTCCAAAGACATACCGGTAGGTTAATTGGCTCCTGTCTAAATTGGCCCCAGTATATGTACACAATATTTCCAAAAGTATTGGGACACCCTTCCAAATCATTTGATTCAGGTGTTTTAATCGTCTCCATGCCCACAGGTATATATATCGGGCACCTAGGCATGCAGACTGCTTCTACAAACATGTGTGAAAGAATGGGTCGCTCTCAGGAGCTCGTGCATTCAAGCGTGGTACCGTGATAGGTTGCCACCTCTACAATAAGTCCATCTGTGACACTTCCTTGCTACTAAATATTCCACAGTTAACTGTTGTTGGTATAATAAAGTGAAAGCAACTGGCAACAACAGCAACTTAGCCACAAAGTTGTGGGCCACGTAAAATGATAGAGAGAGGTCAGCGCATGCTGTAGCTCACAGTGCGCAGAAGTCGCCAACTGTCTGCAGGGTCAATAGCTTCAGATCTCCAAACTTTGTGTGGCCTTCAGATTAGCACAATAAAAGTGCATAGAGAGCTTCATGAAATGGGTTTCCATGGCTGAGCAGCTGCATCCAAGCCATACATCACCAAGTGCAATGTAAAGCTTAGGATGCAGTGATGTAAAGTTCACCACCACTGGACTCGTGAGTGAGTAACTTGTATAGTGCTACAAATGCGAACTAAATCACCTCAAGGCACTTTTTGCCTCCAGTGTCGTCCTGATCCTTCAGAAGAGGTGGGTCTTAAGTTTTTTCCATAAGGCCCGATGGTTTTCTACCATGCGGATGTTCGTGGGTAGAGCGTTCCATAGCCGTGGTCCTTGGAACGCAAATCTTCATTCTCCCTTAGATATGTAGCGGGATTTGGGGATGTGGAGGAGGTTTTGGTTAGTTGATGGGAGGGTGCGATTCAGGTTGTAGTGTTTTATTTTCTTGCATTTGTGAGTGAGGCAGAGGGTCTGGAATGTGACCCAATCCTTTACGGCTAGCCAATGAAGGGTCCTCAGGGACGGCGTGATTGACTCCCAGGTTAGGTTCCCATTACCAGTCTGGCTGCTGTGTTTTGGACGACTTGTAGACGAGAAATCTGGTATTTGGTTAGTCTTAGGTAGAGGGAGTTCCAACTACTACTGCTGTGTCCTCTTTCGGGATGAAGGGGATGAGTCTACGCAGCAGGCGGAGAAGATGGTGAGATCCGCTGACTACTGATCCGATTTGTGCGTCCTTAGTCATGTCTGCGTCAAAGACGACTCGGAGGCTTTTGACTTTGGTGCTTGGGGTGATGGTTTGTCCAAGGATGGTGGGTGGTGTCCATGTAGTCCTAGAGTTAGTCTTTTGGTTTGCATGGAGAAAGAGAAGTTCTGGTTTGGATCCATTACGTTTGAGGGAGCTCTCCGTCATCCAATTATCGATCAATGTGAGGCATTTTTCTAGTCCGTGATATTGGTCTTTTTTGTTGGTGATGCAGAACTAAAGTTTTGTGTCAGCGTAGGAGTGGTAGAGCAGGTCCTGTTTGCTGATGATTTTGAGGAGTGGGCGGAGGTAGATGTTGAAGAGCCCGGACGACAGGGGTGATCCTTGAGGGACTCCGCATGTAATGGTGCGTGCTTCCGAAGTGAAGGCTCCTAATTTTACTGTCTGGAATTGGTTTTCTAGGAAGGATGCGAACAGGGTAGATCAAAGTCTGCGACGGCTCCTACTTCTTTAAAGACGGGTGAGCAGAGACACGATTCTCTGTCATCAGTTGCTTCGAGGGCATCATCCCAAATTTTTAAATGTTTCCGTTGCCGTTTCTGTCCCGTGGCCTGGGCGGAAACCCGATTGCAGTGGGTCCAGGAGATTGTGGGTGTCCAAATGGAGTTGTAGCTGTTGTACTACTGCTTTCTCAATGATCTTGGTAATGGTGTTAAGGCTTGTTACTGGTCTGTGATAGTTTGGGTCTTTGGGGTCATGGTTGGGTTTCTTTAGGAGGGGTTGTATTATGCCTTGCTTGAGGGAAATCAGAGCAATACCTTATTTGAACGATCGATTTATAAGGTGTGTTATGGTGGGGGCCAAGATGTCGGTACATTCTTTCAGAATTTTTGTAGAAATAATGTCATTTACTGTCTCGGAGGCTTCTCATGATGCTTTTGGTGGTGTCCATTGTAATTGGGACCAGAGTAAATTTCGTTGATTGTAGAATATTTATGTTGATTTTTTTCTTCTTGCTTTCTCCGAGTGAGGTTGGTTGTTTTTTTTTTGCTAAATTATTACACAAATGTTTTCGATTTTGTCAATAAAGTCAGTTCATTGCAAAATTCTTGTGTTTCACTTGCTTTAGGCTCTAGGCAGGTGGGGTTCATAGTCTGAGTGACTAGTTTGAAAAGTTTGCTGCGCCTGTTTAGAGCTTTTCAGATGGTGTTTAGTGTTGAGCAGAATACGCCATATTCGCTTTCGCAATATTTCGCGAATATATAGGAGAATATTCGAGAAATATTCGTAAATTTCGAATATTCGTGATATTTCATCCAAAAAAAAAATTGCGAAATTTCGCTAACGTGAAATTTCGCAAATGCGAAATTTATTGCGAAATTCTCGACCGCGCATGCGCGCGGACAACACGCGGTCGCGAAAACGGCGATCATTTCCTGGATTCTTTGCCAGTGTATATTCGGATTGCTATTTAGTGCTGCCCTGCGAATCTACTGCTGCCCTGCGAAGCGAAGATGGTGGGGAGTAACTTTTCATCCAGTGAGGAAAAAACTGCTGATTACTGTAAGTAATTTCACCACTTGTTATTTCATTATCTTTAACTGCATTTTAGACTAGTTAAAAAGTTAGGATGCAAGATCAGATATTAGTATTTCCCAAACAGTGTGTTTCCAGCGGTTGCAAAACTACAACTCCCAGCATGCCCAGGGTTGCCACCTTTTGTTCATTTCAAACCCGAACACTTCAGCGTCGCACAGCAATTTTTTGTCTTAGTTTGCATAGATGTCGCTATTAAATAACATTTCTAACCATATGAAATTAATCATAAAAGTTCCTCTTTACATCAGAGTCCACAGACTTCCCCTTTTACATCAGAGTCCACAGACTTCCCCTTTTACATCAGAGTCCACAGAGTTCTCCCTTTACATTAGAGTTCACAGAGTTCTCCCTTTACATTAGAGTTCACAGAGTTCTCCCTTTACATCAGTGTCCACAGAGTTCTCCCTTTACATCAGAGTCCACAGAGTTCTCCCTTTACATCAGAGTCCACAGAGTTCTCCCTTTACATCAGAGTCCACAGAGTTCTCCCTTTACATCAGAGTCCACAGACTTCCCCTTTTACATCAGGATCCACAGACTTCCCCTTTTAGATCAGTGTCCACAGAGTTCTCCCTTTACATCAGAGTCCACAGAGTTCTCCCTTTACATCAGAGTCCACAGAGTTCTCCCTTTACAACAGAGTCCACAGAGTTCTCCCTTTACATCAGTGTCCACAGAGTTCTCCCTTTACATCAGTGTCCACAGAGTTCTCCCTTTACATCAGAGTCCACACAGTTCTCCCTTTACATCAGAGTCCACAGAGTTCTACCTTTTACATTAGAGTCCACAGAGTTCTACCTTTTACATTAGAGTCCACAGAGTTCCCCTTTTACATTAGAGTCCACAGAGTTCCCCTTTTACATTAGAGTCCACAGAGTTCTCCCTTAACATTAGAGTCCACAGAGTTCCCCTTTTAAATTAGAGTCCACTGAGTTCCCCTTTTACATTAGAGTCCACAGAGTTCTCCCTTAACATCAGAGTCCACAGAGTTCTCCCTTAACATCACAGTCCACAGAGTTCTACCTTAACATCAGAGTCCACAGAGTTCTACCTTAACATCAGAGTCCACAGAGTTTTCCCTTTACATCAGAGTCCACAGAGTTTTCCCTTTACATCAGAGTCCACAGAGTTTTCCCTTTACATCAGAGTCCACAGAGTTTTCCCTTTACATCAGAGTCCACAGAGTTCTCCCTTTTACATCAGAGTCCACAGAGTTCTCCCTTTTCATCAAAAAGTGAAAAGAAACAAACATATTATTTTTCATATGTAAAGATAGGGATTAAAAAAAATAATCTATTGTACAGGGCCAGTGTAAGGCTCAAAAAATTATTATAGTGGTCAGATGAATAGCAACTCATTTCTCCCCTATACGTCTATCCTGTGATGTTACTCATATATACATAATTATGCAAATGATAATGGCTGCTATATTTATTCCAAAAAGCTGGTGACCAAAATGGCAACATATAAAATCTGTCATGTTACCACTGTCAGTGATTAATAAGGCGAGAATGCTTCCAATTATTGAATACCATACATTTACGCGTCATATATCCATAAGGGTTTAAACAAAAAGTATTATAATATACTTTGTTCTTCATCTTGCAGAGGTTCCTGCAACATGGTTACGACCTAATGAGGGTGCCAGCAGGATAAACAAAAAATCGTCCAGTCCGTATTGGAGGAATTACATGAGTTTCATGGCGGGTCACATGACCACATGGCCATTCTCAAAAAAATGGTCAGACTTGAAGAGGCGCCACATGGACCGGGTCACACAGATCCGCGATGAATTTCATCCAGGTAAGTTATTGGTGTGACAGTCATGTAAGGTGATATGTAATTAACCTTAGGGCAGATGTTGTTAACCCAGACGCCATGTTGTGGTAACATATATCACCACCGAAGGTATTCATAGTACTGTTGAAAAAAGACATTATTCCATCAAGTTAAACCATGGAATTAAAGTGGTGGTGTGGGTGGGTTTCAAGGGGAAAGGGTGGTATTTTATAACTCAATTACCACTAAATTCCTGTGCTAGGCGTGGGGTTATCATAGTAATCACGTGTACTCCATCAGGCCCTTTTTTTAACATGAGATCTTCAGAATAATACAAAGGAAACACAAACAGCTAATTTTACCATGGTGGCAGCCAGCTCACACTCAGTCCCCTGTAGTGCCAGCAAGACCCTTTAGTATAACATTATCCCATTGGTTAACTGTCTATATAAATAAATGTGTATTCATATACAATACAGCAGAGTACACAGAATGTGCATATGTTATTAGAAAATCATTTTTACATATATAAACATTGTGTTATTATAGGATCTCCTCTACCATCTGTGCGCCCCAAGCGCACAAGGCGACAGGCCGCAGAGGAGGAGGAGGAAGAAGAGGAGGATGAAGAGGAGGATGCAGAGGAGGAGAGGGATAAGGAGCAGCCAGGGCCCTCCGACTTACCACCCCCAGCTCCTGAGGAGCTGCAACTTCCCCCCACCCAACCTCCTGGTGAATGCCATGATGCAGAAGAGGAGCAGGAGGATGACACAGCGCCTGTGATGGACCATCAGTCAGGAGGGTAAATATGTGCACAACGATTAATGACATTTCAACAATAAGATGTAGATATAAAAAAGTACAGTATTTAATCCTAATTTTTTTTTTTCTTATATCCTAACAGTTTTGAAAGAGATTCATTCAGGAGAAAATCCTATGTCATGGAGAGGACCAATCAAAAAGTCCTGTCCAATCGGCGCAAAAAATAAAAAAAATTGGACCTCGAGAATGAACAGCTGTTACAACAGCAGAGAAAAAATTTCAAGGAGCTGGCTGAGATTTACAAGCGCTTGAAAAAATCCATGTAAATATTTATATTTTTGGTTATATAAACCTGTTATTCTTTTCAAATGTTTCCTTTCTTATTGAGATTCTTAGGTCTTTCAACACATCTAACTTCACATCTAACACATCAACATCAACACATCTAACTTCATAATAACCTAAAAACATTTCATACTATTATTTTATTTAACACAAATCTAATAAAAAACAAAATACACGGACACAGACACTACTAAACACAAACTAAACTTGTTGAAAAATTACTATAACAAAAGCTACAATATATACATATATACATATATATATATAATATATATAATATATATATATTATATATATAGATATAGATATAGATATATAGAGAGAGAGAGCGAGAAAGAGAAAGAGAGTGCTGATTTGCTCTTGCAGATAGGCTAAAAGTTGCAGTAAAAAGGCCACAAACCAGGGTTTAACATAACGTTCAGTCATTTAGTCACACTTGCTGTTTGTTACGATCCGGTCTGGTAGCTTTTAGCGGATGCTGTTTGTGGATCCGCTGTGACAGAGAGGTCATGAAGCATTACTCTCAGCATGAAGGCAGCAGCAGTAGTGTATTCAAATATAAAGTAATTATCACACACACAAACATTTACAAGCAGTAGTGGTAATAGTACTAGACAGCATCTAAACACTTGGGCAAGACTTGACAGCAGCAGTAGTGGTAATTGCAGCATATAGTGCCAAAGAACTTGTCACATATGGGTATCTGAGCACTGGCAGCAGCAGTAATAGTAGTAACAGTACCCAATAAAGTGTTGTATCACTTGTGGAACAGGTGGCAGCAGCACAAGCAGCAGCATTGGTAATTGTAGCATATAGTGCCAAAGAACTTGTCACATAGGGTATCTGAGCACATGGCAGCAGCAGTATAGTAGTAACAGTACACAATAAAGTGTTTTTATCACTTGTGGAAGAGGTGGCAGCAGCACAGCAGCAGCATTGGTAATTGCAGCATATAGTGCCAAAGAACTTGTCACATAGGTATCTGAGCACTGGCAGCAGCAGTTATAGTAGTAACAGTACACAATAAAGTGTTGTATCACTTGTGGAAGAGGTGGCAGCAGCACAGCAGCAGCATTTGAAATTGTAGCATATAGTGTCAAAGAACTTGTCACATAGGTATACTGAGCACTGGCAGCAGCAGTATAGTAGTAACAGTACACAATAAAGTGTTGTATCACTTGTGGAAGAGGTGGCAGCAGCACAGCAGCAGCATTTGAAATTGTAGTTCATATAGTGTCAAAGAACTTGTCACATAGGTATCTGAGCACTGGCAGCAGCAGTATAGTAGTAACAGTACACAATAAAGTGTTGTATCACTTGTGGAAGAGGTGGCAGCAGCACAGCAGCAGCATTGATAATTGTAGCATATAGTGCCAGAAAGAACTTGACACATAAGTATGCTGAGCACTGGCAGAAGCAGCAGCATAGAGTAGTACCAGTAACACAATTAAGTGTTTTTTTCACTCGTGGTCGTGGAAGAGGTGGGCAGCAGGATAGCAGCAGCGCGTTGATAATTGTAGCATATAGTGCCAAAGAACTTGTCACATAGGTAAGTGAGCACTGGCAGCAGCAGCAGTGTAGTAGTTACCAGTACACAATAAAAGTGTTTTTTTCACTCGTGGTCGTGGAAGAGGTGGCAGCAGGATAGCAAGCAGCGTTGATAATTGTAGCATATAGTGCCAAAGAACTTGTCACATAAGTATCTGAGCACTGGCAGAAGCAGCAGCATAGTAGTACCAGTACACAATTAAGTGTTTTTTTCACTCGTGGTCGTGGAAGAGGTGGCAGCAGCACCAGCAGTAGTAAGAAAGTGGCAAAATCTCTCACAGACAAAAGGTAACAGCACCAGTATGAGTAATATATCGGTACATAATCACTCAGCCTTTTGCATTAGCAGTAGGAGCCCATATAGTGCCAAAATTACAAAAGCTTGAAATTGCATTAGCAATGGTGATTACATTTGAAAAGCAGAATGACACAGGCCTTAAAGTAGCTGTGGCACCGGGTGGAGTTTTTGGGTTGTGTTTTGCACGCCACAGGCTTTTCAAAAAAACAAAAAAATATCCACCTTTCTTCCCAGCAGCAGCATAAGGAAAGGGAGATGCACTGTGATGTAAGGGAGAGGGGGAACTCCACTTCTGATGGTGGGGTAGGATGGTGGGGTGGCCTTTGACATCGAATGTAAGGGGAGGGGATGCGCTGGACATATAATATTACAGATATAAACCGGCCCTTTTGAGGGCAACCATAATGCTGATGCGGACCACGATGAAATTGAGTTTGACACCCCTGGTATAAAGAGATAGGAGAGGTATTGGTAACTGACAAGGGACCATTCAGCGCCCTGAAGCGACGGCGGGTGCCAGAAAGTCACCGCCGAGTCACAGGACTCATTCACATTTTGATGAATGTGAGTCTGTCCACGGAGTCTGTGGACAGACGGGTCCTCTTGTCCGTGACCACCCCACCTGCCGCGCTGAATGTCCGCCTCAGATAGTACGCTGGAGGGGGGGCAAGACAATAACTCCAGCGCATACTGAGCGAGCTCGCGGCAGGTGTCCAATCTGGCAACCCAGTACTCCATGGGGTCGTCGGTGCTCATACTGTCAGAAGCACTGACGGACCCCATGTAGTCTGCCACCATGTGGGCCAGCCGCTGGTGGTGATGGGCTGGCTGCTGCTGCTGCTGCTGCTGGTTACTGGGGTCGCTCAGTTTGCATGAACATCCTCATCTCACCCATTAGGTCCCCTGCTCGGCTGCTGATGTTGCTGCTGGGTGCAGCCACCTGCTGGGTGAGATGAGGGGGGGACAACTGGAGGCCGGGGACTTGCCTGCTCCAAAACGGCTGACTAGGCATGCCTGCAGTTCCTCCAATCCGGGGCTGCCTCCGTCTGGCTGGGAGGAACTGCTCCAGTTTCCCCTTAAATCTGGGATCTACAAGGGTGGCCAGCCAAAACTCCGTCCCTCTCCTTGATGGCTTTAACCCGGGGGTCCCTCCTGAGGCATCTCAGCATGTGGGCAGCCATGGGGAAAGAGCACAGCCCGCTGTGACTCCTCATGGCTGCCTGGGGTCCATGACGTCCGCTTCCTCGTCATGGAGGCGCTGCTGTTCGCGGTCAGTCATGCCAAACCCCCGGACTATCGGTGCCCCCAAACACCGGCTCTCCCTCCTGACCAGGCCCTGACTCCAGGACGCCACCAGTCACCTCCTGATCATCATCATGATCCTCCTCCTCCTCCTCGTCCTGGGCCTGGTCTTGGTGGAGCAGTGTTGCCTCCTCCTGCTCCACCAAAGGCACTCTCCCCAGCTCCGAGCAGGCGATCTAGTGCCCTGTCCAGCAGGAACACTATAGGGAGCACGTCGTTGAGGCCGACATGCTCCCTGCTCACCATCTTGGTCGCCCTGCTCAAAAGGGGCCAACACATGGCAGACCTGGTGTATCTGCCCCCACTCCCAGACTGGTGATGTACGGGAGTGTGTGTTTGTGATGGCCCGCCAGTGCCTTGCTCCAGCAGGTACTCCTTCACCGCCCTTCGCTGCTCCCACAACCTCTCCAGCATGTAGAGGCTGGAGTTTCCACCGCGTCACACTGTCCACAATCAGCCTGTGAAGGGGCAGGCTGTTGTCCCGCTGCAACTTTGACAGGGACGCGGTAGCGGTTGGGGAGCGCCTGAAGTGGCTGGCAATCCTGCGTACCCTTAGCACTATGTCACTCAACCCGGGATAGGTGCGCAGGAACTTCTGCACCACTAGGTTGAGGACATGTGCCAGACAGGGCACGTGTGTCAGACTGCCAGCCTGGAGGGCGGAGAGGAGGTTGCTGCCATTGTCACAGACACACCAGACCTGCTTGGAGCCTTCGGGGTGTCAGCCACTTCTGGACCTGAGCCTGAAGTGCGCTCAGCACTTTCTCGTCCAGTGTGTCTCCGTTCCCCTAAACTAACAAGCTGGAGCGCACGGCCTGACAGCGCACGTGCCCCACACTTGAATAGCTACGGGGGGCGCTTGCTGGGAGGCTCAGCAGCTGCGGAGACAGTGGCTTGAGGGAGACCAGCACTTCTCCCCTGGACACCCCGGGGGCGGCACCACAAAATCAGATGCCGCCCAATCCCTCCCCGGCGCCTCGGAGGGAAACCCAATGGGCCGTGAAGCTTATGTAGCGCCCCTGCCCATGCCTGCTGGTCCAGCCATCCATTGTCAGATGCACACCCTGTTGCTGACAGCATGATCCAGCGACAGGGTTACATTCTGCACAATGTGCTGGTGTAGGGCAGGGGACACCAGTCCTGGCAAAGAAATATGGCGGCTGGGGACACGCCATTGGGGTTGGGCCTGCTCCAACATCTGCCTGAAGGGGTTTGCAGTCCACTATGTTAAAGGGAAGCAGATGTTGGGCAATATACCCTTGCCAGGAGCCCATTGAGGGAACGCACACGTCGGTCTGAAGGGGGGAAAGGGAGTGTTGCGTTCAAAGGCGTCAGAAAGAGACGCCTGGCGCCCGGACGGCAGTGCGGGGGACACCGAAGAGGAGGGTGATGATGTGGAGGTCTGGCTGTCGGTAGCAGTACCTCTACTAGAGGGAGCGGGGGGGCATGACCTGCTGGTAGCCGATGAAGCTGTGGCAGGGGCTGCGTGTACCCTGCACACTTGTGGTGGTGGCGCTGCTTACCACCAGCACGCTTCATCTGGTCATGCTCCTGCCAGTGATTAATCCGCAGGTGCTGGTTGAGTGCCGTGGTACCCACCCGAGCCAAAACACTTCCCTCTCTTCACCCTTGGCACGACAGGCAGAGCTGGCAGATGGCTACTGTCGGGTTATCTGCTACCAAGGTGAAGTAGGCCCAGAGAGGTGACTTCAGCGTCGCCCCTCCTGTCAGATGGGGTGACGCTGACTTCCACCTGCTGGGACTCGGTGCGCACAGGTGGAGCTGCCTGCTGCTGCTGCTGCTGCTGCTGCTGCTGCTGCTGACACCTCCTGCTGCCATCACCAGTGGAGACCCTGACGTTGGTCTCCCTGGTGACCTGGCGCACCGTTTCCCCCAGGGTGCCTACCTTCCTCGTCGTCACTGATGCTGTGAACCGACGAGGCAGGTGGCACCCATGTTGGGTCACCCTCCTCTTCGCCCCCAGATATGTCAGACCCAGGGCTGACATGTGGGTGGTCTGAAGGAGACCATCTGACATGGAGCCGCTAGCCTGGCTCCGATGTCCCCTCACAGACGCATGGGTCTGACTAGGTGCTTGGTGTTTCCTGCAGAAAACCACCAGCACCACCATGAAGGGAGGTCTCTGGGCTACTGACAGCCAGTACCCCATCCTCCTCCTCCTCCATTAACCCTTCAAAAAGGTCCTGACCATCAGCACATAAATCAATGTCTGCATGATCGAGGCCTCCCCCAAGATATCCATGTCACTTTCACCATCAAACAGCATGAGGCTGGACTCGCTGGGGCTGGGTACTAAAGGCACCGGTGTACTGATGGTGGGTGGTGCTACTTGGTGATGACTGAGTGGCACTGCTGTGCCCCATGTACTCCACCACTGCTGGAGCCTGTGAAGGCAATATCGGGCGGCTGCCCGAAGTAAAAAAACTCCGGATGAGGCGGACCTCTCCCCTTCCACCCGATTCCTCTCTACCAGTAGTAGGGGCGCGAGAGGTACCCCGTGCTGGCAGCGACCCAGCACTGGGAGTAACTCCCCTACCCCTGCTGCGCACGACCACGGATGCTGCTCATGCTGATATGGGGGGGTGGGTAAACTTTATTGGGGGGGGGGGGTAAATGTGATAATAGAAAAAAACAGCGCGCGCAGACAAACAACTAGTAGCTATGCCACTAAACAACAATTAAACGAAAGGTAAATTTTTTTAAATTTTTTTTTTTTTAAACTAACTAAACTGACTGACAGACAACAGACAAAAACTGACTGGGCAACGAATAAGAGCAATAAAGAAACTAATATAGATAGAACAGTGACTCTGCTAACACAGCAGAGCCAGAGATCTGAATAAACTAAAAAATAACTTTTTTTTTTTTTTTTTTTTATAAAAACAGATAACTATCTAACTAAATAAACACACTAAACTAAGCTAGCTAGCTTACAGAGGTGTACAAGTACACTCAAACCTATCTATCTAACACTAAATGAAACTGGAACACAAACACACAAATAGTAGCTTTTAAAAAAAGCTGTTTGGTCTCTTCTTGCTTTTAAAAAAGCAGTTTAGAAATATAAGCACTAGCAGCTGCTAATACTCAAATGAACTGAACACTGAACAGGAGCACAGAAACTGAAAGGCACTGCAATGCTGATGCAATATAACACAGAGCACAGAAACACTTCTCCCTCTATATCCACCTTGTGAATCTGCAATGAGCACATGCTGGCACTTAGTTTATATAATGGTCGTGAGGCAGCTTCCTATTGGTTGATGTGGAGGTTGCTAAACCTCTGACACCTGTGGAAATGGAACTCTGATTGGCTGTGATGTGAATGAAGGGCGGGGAAAAAAAATCGCGCGATATTGCTATTGCCGAATATCTCGCATTGCGAATATTCGGCAGCATAAAAGGATCACATGCGCTACTCGGCCCAGGGTCCCTCTAATTTCATACCACCATTGCTTTTTACACACGTCGATGGAGATCACTAGCATGTGATCTGTGTTTAAAAAAAAATTTGAGAAAAATCCCGAATATTCGACATTGCGAATATTCGGCACAATATTCGAGATATTGCGCGATTTCTCGAATATGCAATATTCGAGCCGAATATTCGCAATTCGAATATTCGTGAGCAACACTAATGGTGTTAGAGAAGTGTTCTTTTTTTTGCTTTTGAAGATTGCTTTGTGGTATATCTTGGTGAGTACTTTGTAGTTTGTGTGGTTTTCCTTTGTTGAGTTTCTTCTCCAGGCTCCTTCAGCTTTTCGTGCTTCACTAATGTAAAGGCATCTTTGAACCAGCCCGAATTATTATTTTTGCGGATGAGTGCTCTGTGTCTCGGAGCGACTGCGTCTGCTGTTTGTAGTAATGCTTTGTTAAGGGAGTTGAGTGTTTCTTCCGTTAAGTGGTTTTGATTTAGCTTTGCTATTTTGTTCGATAGTGTAGTTTTGAAGAGTTCGAGTGTAGTTTTTTTTTTGTCCAGTATGTTGTTATTGAGTGTGTCAGTTTTTGGAAGATGGCGCTGGTGGTTATTTTAAATTTGATAGCGTGGTGGTCCGTCCATGGTAAAGGTGTGTGGTCCAGTGTGTTGATGTCCATATTTTGTTTGAAGATGAGGTCGAGATTGTGACCCGAAACATGTGTGGGAGTATTTATCAGTTGCTGCAGCTCTAGTTGGTGCATGCAGGTGGTAGCGATGGGGTCCTGGGTGGAGTTAGCCCAGAGGTTGAAGTCCCCGAGTAGCAGGAGGTTTTTTGTTTTCAAGGTGTATGTTGAAAGGAATTTGGTGAAAGGTGTGAGGAGATGTGTCTTTGGTCTCGGTGGTCTGTAGTATAGCAGTATGTGGACGGTGTCCTGGGGTGTTGTTTGAAGTTGCAGAGTGAGTGTTTCCATAAAAAGGCAATGAGTTCTGTAGAGTTGGTTTGATGAGAGAGAAAGAGGTGGGATTTGTAGATCACTGCTAGGCCACCTCCTCTTTGCCAGATTCTATGCTCGGATAGGATGCATAGTTCTCGGGCACTAATTTTGCTAGGATGGTGTTACAATCAGGTGTTAGCCAACTTTCAGTGATAGAGAGGCAATTTGTGTTGAGTGATGAAATTGTGAATTTCCTGTCTTTTAACTGCAGATCTGGTATTGATCAGGGTGCATGATAGATGTTGTAGTTGAAGTGGTGCCGTCCAGTTTTTAGTGGTCGATTTGCTTCTTAGAAGTTGTTCTTTTCATAGTATTTTTTGGATGGAGGTTGTTAGTGTTGAGGCAATATTCATTAGGCTGCTGAGGGTGTCAGCTGAGTATTTAATGTTGAACATGGTGGGAAAATGGTGATGGGATGATGTGATGATGATGAGATGGCGATGCGGATGGCGCTGAGAATGATGACGATGAGAAATGATATGCGATGATGATGATGTGTGCTGATGATTGAAGTTGGTGTTGATGTTGATGAAGCTGATGTGTCGATGATGAGATAAAAATGAAGATGGAGAAGATGATGCCGATGATAGGAAGATGGTGACAATAATGATGAAATGGGGATAATGATGCAGATGATGATACCCAATCTCATCTAGAGCAGTGGAGACATGTTTTCTGGAGTGACCAATCATGCTTCTCTGTCTGGCAATCCAATAGACGTGTCTGGGTTTGGCAGTTGCCATGAGAATGATACTTGCTTGACTGCATTATGCCAAGTGTAAAGTTTGGTGGAGTGGGGATTATGGGGTTGGGTTGTTTTCCAGTGAAGGGAACTCTTAAGACATCAGCATACCAAGACATTTTGGACAATGTCATGCTCCCAACTTTGTGGGAACAGTTTAGGGAGATGGCCCCTTCCTGACATGACTGTGTACCAGTGCTCAAAGCAAGGTTCATAAAGATATGGATGAGCAAGTTTGGGGTGGAGGAACATGACCGGCTTGTACAGAGTCCTGACCTCAACCCGATAGAATGTTTTGGGATTAATTAGAGCGGAGACTGCGAGCCAGGCCTTCTTGTCCAACATCAGTACCTGACCTCACAAATGCGCTTCTGGAAGAATGGTCAAACATTTCCATAGACACACTCCTAAACCTTGTGGACAGCCTTTCCAGAAGAGTTGAAGCTGTTATAGCTGCAAAGAGTGGGCCAACTCCATATTGGACTTGGATGCCATTAAAGTTCATGTGCGTGTAAAGTCAGGTGTCTCAATACTTTTGGCAATATTGTGTATGTATGCTTGTGAGTTAGGGACCTTAGATTGTAAGATCCTTGAGGAAAGGAGTAGATGTGCAATATACGTATAAGTACATGTAATACATAAAATTAAATATTATTACTAGATCTAAATACCTGAGTTTGTCATATCAGCAAACAAATGTGCATCAAGACTAATGCTAGAAAAGGAAAGTCAGCATTTTCAACCAATCAAACGTCTGTTGCCTTGCACAGTCCTCTATTTGAACATGCTTACATGGGGTGAGGGCAGAGTGATGATATCACTAGTGTGAAGCCTCTGTTTCACAGTCCATTCAGAGTAAGTACAGGTTGCTGATCATGCAGCACTGCTTAAAGATACTGCCGCTTGCCAACCTTGGGCCAGATTCAGAAAGGTTTACGCCGGCGTATCTCAAGATACGCTGATGTAAGTACAAATGTGCGCCGTCGCATCTTTGCGCCAATTCAAAAAGCAAGATACGCCGAAAAACATGGCTTCAGTCGTCCGACGTAACTTGCTGGCGTATCGTGGACGCATAGTTACGCTAGACACATTGGACGTTCCCATTTAAAATATGCAAATGAGCAAGATACGCCGATTCACGAACGTACGTACGCCCGACGCAGTAATCTATGCCGTTTACGTAAGGTGTTTTTCCAGCGTAGAGATAAACCACCAAAAAGATGGCGCAGCCCATGTTAAGGTACGGACATTCTGAGCATGCGCACTGGGATAGTCCACCCATCATTTGCATGGGGTCACGGTTCATTACAATACAACACGCCCACTGCCTTGCTACTTTGAATTAGGCAGGCTTACGCCGGCCCATTTACACTACGCCACCGCAACTTAAAGAGCAAGTGCTTTGTGAATACAGCACTTGCCTCTCTACGTTGCGGTGGCGTAGCGTAAAGAAGATACGCTACGCCCGCACAAAGATACGCCGCTAGCCCCTTGTGTTTTTAGACAGCCCTCCCACAAAGGCTTTTCTATTTACAAAGACAAAGGTAGGAGTTCTCAGTGATCAGCTCTTCTTGTTTCTAGGTACCAGGCTCCAAATGATGCTGTCAGTGTAATTTGGTGATCAGAAGCAGGAATAGGTAGGATACATGTCTGATGATGTAAAACTTCTGAAATGCTCCTTTGAGGCTAGAAGTTGGCTAACTCCTTGATTTACATTGTAACAAAGTGCATTAAATCGCAACCACAGTGTAGTGTTGCCAAGCAATAAGCAGACCATGCATATATAATGAGCAAATATGTCTCATTATCATATATAATTATAAACAACATAAAACAAGTATTTCAAACAATTATCATATATTCCTAAAGTCTATTTACATTAAGGTAATTTCTCTTCCTCCTCTACTTCCTCCAGCAGGGAGCATGGAATTTCTTCCTGGTTTCCTATTCCCTGCAGCATTCTCTAGTGAGCCAAGGGCTGCTTTATGATGCCTACATAGGGGTGCCCAGTAGGGTGCTCACGTGTCCCGGATTGCCCGGCAATTAACATGTCTGACCTGGGTCCCGGGCACCTTCATTCTGGGACAATACAATGTCCCGGAATGAAATGAGGACAGAGCCACCCCCAACTAACTACATTATCAGAACTGGTTGCTAGGGCCAGCGCTGCCTGGTGGCAAGTGGCACATTCACCTGACAAATAACTCGCCTCCAAACAAATTCCCCATCAAGCCCGAGACTACATTACCCCCCGCCCCCTCATTCTTTTTTTTTTTTTGGGAAGGTGAAGAGGGGGTGTGTCCGTGAATGGCAGTTTGGAAATGTGGTCATCCTAGTGCCCAGATGACAATGGAGATCGTTCAACCTGAAAAAGGTCCAGGGAGATAGATTGCATAGCGGTTTTACTGTGAGGTGACTGTGCTGGAGAGGTTGTGTGTATTGCAGCTGCCTCTTTGAATTTAATGGAGCCAGTCAATGGGTGTTTAAGCGTACCTGAAATTGGGGTTTAACAGCAGTAAAGAAAATCGGGTTACTGAAATGGCCATGCAGTGTGGAAGGGGTAAACTTTGTATTCAGAGGTATGTATTTTGTTGCATAGTTACATTGGTCCAGGCTTTCACTGATTGGATGAGGTGGAGAGGTGGGGCAGTGATGGCAACATCTTCACCTTGTCCAATCAGAGAACACCTTACATTCATTTGAGATCAACACAAGATGTGCTTTGAATGGTGCCCATGCTGAGTGAGTGATTCCATGTGGTCACTGTGTAAGGGAGCAGCCACTCTGTAATAAAATCCACCAGCTTTACTGCATGAAATGCATTTTCTTATAACAACAAGTGTAGATCCCTGAGTTTTGGCTTTATAACAGTCTTTTGCAACTCTCTGTACAGCAGAGGTAAGACTAGGAAGAAGCAGCACAAGCAGCTAACAAAAAAGCATGCTGATAGGAGGAGAAAGCAGATAAGCTCATTATTCTGCTAATTTTCTGGTTTATATACTCAAAAATGAAGAGCAATTGTATGAGCTTTTTGCAGATGGTAGACCACCTCCGAACAAAAAAGAATTGTACAGAGTAACGGGATGACCCGTGACGCCCAGAGACTTTTGAGGGATGGGGGATACTCCTGTGCCAGCGGCACTAAGGACTCTTGGGTCTAAGGTCACCCTGTGCCCCTTTTGGGCATAGGGTGGCTGATAAATAATAATTCATGTATTGCAGGATATCTTAAGATATTACAAGTTGTTGGTTAATGTTGACCCACACCAAGCCAATATACTCCTAAGATATTCCATTGTCCATTGTGTAAGGCTGTAGAGGTGTTAATTCAGGTCTGCTTCTAAGACCTTTCATTGTGTATAGATGTGTTGTGACTCTAAGGGTCAGATGTCTCTCTTCAGGTGTATTGAATTAGCATGTCAATTATGTTAAGTAAAGGAATGTGACTTGTCAAGCTGTAGTAATTACCTCCTCTAATTGCAGGGACAGGATGTCTGGGGGATGACTAATGATTAGCTTTAAAAGAATGTGATTGAAGTCCCCCCATGGTATGATGTTGGGGGTGGAGAGTTTGATTGTTCCTGTGATTGCTGAAACATGCCTTGTACTGTATATAAGAGAGCTAACCATTAAAGAGTTTGTGCATTCATTCATTTGAAACCAGTAACCAGAGCTGTGTGTGTCTCGGTGATTCTGGGGGAATGGATCAGGTCCTGTCGGCTGGTTTGTCGGGGTGTCGGCTAAGATGTCTTGTGTTGGGTTGATGGAAGATTGTAAATGGTGGTGATCGTTACATACAGTAATACCTTGGATAACAAGCATAATTTGTTCCAGAAGCATGCTTGTAATCCAAAGCACTTGTATATCAAAGTGAGTTTCCCCATAAGAAATAGAGGAATCTCAGATGATTCGTTCCACAACCACTGCTGGTGTATACAGTACTGTATGTGGCCAGAAGTGCGTGGGGTGCTGGTGTATGGAGTACTTACTGTATGTGGCCAGAGGTGCAGGGGTGCTGGTGTATGCAGTACTGTATGTGGCCAGAGGTGCAGGGCTGCCGGTGTATGCAGTGCTGTATGTGGCCAGGGGCGCTGGTGTATGCAGTATTGTATGTGGCCAGAGGTGCCGGGGTGCTGGGGGCTCCCAGCACTTCCTGGAGACACTCAGAGACACCCAGGAACTGTTGACACTTTTGGATGCTCCGACACACGGTACGCCTGCCCCACCCAGCTGGGAGTGTCTCTGAGTTCTCCACGAAGCTCTGGAGCCACCAGCGCCCCCAAACCTCTGGCCACACACAGTACTGCATACACCAACGGCTTTACTACATGGATTGTACTGCTTGTATAAGTCAGCCTTTGCATATCAAGTCAACATTTAAAAAAAAATGTTGCTCATCTTTCAAAATGCTTGTATACCACGTTACTTGTAATTCAAGGTATTACTGTACAAAAAATACATTCAGTTTCTAAATATTTAAATCATCATGATGTGGTATAGAGAACATCAATGAAAATGTTTAGTCATTGTATGGGCTAAAACTATTATTACATTTTTTTATTGCATTAATCATTAGGTGGAAAAAAATATGTAAGTCTCTAGTCTCTCAACTTCTTGGAGAGCATACAGTTAAACAGTAAACTGGGATTTTACAATCTCAGGAAATAAAGAAAAAAAATGCCTCATGAGAAAAGATTGGAGCCAGAGGCAGGCTTCTTTCCCCTTGGATCCCTGCTCTATCTGAGCACTAGATACATGCCAAAGCACTTTGTACTTGTCCATTTTCTTTGGCTGCTGAGAAAGCAGATTGAGTGTATGTAATAGAAAGCATTGTTGTGTTTTTTTTTTTTTTAATATAGCTAGAAATTGTTAAACATTTTCATAGAATATGCCTAGCTTTCATTTTATAGCCTTACAAGCACAATGACAATGACTAAATCCCATGAAAGTACAATTGGGGAGTTTGGCCTGCAAAGCACCCCCCCAAACTACCAAGTAAGAAAAAGTGTACAGATCCAATTGACTCAATACAATTGTTGTGCTTGTCACACATCACATTGCGCTGGCCCAAGTGTAGCGTTCTGAATGTGTTTTTCGATACTTCAACTCTTCTTCCCCAGTTTCCCTTTCAAAATAATATTGACTGCAGTGGTGGTGCATCCATAAGGGTGCATGGGTGCCGCCCCTCTCTCCTGCAACTCCCTCTATCACAATAGATAGATTCATGCATTGCACCTGTTGTTTCAGCCAATCAGGTGTCCAATCATTAGGAGAGGACGGGAGTAGAGGAGGACGGGAGAAGACATGGAGGAGCATGGAGGACAACGCTCGCGGCTTGCCGCCATCACCCGCTGCCCCACCCTGGAATGTTTGGCCTTAAAGTTTAATTTCCCACTTCTCTGGCTTGGTGACTGTGTACAAATAGTCAATGGGTTTTTTATCTCTCATGTGGATGCACTAAGCAGGCTAAACACTGAGCCACGGGGAGCAGAAAAGAACTATCAAAAGACCTGCATAATAAGGCAACGGAACTTTATAAATATAGAAAATGATATAAAAAGATATAAAAAGCCTTAAAAATGTCAGTCAGTTGACAGTACTGTTCATTCACTTATTAAGAAGTGGAATATTCTAGGGTCTCTTGATACCAATCCAAGGTCAGATAGAGCAAGAAAGCTTGATCTACCAAGGAATTGTTCAGGTTACAAAGAAAAACCCATAGGTAACCTCAGGAGAAGTAAAAGCTGCTCTGGAAAAAGAGTGTGCTTGTTTTTAAGGAGCACAATATAATGATAGGTGAACAAAAATTAGCTGCATGGTCAAGTCACCAAAAAGAAGCCTTTACTGTGCCCATGCCACAAAAAAGCCTGGTTACGATATGCCCAACAACACCCTGACATATCTCATCAGTGTTTTTTGGGACATTGGCACAGAAAATGCTTCTTTCTGGCAACTTGACCATGCAGCTCAGTTTTTTTTGGCATGATCAGTCATATTTTCAATATCCATGTCAAAATTGTATGATTTACTTCCCGGGTATGCTAATTTTTTAACACAACTTTAAGTAGCAGTACCAAAATGCCACATACCTGCCCAACAGGTGTAGTTTTTCCTACAGATACCTTTTGTGTTTGAGACCTCAACAGAAGATCCCTTTCACACTAGTGTGCTTTTGCCGTGCTTTTCCAGGGCGACAAAAGCGCATTAAAACTAGTGCCCATTAAATCCTATGTAACTGTTCACACTGCAGGTGCGCTGCACTTTGAAAAGTCCTACATGCTGCATCTTTGGTGCAGTTTTTTTAAAAGCACAACAAACAGGCACCTTCTATTGTAAGTCAAAGTCAACAGCTCAAAAGGGCATCCGTGTGAAAGGACCCGAAGTGCCATGCAGGGATGGATAAATTAATTACTGTAAGTTGTTTTTGCGTACATTTATTTTCTAAGTATTCTTAAATGTAACCTGTTCCAAATTTGAACAATCAAAGTGGACCCATAATGGACAAAAAATGATCAGCAGATAGTGTTTTCAGTGAAAACTGCATTACAAAATGATCAGTTGACCCAGAGATATAACCAAATGAAATAAAATGCAAATGTTGACTTAAAAGTCGAGTTTTGGCTCCACTTGCTCCCACCTTCAAGCCAAAGTTTTTAGCATTAAACTAACCAGTAAACATTACAGCAAAATATATATTTGTCCCCCCTTGGTACCCATTGCACAGTGTGATGGTCCTTCAACTGGTCTGTCATTTCACTTGTATCCCGGTAGCCTTGCAGCAAGCCGTGATTCTTTTAATTCATACAGGGGAAGAGCAAGGAATGACTACACAAAACACTGCAGTCTATAGAGAGAAGTGAGTCATACAGAGAGCATAGTGAGCAGCTCTGGTAGCTGATTACAGGAATTCAGTCATTCCCTCTTAAAGCTACACTCCAGCCAGAATTGAAAATTAAGCCATGAGATGCATACGGAGTGCACAGCCTTCCAGCTCAAGGCTTCTTTTGTTTCATTGCTGCAGAGCACAAGTCTGCTCCACTGTATTATGTCTGTAATCTTGGGACTTGAGAACTGATATCGCTTACCTGTCTGCAGTACAGGAAAGCTTTTTCTAGGTACACTCAGTGTGGGTTCCATGCTTTCTCTTACAGACAGAATGCCTCATGTAAGAAAGTGTCCATTCTAAGAAATCTCTCGCAGCTGTCAATCACACTTACTTTAGGGTAACCAGACATCCCCAGTTTCTGGGGACAGTCCCCAGATTGAGGACACTGTCCCCGAACCAAGTCTGTCCCCAGTTTTGTCCCCGGATTGGATTTGAACAGGGACTGGGGCAATTTCAAAAAATCTAAATTGCACACCCCCGCTCTGCCGCTCCTACTAGCTTAGGGGTGTATTTTTTTCCATTATCGGTACCCCTTTCTAAAGAACATGTGCTGGTCGGAGCGGAGGGAATATTTCTTCAGTTTTGGGTGCATGCCCATTTCGCATGTTCTTCTGCGTGGCCAGCAGACTGCCTATCTCCTTGCCTTGCCTGGTGGAGTGATCTTCCTTGGCTCCCCACCCAGTAGTAGCTGGGGCCCGGAGAGTGAGACTTGACAGGCTGGGGAGCAGGTGGCGACGGGTAGAGAGTTGCTGATTGACACCATTACTAGTTAAGAAAAAAATGTCCCCGGATTTCATTTTAAAAATCTGGTCACCTTAATTTACTTGAAATTTTGAGTCTGGCTAGTGACATAGTAACCCTTTTGGCTAAATCGCACCACAAACTCCATTATCAAATGTGTATTCTTTTTTTTTTTTTTAAGTGTATTTTTGTGCGTGAACTCGAGAGAGTGGAGCCGGACTGCAGGAGTTGGGAGTAGGCAGACCCTCCCCCCGGAGGCAATCGCCATCCTTCTCCATGCCCCTGGTGGCAATGGCGGGTGTGAGGGGGCCTCCCACTCACCCCGCCCTACCTGCTCCTCTTGGGAGCCCAACTGGGCCCAACAGGACCCCAATGGGGCAGAGGGACTTCCCCCCCCCCTATGAGGGAGTGAGGGGGCCTAGCCCACCCAGCCAGCCCTGTAGGTCCTTCGCCTCTCTTTATTTTAGGAGACTGCATGGCCAAAGTGCGTGTGTGTTAAACCAATTTCGTGTGCGTGCAAGTGTGGTGGTTTTTGTGGGGGGGGGGGGTGGGCATACTAAGCACAGACGTACCTTGCATAGCACACCCACCGGGAGCCGGGCTAAGACCACCAAACTCAATTCACATGTAGCTGAGACCGGGATCTGAACCCTTGGCTGCAGAGGTGAACGGCTTGTCAGCGCAGCGCCAATCACGTTCAGCCACCACAGCTCACCAAAATGTGTATTCCGATGAAATTTCTGTACGTATTCCAAGCTCTGCCTGTCCACATTCCATACTTTTCAAACAGGCACACCTTGTTTTCTCATATTTTTATTTGGGCACATGAGAAGTCTTGGATCTGTCGCTGTGGTCTTCTTACTTTGCCTAAACAGCTAAGCAGCTGACCCAGATCTGCAAAAATTCTTCCAAGCAACTCATTTAGGTAGATTGGTAGACTGGTGCCACCATAGGGATAATAAATTGCGACTCCGCTACTCCTAATCTTGGGCAATTCACTCTTTGCTCCAGGCTTCATAGAAGGCTATTTTCAGGTTCTTCTCCCATCAGGCTACTTTCAAGCATCCCACTTAATGGAGGCAGGCTCTTGACCTTTAATACAGACTCTTATGAATCCAAAAGGCTCTTGCAAATTGGATTTTTGGAGAGCCCTACAAATCCATCAATTTGTTCACACTCTTCCCCTTCAAAATGGCTTCCAGCATAGGCTGACCTCAATAGAAGAATACTGCTCGAAGAGCAGTCCTTTTCCTCATGCCTTATTTGCTTTTGGTTCTACCTCCTAGAGCAGGGGTGTCAAACTGGCGGCCCTCCAGCTGTTCCGAAACTACAAGTCCCATCATGCCTCTGCCTGTGGGAGTCATGCTTGTAACTGTTAGCCTTGCAATGCCTCATGGGACTTGTAGTTTTGCAACAGCTGGAGGGCCGCCTGTTTGACACCCCTGTCCTAGAGGCTTTTACACTGCCCTAATGGGAAGCTGATTTGGGGAGGACTTTTACAGAGTCATAAAAAACTACTTTGGTTCAATTTGCCCTGGAATCTTCACTTTGCACAAGAGTTCAGGAGAATAATTAGAAGATTTTGACACAATGGTATAGAAACCTTTCAATTCTATATAAGTTCTTTCCAGCTATTGGTGCTGCCAGGGGGAGCAGGGGAAAATTTTGCATGTCTTTTGGTCCTGCTTTAAGCTCAATCACTACTGGAAGGAGGTTTGCTGGATTGTTCAAAAATTCACGGATTACTTTGTTCTGGATGACTTGCCTTTTTTTCTTCTTCATAATACTAACGTACCACCTAAAATCTACAAAAGGTCACTTCTGCGCCATCTTCTGACTGCTGCCCGATCATGTCTCTCTTGGGTGGAGGGATCCACAACCTCCGTCCATTGGGTTTTGGCTCCACAAGGTTGAGGAATTTAATAGAGAATCTCGTACTGACGAACCAACATAAATGTGAGGTGTATAAACGTGGACTCTATGAAACATGTTTGTATACTCTGAAGAAGAAAAATACTGTTGAGTCCCACTGGCTGCTAGACACTGGTGTCCCTTTTTCGCATTGGTTGCATTTGTAAACCATTGTTCCACTCACCCCCCCCTCCTTTTTTCCTCTTCCCTCCCCCTTCTTGCCTCCTTCTCTTCCCCTTTTCCCTTATTTTTCTGCTCGATCTTCTTTTTTTCTTTATGGTTTACTTTAGCCTATAATTAAGGAAAAATGGTACAGTGGTGTCAATTGCTGTCCACAATCACTATGAAGTTATCAACCTGGTGTTTCCCTGAGTCCCTGGCCTTTGGGGATACCCAATGTCTTAAAGGATTTTAATGATGGACGTCTGTAGTTCGGTGCATCCACAAGGGTGGTTTACTACATTCCATTGTACTATGGGTATACTTTATTGGTTTTACTGCTGTCTTTTATAAATAAAAACTTGAAAAAATACTTTTCTGTGGGGGCCCCCGCCAGCACTGTCCACTCTTTCTCCCCTGAAGGCATACTCCGGAGCCAGACTGTGTATGTCTATAGACACACACAGCATGGCTCAGGCCACACCCCCAGCTCCCTTCTCACAGGATTTGACTGACAGCATCAGGAGCCAATGAGTTCCACTCCTGCCTGTGTGTGAGAAAAAGTAGAGAGAAGAGCAGGGCTTCAGCTGGGCACAGCGCTGGATAGGGGGGGACTGTTATTGGAAGGTTGAAAACCTTTAGAATCACTTTAATCCTTTTTTTGCATGAATGTAAAAAACTCCCCAATACTTATCCTATTCCTACCCATGCCATACCCCCCCCCCCCCCCCCGCCTTATTCCAAATTACCTGACTCGCCTTACTGCTGTCAGCCAAAGGATGGAGCTGATGTGGGGGTTGCCTAAGCTGTGCGTGTCAATTTGATGCATACAATCCTCATTGGGAGCATGCGCACATGGATGACCCTTTAGTACATGGCTTGCTAAAGTGGCACCCAGAGGAAGGAGGAGTTGAACGGTGCCAAGAAGCCCCTAAACAAACGAAAAATTCAACTTTGTTAAAGGCTTAGTCTTTAACCAAATTCAACTAATGGAAAGGAGGCGGCGGGGAGTAATTCTGGTGGGGGGGTGGGGGTTGAGGGTGTTTGGGTGCAGACACTAAATATGGGTGTAACATAAAACATGACCAGACAAATTAACTTCTCTTAACTTTTTTTTTTTTTTTTTCAGTCCTGAAAGTGTGTTCTGCTTTGAGAGAATATTGGTATCATTTGACAGTATTGCATCTCTTAAGAACGGTATTGGCGAGTTGAATGTAGTAGAGTTTTAGCTATGTTCGCCTGCCCAATGAAGATTATAAAGCGTCAGTTTTGTCTGGAATTACTTTGAAATTACTACATACATTAACATGTCTGACTTGCCTCTGAATTGCTGGTTGTCTTCCTGTGCCAGTGGTTCCATTATTTCTGAGTCTCTGGGCTGGAACAAAAGATCAGTCATTTAGAAAGTAGACTGCACTTGGTACATGGTTCTTTTTTAAAGGTTAATTCCACCCAGCACTAAAATGTATACTTAAATCAAATCTAGTTTGTATAAATGTATGTCTTCAGAATTTAGTTGAACACTGAACTGCTAATCCTTTGCAGGAGATGTTCCAGCTGTTAACTTTAGATTAAGCTAAGCTTCTAGGTAGGCTGCAGCCTCTTATCATATGATCCTGCTTGCACAGCCACTCACTCATGATCATGTTTGTTGGAGGCTGCAGTAGGTTCTGAGAGAGGGCTGAACCATGAAAAAAACTGGTTTACATATTCAAAGGCTAAGATTCTGGACTCTTTCAAAGACGACAATAACAGCAGCAATATATCCAACAGGGAAGCTTACTATGCAAGATCAATGCCATGATGAAAATTAAATCCATTTAGCAGGTATGCAGTTTCCCCTGAGTGAGTATATTTGCAATGTTTTCATGTTTGACTGGAGCGTATCTTTGTCAAACAGACAACAGTCTTATCTCCAATTATCCAGAGTTGAGATCTCTCAGCTGGAGGTCCCATGCCATCCTCTCTCTGCATGCATTATTGTTATTTTGTACTTGTATCTATGAATTCTCCAAGGGAAGGATTATTTTTATTGTTAAATAGTCACTGGTAGTTGAAATTTTGTTGAACTATGATCTGCTATACATCTAACCTCGATGCTTACCCAAGAAACACGCGTGTAAGTCACAGGTTGCCTAAGATCGTAGTTGTTTGAATGAACAGAACTAGTTTCGAAACATTATTCGAATTTGGCTCATTCATAAATAAAAGATCTACTCCAATATAAGACAATTTTAAAAAACAAATTTTGTTTAAAGCAACCCCCCAAAACTCTCAGCCCTGAAAACCATACATACTAGATTTTTTTTTTTCAATGCCAATATACAGTAGCCATAATAATGCATGCCCACAGTTGTGCTTTATATAAGTTTTTATGCTTCAAACATTTGAACATGTCCCCTTTTGAAAAACAGCAACAGATATTTCTTACCTCATGGACCATAGAACATTTGTGGAAATAGTGGGGTAGTATGTCAACCCGCTCTCCAATTTATTGAGTGAATCGGGTGAAGTGGACCTTTTTACAGTGTAACTGTTCTCTACTTGCATAGCTAAATCTAGGGCAATTTTCAGATTTGAAGGGACTTCTGAAGCTCTCTTTTTTTCCTCTTTAGAGAAATGCTCTTGCTGTAGTGATTGTAATTCCTTAACTAGGAGAGTCAGTTCGATACTCACTCCCTGGGCGAAATGCACTCCTCCCCGAGGCCCTGGACGATATGCACTCCTCCCCAAGGCCCTGGGCGACATGCACTCCTCCCCAAGGCCCTGCGAGCCTGGGTGATATCCACTTCTGCTGGGCCCTGTACAGTATGCACTTTTGAGGTCTGCTCCTGGTGCTGTTTACCCTTTTGTTATATATTTCATAATAATGACCACTGTCAGGGCCGGCGCTACCACTAGGCGGATTAGGCACCTGCCTAGAGCGCACTGTTATCAAGAGCGCAACTACGGCTGCTGTGTACACAGCTTTCTGGTGTGGAGAAGACATAGCCTTGCCCTTGTGTGGAGAGTCGGGTGTCAGTCTGAGATGACTGACAAACACAAGGAGGGGGAGGAGTGCGGAGATTGCGTGGCTCAGTCACTGGGGAAAACGGATGATTTTTGGTGAAGCCGCTCCGCACTGGGAGTGAACTGCGCTCCCCTCCTACAGACAATACACACAGCAGCCTGGAAGTGTCTTCACCAGCTCCCGACGACACTCCTCCTGAACACTGACACACACACTCTGACAGTCCTTGCTGGGGAGCCACACATCCTGTGTATAGGGACTGAGAGACAGAGGAGGAAAATACCATGACTGCTGTTTGAAAATGCCGCCCATTCCACACCACTGACTGCTCTGCAAACTGCACTCGGTCTGTACTCACTCAGCCCGCCTCCGTTATACGACAGTAAAAAGTTCCTTCAGGTCGGGAGGGATGACACACACCAGAGTTCACCTCAGCTCTTCCTCCTGATAAACCCCGAGCAGCCTCCCTGGAATGTCCCCCCTCCCTCCTCACATTGCACAAGTCACAGCGCGGGAGATTGGAAGCCGAGAATGTAGGTGAGTGCTCGGCCATAATACATACATTATGCTGTTGCTGGAGCTAGTTTCACTGATCAGTGCTGTGTGGGGTGGTCAGTGTATTTATTTAAGTTTCTTTCTTCTGCTGGTGGTGACCACCCATAGGAAACACTGCCTACAGGTCAGGTTGCTGCCCACTAGTCCCTATGTATTCTAGTTACTGCTGAGGGCTAGTGCAACTGGGAGTGCAGCATTTACTAGAACTGGGCTGTATTTTCCTCCACTTGTAGCATCTAAAAGGGGTATTTTCCTCATCTCCCTTCCACCAGGAGTCAGCAGCTGCAAGAAGAAAATACAGCCAATCAGTTCTAGTAAATGCTGCCCTCCCTGTCCAGAGGTCCATACACCCGCTGTGCTCATTATGAGGTTCCCACCATCCCTGTGTGCTGAGTTCCCGGGTCTGTACACCTGCTGTGCTTATTATGAGGTTCCCACCATCCCTGTGCGGAGTTCCCGGGTTTGTACACCCGCTGTGCCCATTATGAGGTTCCCACCATCCCTGTGCGGAGTTCCCGGGTCTGTACACCCGCTGTGCCCCAATATGAGGGGCTCCCACCATCCCTGTGCTGAGTTCCTGGGTCTGTACACCTGCTGTGCTCATTATGAGGGGTTCCCACCATGCCTGTGCGGAGTTCCCGGGTTTGTACACCCGCTGTGCCCATTATGAGGTTCCCACCATCCCTGTGCGGAGTTCCCCGGTCTGTACACCCGCTGTGCCCCATTATGAGGGGCTCCCACCATCCCTGTGCTGAGTTCCTGGGTCTGTACACCTGCTGTGCTCATTATGAGGGGTTCCCACCTTCCCTGTGCTGAGTTCCCGGGTCTGTAAACCTGCTGTGCTCATTATGAGGTTCCCACCATCCCTGTTCTAAGTTCCCGGGTCTGTACACCTGTACTGGGTCTGTACACCTGTTGTGCCCATTATGAGGGGTTCCCACCATCCCTGTGCTGAGTTCCCAAGTCTGTACACCTGCTGTCCCCATGAGGGATTCCCCAATAATGGGCACTTATGAGGCAACACTGATGGGCACTAAGAGGTGGCACTGATGAGGCTGCACTGATAAATGGCAATGATGGAGACTTATAGGTGGCACTGATAGGCGACACTAATGGGCCTGCACTGATCAACAGTGCCTTGATTATTTGTGTACGTATACCCTGTACAGGGCCGACACTACCTATAGACAAGGTACATACAGCGCACATTAGTCAGGGGCGCCATGCCAATGCCCCCTCCAGGCTCCCACATACGCTGCATGCGTATCATGCACTGGGCCAGTGACTGACTTCCCCCCCCCCAATGATAGCAGTCTATAAAAAGGTGGTGTATACATGGACAGTGCAAAGGGGGTGGAGCCAGGGGGGCGGCAAAATTAGGTTTTGCCTAGGGTGTCAAAAATCCTTGCACCGGCCCTGACCACTGTACACTAGTCTTTTTTTATATTTCATACCGCACTGTAATCTTTATGCTATTATTTACATTACATACTTCAGACCAAAGTGTTTGTCTCAACAGTTACTGGTTACTGACTCTTTTATTAAAGAAAAAAGAAAAGAAATCACCGCTCCAGGTGAGACCTGTAGACGATCAAGGATAATTAGATTACCAAGGTGCTGGCGATGCAATGAGGATGAAGAAAAGAGGGAAGGACGGCCGCACTCCAAGGATTTTCAAACGAAAAAAGTTGTCTTTATTGTAAATCCAAAAACATGTACAGTCACAGCAATCACAGAAAACAGGACAGCCGACGCGTTTCACACTCGATCAGTGCTTAGTCATGGCTATGGTATACCATAGCCATGACTAAGCACTGATCGAGTGCGAAACACGTCGGCTGTCCTGTTTTCTGTGATTGCTGTGACTGTACATGTTTTTGGATTTACAATAAAGACAACTTTTTTCGTTTGAAAATCCTTGGAGTGCGGCCGTCCTTCCCTCTTTTCTTCATCCTCATTGACTCTTTTATTAAGTTATTAGCTAGCCTGAAAAGCATATGTAATAGAAAATGTATATGGAAGAGATTATTTAAAAAAAATAATGAATGTTCTTTGTGTTGTATGTTTCTGTTAGAATCTCCTACTTGTTTTTTTGCACAGTAGTCAAAGCATATTGTGTGTGTGTGTGTGTGTGTGTGTATAAGAACTGTGGCATATGCGTGCAATGTATACAGCGAGTGGACTTGGGTTTTGTTTAACTGTGACCCCTTAAGACCCTCCCTTTGTTAACCCAACACAACACTTTTCTACTCTACCCCCCCCCCCCCCCCCAGGCCCAGGAGAATCTTGAATATTAAAGGGTCACTAAAGGACATTTTTTTTTTTTTTTGCTGAAATGACTGTTTACAGGGTATAGAGACATAAAAGTTAACTGATTCCTTTTCAAAATGATTAAAAATAGATAAAAATCAATCCATCTAATGTGCCTGCAGGTTAGTTTCACTTTTGAACTGGCTTCATGTTTCTATGAAGTAGAAATAGACACAAAACAAAAACAAACAAATGCAGGGCAGTGTTTTGTTTTTAAAATGAATCTGATTGGTTCTGGGAAGTTTTAGACACACAGTAATAACAGCTCAGACCACCGTGAGAAAGCTTCCAGCACTGTGGTTATAAGGAAACAGACAAGCAGGAAGTGTGGAGAACAGAGCAGGATTACAGCAACTTCAAAGCAAAAACAATCAATAAGGACATGAAACCAGTACAGCAGTAGGGTAAAGGAAGCTATTTAGATTAAAAAAAAATTTCCTTTAGTGATCCTTTAAGGCCCCATACACACGAGCAGACAGATTTGTTCAAATCTGTCCGTCCGACAGATTTGAACAAATCTGTCTGCTGGGATTTTGGTTTGCTCGCGTGTACACACGAGCAAACCAAAATCCCCGCCAGCAGAGAGCGCGCTGACGTGTCGGTGACGTGTCGGTGACGTTGACGCCGCCACGTCACCGCACCAGGAAGTAAAACACTTCCGCGCATGCGCCCAATCCATTCGGCGGCGGTGCGGCGGCGGTGCGGGACGACATGTCTGCTGGTAAGTGTACTAACCAGCAGACATGTCGGGCGGACGGATTCCCACCCGATAGATTTCAAAGCATGCTTTGAAATCTGTCGGGTGGCCAAATCCGTCGGCTCGGCCGTACACACGATCGAATCTGTCTGCTGAAACGGTCCGGCGGACCGTTTCCAGCGGACAGATTTGATCGTGTGTACGAGGCCTAAGAGCTGATTTTCATAGGGGTGGGAAAACTACATATAAACAATACTTTTTGTGTCTGTTAACATGCTTCTGTCTAGCACTTAGAAGCAGACCTTGTATAATAGAAACTGCATTAAAGATAATGGTTAAAAGGATTGCATTTACTTAAAAGTAGCTGATAGGCACGGACAGCAAGATGACATACTTTTTTTTTTTTTTTTTTAATGTATTCTGGTAGTTTTAAACTGGTCAAATTTAAAGGAAAAATATGAGATGATAGATTTCCAATCAACTTTCTTTTTTGAGTGACAATTTTCATAAAAAAAATGTAAACACCCAAAGGCTTTGTAAAAGACCTATGCATCCAACCACCATTTACAATTTTAATGACACCTTGTGATTGTTGAAATTGTTGTATTATTACATGGAAAGCAGAAGATTAGTGTGCAAACTTTTCCGGATAGAGTGGGAAGAATCGGAATCACTTTTCAGCTTTTTCAGTTCTTTAACCTCCCTAGCGGTAATCCCGAGTGTGGCTCAGGGTTAAATTTCAGCACCATTAGCGGTAACCCCCGAGCCACACTCGGGATTGCATCTCTGGTCCAGGTTACGTACCTTGTCCCCAGGATCTTGCGATGTCCCCCTGCTGACTCTTCGGGCTGTGTCCTCTGCCCGATGCTGTGTGCTAAGCTCCGTTCACTGTGAGAGTTGCGAAACATGAGGGCAGAACCCAGCGGCAAATTCAAAAAGTACAAAAAACATAACACCTACAGTAAACTGTAATCTTACAAATTACATTACTGTATGAAATAATTTCACATCCCTTTTGGCCCTAATGCTTTGTCCAGAGCTTGCATACACTTTTATATTATATATACTGTTCTTTCTGCCTGGAAACCAAAAAGTGTCCCTTTACGTCAAAAAGTGGTTTTAGACCAGCTAGAAAACAGTGATAGTAAAATAGAACACTTGTAGAATTGAACGATAGTGAATCATGGGGAAATACATTTTATTATTATATTCTTAATTTTTATAGTAATTTATTATATTATAATTTACGATTTTGTGTTTCAAACCTTATAATACCAGGGATGTCTACTAGACTCTTGTTTGGACAGATTTGAGTGTGTTATTACTAAAAATTACAGGCCTACAATATAAAATGCCAAATTTCAATGCAAAACAATTGTACCGCTTTGAGATTAAAAAATCTGACATAATCGTGCCACCTGGGAGGTTAAAGGGTATGTTATACTGACCTCCACTGTGCAGCTCGTTTTGCACAGAGTGGCCCCGATTCTGGTCTTCTGGGGTCCCTCAGCGGCTGTCTTGGCTCCCCCTTGCAAGAACTCATCACCTTAATGCTCGCTCGCATTGTGATGATTTCTTGTGGGCGTGCTCCTGTGATACAGCAGGCGGCCTTAGCTACTCACTGTATCCCTCGGCCCCGCCCCCGACATGCCGCATCAATGGATGTGATTAACAGCAGCGCCAGCCAATGGCTGTGCTGCTTTCAATCAACCAATGAATGAGCCGAGAAGCAAGCGTGTTCACAGTGTGGGACTTTCGAGGGGTCAGGTAAGTAAAGGGGGGCTCGGGGGGCCGCTAATCCACAGATGTTTTTTCACCTTAATGCATAGAATGCATTAGGTGATTTTTTTTTTTTTTTTTACATTTACCACTACTTTAAGGAAATCTTATCTCCCTTTCTGTCCTGGTGACACAGGTTTAATCAGACAAGAACAGTTGCAATAAGTGAGGGGAAATATTTCTATCATAGCCCTGGATAGGCATAAAACATGACAGTGGTTCAAACCTTTTCCCATTCCCTCCAAAAATGTAACGTAAAAAAAAAAAAGTTTTGCTTGGACATTAGTGCAAACCGGTGAGGATAAAATATTGGGATCTGGCAGTGCAAACTTGTATTTAAGGCACGTTTCCCACTTATGGCAGTGTTTAGTACCCCACGTTTGGAAATCTCTGCAACGCCACAAAGTCGGAAGCCATTACTGGCAATAGGATCCGATTTGGCATGTGGTTTGGCATGTCAAATAGCATGCCAAATTGGCCCAATGTGTGTGTGGGCTAAAGGTTTAATTTTTTCAGACTTCATTAGCTACATTCTTGTTTCAGGTGAGTGACTCAACAGTTGGTGAATCCTGGACCTGGATAGGAGCCCTAGAGCTTGCACTTCAAAAAAAACAAGTCGGCATTGGCAGTTCCTATATTTTTATCCTCACCGGTTCACTTTAAAAGCAATGCAGATTATTCTGGCGCTAAATAATTTAATTAATATAAACGCTTTTTTTTTCTAAGACCGCGTACACACGATCAGTCCATCCGATGAGAACGGTCCGAAGGACCGTTTTCATTGGTTAACCAATGAAGCTGACTGATGGTCTTATGTGCCTACACACCATCGGTTAAATAACCAATCGTGTCAGAATGCGGTGATGTAAAACACAACGCCGTGCTGAAAAAAACGAAGTTCACTGCTTTCCAAGCATGCGTCGACTTGATTCTGAGCATGCGTGGATTTTTAACCGATGCTTTTGCATACTAACTATCGGTTTTACCTGTCGGTTAGGTGTCCATCGGTTAAATTTTAAAGCAAGTTCTCTTTTTTTTGACCGAAGGATAACTGACTGATGGGGCCCACACACGATCGGTTTGGACCGATGAAACGGACCTTCAGTCCATTTTCATCGTTTTTCTACCGATCGTGTGTACGCGGCCCTACAAAGCAGCTAAAATTACTCATGTTACCTTTTTGTGTTTGAGTAAGAGCAGTTTGCACCGTATTGTTTTTCTCAGCATCTGCCAGTGCTTCATGCCCGGATGGTAAAGAGAAGGTATGATTATGTTCTAAATGTGAACATAGTCAGTTTTATGAGGTTATTGTCCTATTAATGTAGCCTGAGCTCAGGTTTGTACTTCACCACAATGCACCACCCACCTTTCCTGTCTAACAGAAAGCAATGTGCTTTTCCCCTGCATTCTGAATGGTCAGAGAAAGTAATGCTTATATGATGAGAATTATCCAGAGTTGCTAATGAAATGCTGCTTTAGTAAGTTATTTTTTTTAATTTTTAATTACTATTTATCCTGATTCTGTATCTACAGGGATCCAGAGAACTTTAGCTGACCCGAAGCTTGAATTTGCTCTTGGTAAGAGAATTTACTTTTCATAGAGCATTATACATCAGCGCAAGCCGTTTATGAATATTTTTAAGTGTGTGCCTCCAAATGTGTGCTGAGAATGCGGCACTATGCTGCAGAACAACACCAATAATTTGCAAATGTTTCTGCTTGCTATGCACAATCCTTTACTACAGTGCTAAAGATTAGTGAAGGCATTATTTTTTGAAAACATTGTAATGCATACAGCAGCTGAGTTATTGTATATTACCCAAATTCATTGGGGTTGATTTTACTAAAACTGGAGAGTGCAAATGTGCATGGAGCATGCATATTCTTCAAACGTCAGCTTGTTCAATAAAGCTTTGACAAAAAAAAAAAGAAAACTTGGAAGCTGATTGGTTTCTGTGCACACCTGCACCAGATTTTGCACTCTCCAGCTTTAGTAGATTAATCCCACAGTGTAGGTGTGTTTTTTACTTTTATTTTATTTTATTGTGATGCTGTTTTAGTAGTTGGTGACAAATAAGTGACAGATTAAATGTATGCATATTTTTCCTGATCTAGTTAGTACTTTTTTGTTTGTTAAAAGAATTTAGGCTAGCTATGTGTTTTAGAATTGAGGAATGGCTATTATATTATCATTACAGAATGCCTAGTCGCAAAGATCAAAATTGAAACTGAAAGCGTGTAATAAATACAGGAAATATGGCATGGCATACGTAGTAGACTAGTAATTCCATTTTTTTCAACCAGGTATTGTGTTAGTGCACCTGTTCATCCTCCACCTTTTCTCAGTAACCTGCTGATCCTGGAACGGACATGCTGGTAATTCAGGGACACCCATATAGTCTCTGTTTAGATATATGTGAAATTTTTGCACATGCATGACACGTCACGGGTACAGCAGCCCATATCTCCTGGCTTTTGAGATGGGAAAGAGGGAAACCTAAGAGTCGGTTCACACTGGGGCGACACGACTTCCAGCACGACTTTCAGAAGCAACTTCAACACGACATGAGCATGAACCACAGGGCGATCTGGGGCGATTTACAACACGACTTGAAGTCCTTTTCAGGTCAGGAGACATTCCAGTGGCCAATAAAACAACAATCAGCTCTGGGAGAGGGAAGGGGAGGGAGGGGTTTGCCTGAGAAATGTATGTTATCTTGCTGAAAGGTCGCTTCAATTAAAACAGTGATCAGACTTGGAAGCGACTTCCATTGAAATCAATGGGTACAAATCGCCTAGAAGTCTGATTGAAGTAGTACAGGAACCTCTTCTGAAGTCGGAGCGACATGAGTAGTGTGTATTAACACCGCTCCCATTCACTTACATTGCTTTTCTGGACAGCGCGACTTGGGACGACTTGAGACGACTTCAAGTCGGATCCCAAGTCGCCCCAGTGTGAACCGACTCTAATGGTTCACTTGTTGCCTGGAAGTGCTATTAATGATTTAAGAGCAAATATATAGTTATGGTAAGGTGGACTAAGGAACCAAAATGCTCCACCCAAAACCAGTGGAAAGCATTAGAAAATGTATTTGAAACTGAAAACATTTATATGTCTAATCATTGTGAGATGATCATCACCAATTAAAAAATAAATAAAGGGCTTATTTCACATTTAAGGATAGTGGATGGAGCTACACAATTTTTTTATTTATTTTTGTCTCTGAGCCAGCTTTGCATCCAGAACTTCTAGTTTACAGACAGGGGATTTGCTGGAACCTGGGACACTAGTCCCAGTGTGCTAAGGTCTCCCTCCCAATATCCAAAGATGAGTAAGGGTGCTAACCGCTTCTGTCTAGAAAAGCAAAGTTGTAAACTTGAAGATTGTTATTTTGTATAACATGCAAGTAGACATCTTTTGTGCTGATCATCCTTTAGTATTTGGCATAAATTGCATTAGAAGTTTTGTTTTTTATTAGGATAAAAGTAGAATTTTAATTTTCTTTAAGGCAGAGTTCTGCCCCAAAAAATGTTTGTCGGCAGCTACAAATACTGCAGCTTCTAAAGTATAAAATAAGGACACTTACCTGTCCAGGGAGCCTACAATGTCCTCACCCGAAGCTAACCAATCCCTGAGGCTTCAGCATCTTCAGTAAGCCTGGTTCCCTACTGCGCATGCGCGAGTCCTGACTGGTCCCTGCTCTCTTCTGGGACCTGTGTGTCTCCCAGAAGACAGCGGGCGGGGGGACGGAGAAGGGGCGGGACATGGTGTAGATCGCCGCAGATTCTGCAGCAATTTATCGCCAGAAGTGGGAGCAAATACCTGTATTAGACAGGTATCTGCTCCCCCCCCCCTCCTCCCTGAATGGTGCCAAATGTGACACTATAGGAACCGGATAAGCGGAAGTTCAATTTTTGGGTAAAACTCTGCTTTAACCATGCTTAAATCTCCATCCTCCTTCTAACTCTTATTCTACCCTGTGAAAGGAAGAAATGTACACATACCTATTTTGAGGTCGCTCTGGCTTCCAGAGGCAGCTTCAGGAGAGGAGAGGGGCAAGCCTATGGGATGCCCCATACCAAGCCTATGGATGATGCCACTGCCCAGGTATTTCAGCAGTTGTTTGCGATCTCTCCTCTCCCCTGAAGCCGGACACAAAATAGGTAAGTATAAGCATCTTCCTTTCACAGGGTAGATTGCAGCTGGTGTCCCCCATGTCCTGCGTCTAACTTCTTTGTCCTTCCCCTTCTCTACTTCTGTTATTTCTGAATTTGTCTCCAGAAGCTGGGCACTGCATAGTAACAACTGCAATGTGCAGGCTTCAACTGAACTAACAATGTGCGTGCATCAATTCTAGTTGCGTTAGCTGGAGCAACCGGCATATGTGCAGCAACATGAATAGCAATACACATGCAGGCAACAATGGTAGCACAATTTTGCATTAGAGCTTGCGCAATGTGACTGCATACTGCAATTTTATATACACACTGAACACAATTATAAACACAACACTTATGTGTTTTCCCCTATTTATCATGAGCTGAACTTAAAGATCTATGACTTTTTCCATGTACACAAAATGCCTATTTCTCTCAAAAATTGTTCAGCAGCTGTCTTGTCGGCTGGTCTCAGATGACCTTGGAGGTGAAGATGCTGGATGTGGAGGTCCTGAGCTGGTGTCGTTACACGTGGTCTGCAGTTGTGAGGTCGATTGAATGTACTGCCAAATTCTCTGAAACGCCTTTGAAGACGGCTTATGGTAGAGAATGAACATTCAAATCAAGGGCAACAGTTGTGGTCAACATTTCTGCAGTCCGCATGACAATTGTACGCTCCCTCAAAACTTGGGACATCTGTGGCATTGTGCTGTGTGATAAAACTGCACATTTTAGAGTGGCCTTTTATTGTGGCCAGCCTAAGGCACATCTGTGCAATAATCATTCTGTCTAATTAGCATCTTGATATGCCACACCTGTGAGGTGGGTGGATTATCTCGGCAAAGGAGAAGTGCTCACCAACACAGATTTATGGCCCATACACACGATCCGAATATCGGCCGACGGATCGTACGACTTTTTTCGCTTAATAATCGCGAGTAAAATAAAATAGGTTTTTAAACTCACGAAAATTATCGTACGATAGAAAAAAACGATCGGAAGTGATGTCACGTGTTGAAATGTATTTGTATTGTATTATCGGACGACGGCTGTACTGACTAAACGAAAATCGTACGATCGGACGAGAAAAATTTTTCGCGCTTGTCCAATCGAATTTAATCGGATGAACGGTCGTGATCGGCTGTCGAAAGTAGTGTACACACGATCCGAAAATCGTACGATCCATCATCGGACGATCGTTTTCGTCCGATATTCGGATCGTGTGTATGGGCCATAAGACAGATTTGTGAACAATATTTGAGAGAAATAGGTATTTTGTGTTCATAGAAAAAGTCGTAGATCTTTGCGTCCAGCTCATGATAAATAGGGGAAAACATAAAAGTGTTGCATTTATAATTTTGCTGAGTATGTGTGTGTGTGTGTGTGTATATATATATATATATATATATATAATATACATACATATTTTTTTTTCTTTTTTTTTGTGAGAAAAGAAAAGAGGAAGAACATTAAGTTGTTTTATTGTGGTACTGCTCCAACCTTTGTTATTGTAGGTGCATCCCAAGTGTGCTCTGTGTGTTTTTTTGGACCCTAGAAATGCCCTTGTATACAGGATATATACAGCCTAATGTTTATGAGCTATTTATTTCACACTATACACAGCTTTTTCAGGTTCATGAGCCATTTTCAGTGTAGTTCATGGAAACCAAGGGTTCTATGGAATAGGTTCGGTGGACCCATGAGAAAGTATTACCGGTGTGTTTTTTTTTTGTATTATAATAGAATTTTCTTTTTTCTTTCTAAATATTATAATCAAATCTAAAGTGTTCTTTTGCTTCAATTGAATAGCTTATTATATGAAATACCTAGACAGATAAAGCAATTTGAAAATCTTTAAATTGAACCTAGTTACTGTTTTGGACTGCCAAATTATAATTAGGCAGGTGTGGCTCGCTCACATCTCCTATTTTCCAGAAGAAGAGTTTCAATTGTACAATAAACTGTCTTTATCTGGATACGGTTGATCAGGACACGTAATTCTATCTCATGATTTGTATTATGCCTTGTGTCCTAGATTTAAGTAAAACTACCAAGCAGCTTTTGTAAGTGGAACAAAGTCATTTGAAGGTAGAATTTAGGAACTAATCTACATCTGACATCCTACTCTGTGCTATAACTCTGCTATAGGAAGTCAACTCCTTATCTTTCATGCCATCACAGAAAGATGAATGCCTAATAAGCTGTGACTCATACCTTCTTTCTTGACTCTTTTTTGCTGGACATGTCCTTCAGTTTTGCAGATCTGTCCAAATACGTTTTTTTGCTATTTCTGTATTGCAATCTTGAGGAAGGTTCCCTCAAAAGCATGAAAGTGCTGGATCCATAGAATAAAAGGATGGTATTGATGTTTGCATGTCCCATGACAGTACTTGCGCAGCTTGTTTATCAAAATTGAATTTTATACTAAAGTTGCTATTAGAGGACAAAATACAACACAATCTCAAATATTGCTACTAAATATAAATCATACTGCTTTGCGTTAATAAACAACAAATATGGGTTCATTTAAAATTGTGCATTTTATTACTTTATCTTTTTTAGCGCTGTACTAAAATCATGCATCTAAAATTATTCATAAAGCCTTTATGTCAGTAGAATAAAAGCTTGAAATAAAGTGTCGCTGTAACAAAATAATGCTTAACACATGGGCTGTATGGAACCCACCAGCTCTTTGTGTGGAGCCCCTGTTGTGTTTGTCTGGGTCCGCCACCTGCTGGGCACCACACCAGAGAAACAGTGCAGTGCCAGGTGCTAAAATGCTCTATGCGTTCCAGTACCCTGCACTGAAATAGACTGTACTGTCAGGTGGTGTTATCTCTACCTCACAGTAATAATAAAGTCATAGCCTCAGGGAGAAAGAACATTGTAGGAGTGTGTGAATCAAGTAATCAGACAGCATTTCTAAGGGAGGATGTGGGTAAACTTCAATGCCATTAACCACTTATGAGGAAGGAAGTTTAAAATGAAAAAAATAAAAAAATAATCAATGCCCCTAACCACCTGTAAGAGGGCTGGTTGAGTTAAATTAACAGCATTATTTTATTATTGCAGTTTCTGACATTGATGCTGGGGGTTATTATTGCATCCACTGACACCAAATCTGAGCGTTATTATTGTGTTTGCTGACACCAATGGCATGGGTTATTATTGCATCTATTGACACCATTGATGGGAGTTGTTATTGTGGTCTTCTACTGCCTGACAATGGGTATTATTGTGACTGTTGAAACAGATGCTTGGAGTTATTATTGTATCCAATGACAACAATAATGGGGGGGGGGGGGGTTTGATTGCGGCCACCAACACTATGATAGGACTTATTACACTGAAGCTCTCTATTCTAGTGTGCTGCAATATGCTGAAAGAAAATGTAGGACTGAAATTTGGGACGCTGAGGTGTGTCACAGAGTGTTTATTTTAAACGGACAACCTAGCTTGATGCAGTACACCTCAACACACGAAAAAGTGCACTACTATTGTTTGCCCCCCTGGAAGTGTTGGGGGGCGGCATGAGCACTTGAGGCCCTCCATCATTTTAAATTTTGACCATCACTACTCTAAATCCTCCACACTTTATTTAAAACTAAAGACTATAAGACGTTAAAGATGTAACCGCATTCTTTTTGCTATATGTGGTAATGCCCATAGGCATGCGCACAGGGTGTGCTGGGTATGCCTGGGCACACCCTAATTACCTATTGCACATTAACCATTATCACTCTATGTGCAGGCGGGGAGCTGGGAAAGATCTCGCTCTTACCTGCTCTGCCATAAGAGAAGTGCTTACACACCTCATCACCACACCTCCGCTCCGAAACGTTGCACTTTCCTTTGTGATGTCATCTCTTTAATTGGAGAAACCTTTGGACGGAAGCTGTCCATTTAAGGTGTGCTGGTGAATATGTACACTTGCTTAATGTTTCCAGGACCCAACTGGTAATTGCTGCAGCACTCACCTTTTTATGAGCCATATTTGCCAGGAACAAGTGTGATAGGAAAATTGACTTGCACACCTCTCTTTCACTGTGCCAGCAGGAAGATTTAATGTACCGGGCCATATACATGTAGACACACACAGATGCATGTATGTTTGAGGTTTGGGGTACACAACCTAATGTAACAAGCTGCGCACACCTATGGTAATGCCAGTTTATAATAGAACAATCAGGCATGCTGGTTATCTTTTACATTGCATAACTAAGACAATTGCAATGATTTTGAGTATTGCATACATCTTCTTGTGCTTTGGTTCTTTTCATTTAAAACAAAAATGCAAGCTGCCTTTCATAACATGTAACCTTTCTTTTATGTTGCTGGATTTAGAAATGCCTACTTGGTATGTCCATTCTTTTTTAAATTAGTTTTGACAATAAAAAACATGTCATGACACTGAAGCACAGAAAATGACATATTGTACTATCCACACAACAAGATGAACTAATTTAAGTAGATAATGGTGCTACTCTACTGGATGCTGCCTGTAGAAGTGTGATTTACCTATGAGTAATACATTATAGAATGAAAACACTGGTTTATTTATTTTCTTTTTCCAAAAACAGTACATGAAGGACATACACTTGTTTTACTACAATGTGTTTATCAGTCTTTTTATTTAACAAGCATATAAAAATTATGGCCCAGATTCACAGAGAGTTGGGCTCGCATTACGCCGCCGTAGTGCAAACTCTGTACGCTACGCCGACGCAGCGCGGAGAGGCAAGCACTGCATTCAGCAAGCTATTGCTCCCAACGCTGTGTCGGCGTGGCGTAAGTTTCGAAGGCGCAGGTGGGAGTGAGCATGCAAATGATGGTCCGAGCATGGTGCAATGTTTTACGCCTGGCGTAGCACGAGCTGCGCATTCGCCGTGACGTGAACGCCTGAAACAGCACCCTTATGCGCATGCTCACAACCACGCAGGGACAAATGCCTAAGCTACACCGGATCACCATGTACGCCGTGACCGTAACGTACGCCCAATATGCCGACCTGTGTTCTCTGGTGCAGACCTTTGCATGTCTATTGCTGGGTTGCGCCTCATCTATGGGGAATAACTTTACGCCGGACATAAAACTTACACGCACCTCGCGTAGCATGCGCCGGGCGCTCATACGTTCGTGAATCGTCATATTTCCCTCATTTCCCTCATTTCCCTCATTTCCCTCATTTCCCTCATTTCCCTCATTTCCCTCATTTCCCTCATTTCCCTCATTTCCATATTTGCATATAGACGAAAAGTGCGCCCACGCTACGCTGGCGTATGTAAGCTATGTCGGCGTAGGGTGGCCAGTTTTTAGGCGTATGTTGGTTTGTGGGTCCCGGCGCACAGATACGCCGGTGCACATTTGCACTTACCGGCGCAAATTTCCACTTACGTTGGCGTAAGTGCTTTGTGAATCTGGGCCACTGTTAATACAATTTTAAACAACCATTATTATATCAAATTATTATTTCATCATTGGCTGCTTGTCATAGAGGTATTTCCATTTGAGGACTCCACTTTTTTTCTTATTTTTTTATTTTAATGTGACCAGCTTGTTGTTATATAGTTTCATTTTCTTTTGTAAGAGATCCTTATTAATTTCTAAAACTAGCTATCCATAATTCAGCCAGCTGGTAGGTTTACATTTGGATAAAAGTTCAAAGTGTTTGGCACTCCTTGTTCATATATTCAGCGTGTGTACAAATAGTTTTAGATAGATATTCTGCTAACTGGCATTGACATGACCAAGGCACCTCAGATGTAACCATCACTCTTGTAAGAATATCTGCTTAACAACCCCAACCCTTTACCCAAATTAAAGTTGTTGGAGTAAATTGTCCATCACGGCCATTTAATAAACCAATAGTAAAACATAACAAACATTCCTTAAAACAGGAAACCAAAATAATTACTACAATAACCAAACATAAGGTTGCTGATCTTTTGGAGGCACCAAGTGTCAATAATCCACTTTGTATCTGCGTAACTACTTACACGGTTTCCAGCCGCACCACCCCGACTCGGGGACTACCTCCACATACAGCAGATACCTCACAACTTTAACTTACCCCCAGGGCCTGGTATGGATTTTGGGGGGTTCGTGATTTTTTTATTTTGTCCTAGGGTTCCCATTAAACACTTCCATACCAATACACTGTATTATACACTCTGCACTGCACTATATACCCAGCGCTGTGTAATAAATATAATATATTACACTGCCTGCACTGTGTATGTGTGCATATTTATTCTACACTGACTGTACTGTATGTGTGCATAAAGAAAGAGGGTCGGGACTTTAAATGAGGTGTGTATATTGTGGCTAATCGAAGGTGTCAATATTAAACATGAACAAGTATTTATTTGTTTGCCATGATTGAGTAGGTACATGGCAGACAGTACATGCAATAATGTCACATAATATAACAAATCATGTATTTAAATAATTTACATGTTAAAAACATAAATCGATTATACAATAGTATTGTCCTTAATAATAAAAGATCATTATAATATAACGGTTATAATAAGACATGTGCAGACTGGAATATTTTGTTTAGTTTTTTCGTTTGGAAAATACATTTATTTAGTTCCTTCCGAAAATCGTTTTGATTTATTTCGTTTTTCGTTGGGGAATAGCTTTCGTCCGAAAATCCAATAATACTTGGTTTCTGCCGAATGGTCAAAAGAATATTCGACGGAACGTCAAATCTTTTTGGTTACTGGTGAATGATCAAAAGAATATTAGACGGAACGTCGAATCTTTACGTCTCATACATCGAAATCTATTCTCTGTAATGTCGAATCTATTATTTCTATAGTGTCGAATGTTTTCTCTATAATGTCAAATCTTTTTTCTATGATGTCGAATCTTTTCCCTATAATGTCGAATCTCTCTATATCGAATTTTTACCGCGACGAAAACGAAAATAAAGCATTTTTTATGTCGGATCTTTTGGTTTTCGTTTCTTGCACTTTCGTTATCGTTTGTTAAAACGATAACGAAAAAAACAGATTTTTGGACGTAAATGCAGTCTAATGAAAATGAATGCACATGTCTAGTTATAATCAACAGTATTGCCTGAATCCAAAGACCATGTAAGTATGTATATGTTGCATCTAGGTTAAGCCCAATGTGTTTCATGGGATCTATCCAATCATCAGGGGTGGATGCAAGATACATCTATAAAGAGAGGTAAGTATATCAGAAAAAAACATTCATAGACAAAAATTGGAAAAATTACTGATGTTTGAGTGAAGACCAGAAGTGTCAGGTGCAGATGTTTATCAGTCAGAGGACTGGCTGTGAATGAAAGAAGTGTGTGTGTGTAGAATATATTAGACTGCCTGCACTGTATATATAGTCTACACTGAATGCACTGTATGTGTGTGTGTGTGTGTATGTATATATATATATATATATATATAATACACTACCTGCACTGTATATATATTCTACACTGTGTATATATACTAAACTGTCTGCACACCACCTGCCTAATCTAGCTCAAGTTCTCTAAATCTCCACGTTATCACACTACATACGGCCACCATGTAGGCAGCCTTATATAGCTTGGACCTAGCCCTGTGAGCCATGATTGGCCAAAGGCACCCTGCCTTTGACTAATTATGGCTCTAACATGAGATTGTGCTGTGACAGGATAAAGCATGCAGGTCAGGTGCATGCTTTGGCCAATTGGCAGCCGTCAATGCACTGCGATCTTGCAGTGCATTATGGGGTGCTCCGCGGGGCATGGACATCAAGAAAAATATTTTACGGTTAGTAAAAGAAAATTGTATTTTCAATAACTTAAGTGGTTACTGCATTAGCCTGTGTGGTCTGTACTTTAATATATGGAGATAAATAGAATCAAACTAATATTTTAGTTTTTGACAGTATGCATATTCTATATAGTTCCTTTCTTATTTTCTGCACAGACCTCCTTGGTAAGGCTCTTCACATTCTTTTGTTTTCTGATTTTTAAATGACCTTTCAAGTCATTATATAGAGTTTCAAAGTGAAATAAAAGTACAACTGAAGATTTAAGTTGCTGTTCACTGAGAGAAAAATGATAGATTGGCTACACCCATTAGTGTCACTTTCATAGCTCAGTCGCTAGCAGCATTAATAAATACTAACTTTCCATGACATAAAGGCCAGTGAATTGGGTCACAATGATGTTTGGATTCTATATAAAACTGCCAGTGGTTAATTTATATCTGCACTTAGCATGGTATTTTAAGGTGTCTTCACTCCTATCCTCCTAGAGCTGTTCTAAAAACCTCATGGTTATATTCAGAAAATTAGGTCTTCTGTTTCAAGTTACACAATATATACAGTGTAATATTTTATGCTCATGTAAGCTATTCCTTGTAATCAAAACAAAACAAATGTAACTTTTGATTAAATCTATCTCTACGAAATAAAAAATAGAGTGCCATATTTAAAGATGAAATATATAGTCACCTCCACTCTATGGTACAATGTCCCGGCGCTTCCTCCCTAGTGGCTGACATCCTCTCCATGGTATTTTTTTCTGCTTTAGGATCTTTTGCCATTGATTGGCTAGGCTGAGATGATGACATCCGTGTGCATTCTTGGGAGTTAATTCATTTTGCCAGATGCCGAAATTGTACACTGGGGTTTTCATACCTAGCTCATTTTACAGTGTGGATGGGCAGGTAAAATGTTATTGTCACAAAATGTATTTCTGAGATAAAATCCAACAGCTCTGTACAAACTCAATGCACACTACGACTGCCGTTTAAATAGTCCACAGTTTCAGGGACCAATCATTTTTTTTTTTATCATAAAATGTAAAATTGACTATTATTTCAGGGACAAAAGCCAGATCTATAGTACATACTCTCTGCACAGTATACACCAGCTTGCAAAGGCTGCAGTTTCAGCAGGAAATGCCAAATTAGAATTTGCTATGAAAAATAACAGATTAAGTGTATTTACAAAGTATATGCACACATTATTTGCACAATGAACATCCAAAAATCAGCATTAGAGGGTACAATTTCGCAGAAAAATATTACTACTAAACTGCCTTCATACACCACATATAAGCACTTGTACTAAGCTGAATTTTGAAAAGGAAAGACGCAAGGCAGCTTTCTATCCTAATATCAACAGTTTAGTGTAATCTTTTTTACAAAAAGCCAGCAAAATATTGTATTGACTCAATACACCATATTTAAGCATTTTTAGTAGGCCTAATTTTAACAAGGTGACACCCAACAGCTTTTAGTCAAGATATCAACATTGGAGTGTAATTTTTTCACAGGAAAAAAATCAGCAAATATTGTACTGAATCCATACACTGTATTTAAGCAGTTTTGCTATTGTAAAACTGGGGCGGAGCCAGACGTTTTTTTAGGGGATGCTGTACTGGTGGCGGGAGTGTATTTGGGGGAGCTAATGCGGCGTGCCGCCTGCCGCACACTTGCAGGCCTGGCCAAAAAATAACATAGCCAGTATAGGGTTTAGTCAACAAAGTGGGTATTGCTTCACTGTGTATGGCTTGCAGTGTTGCACCTTTCACTCTTCTATAGATAAAGCGGCCTGCAGATTTTTTCTGAAAAAAAATCAGAGTAAATGTAATGGTCCTGTTCAATAAACAGTGCATTCTATGAGGTGCAAAAATAAATACACTGCTCCTAAACTTTTTTCAAGGAACACTTGCAAGCAGTCTGTATAAATGTTAGGTTAAATCATACCAGGCGTAAAGTATTGTGTACCTTGTGAGGTTGGTGATAATTTTGGATGGCCTTGGTATAAAATAGGGATGTTGCTAGAACTATAAAAGACTGGGGCAAGCATTGGTAGGGCAGTAATGTGTTGGGTGCAGTGTGATGCAGCACACAGTGGGTGTGGCCAAATTGTGGTAAAATGTGAGCCTTTGAGAACCCATAAATAATGCCTAAGACATGTATCAACCTCGGCACTTTTTTTTTTTTTTTTTTTAATAAATGCTGCAATTGCATATGATTTTATGTACACTGAAAATAAAGAGCCAACATTTTGTCTGAGCCTACCTTAAAGAAGAACTGCTTAGCAAACCAGCAACTCTGGAACACGTTGGCCAGAAGTACTGTATGTAATGTACAATGTGCAGTGCAATGTATAGTGCAGGAGTCTATTAAGTGTGCCATACACACTTAATATTTGTTTTTTATTCAGTCAGTGGGCTGAATAAAAAAAAAAAAAATTAACAGGTTTCTCGAGCCACACAAATTAAGTGGATGGAAGAGCCTCCCTGCCGGGACATTATATTCTCAAAGCAGCACTAGACATCGTTGGAATACACTAATCAGCGGCTGTAGCTCCCCTACATTCTAACCTCCTAGCACAACCCGGCGCCCAAATTCCCCCTCCTAACACAAATACTTTCCTAAATTCCACCTCCTAGAACAACTCTTGTCCACCTAAATCCCCTTTCCCAACAATATAATCATCTCACCCTAAATCTAACACATCTAACTCATCTGCCAGCACAAACCCTTGCCCCACAAATTCCTCCTCCCTACAACAAATCTCCCCCCCCCTCAATCCTTCCTCTAAGCAGAAACCTTTCCACCTCCCCTAAATTCCTCCTCCTAGCCAAACCCCCCACCCATCTCCAATCCACTTCCTGCCACTGACCCTCTACCACCCTCAGCACAAATTCCCAAAACAAGTAATTTCACCCTCTTGGCACAATTCTTTCCCCTATCACCCACCTGACCCAAATCCTCTAGCCTATAAATCCCCTCTCTTAAGACTCACAGGACATTTGGCATGTGGTGAGGAGTTGTTATGTTGCCTCCTAACAGCCTGTTTTAACCCTATAAACGGCACACTACAGACTTGCATTAGTTGTGTTTGGTAGTGGTAATGCCCATGTGACATGCTGTTTACGTTTTACCACAGCCGAAGTATGTGTACAGCCATGAGTGGCTGCATGTCACTGTTTAGGTGGACAGTTGAGAGAGGTAGTAACACTGTGGCTCAAATGCCTGATTTTACCACCCCCTGGCTACAATTAATTCATAATCATTCCTCTATATACATACGCCTATAAATAGCAAACACATCTACAATAAATTAACAAAAAATCATGTGTGTGCATTTAATAACTTCATATAAATATCTACCATGCAATAACTTAGCATTAAAACAATGCTTGTTGGGTGGGTATTCCTGCGGTTCCCCTGTACATCTGTAAACTTTGAGGGAAAGGAAGTATGTTTGCTTTCTATGTCTAGTGGAAGAAAATTATGGTAGCAGTGGCAAGGGATGGCAGTGAAGACAGGCCAGCATCATTGAAGCTTGTAATTGCGACAGGTCAGCAGCAATGGACAGGACCCCATAATGGTAGAAAACCAGTAGCAGGGACAGGAGCTGGTAATGGTGGCAGGTAAGCAGCAGTGGCAGGAGATGGTAAAGGTTTTGGGTAGAATATTTTTTGTGGTCAAATTCCTAGCAAAAATTGAGTCGTAAGCATCAGATGCAGGGGTTTTGTAACCATTGCCAATGCAGGGCCAGCTCTGCTGTGTCGGGAGATAGGCAGATTCATCACTGTCACTAAACTGAATGCCCTCTCTGAGAGCACACTGGCGGTATGGCAAGCCAACAGCTTCATTGTGTACTGTGCAAGCTCCCATTAGCAATTCAGCCTGGAAACTAGGGGTGTTGAATTAAAGGATCACTAAAGGATTTTTTTTTTTTTAGCTAAATAGCTTCCTTTACCTTAATGCAGTGCTGTTTTCATGTTCTCATTGTTCGTTTTTTGCTTTGAAGTTACTGTAATTCTGCTCTGATCTCCACACTTCCTGCTTGTCTGGCTCCTTATGAAAAATCTTATGGCAGCTTTTCACTGTGGTCCAAGCTGTGTGTCTAAAACTCCTCAAAACCAATCAGATTAATTTTAAAAACAAAACACTGCCCTGGGATTCAATTTAAAAACAAAACACTGCCCTTGATTTGTTTGTTTTTGTTCTGTCTCTCTCTCTCTACCTCACATAAACACAAAACCAGTTTAAAAACGAAAGTGAAACTAGAGGCATATTATATGATTGATTTTTATCTATTTTTAATCATTTTTAAAAGGAATCGGTTAACTTTTATGTCTCTATACCCTGTAAACAGTCATTTCAGCAAAAAAAAATGTTTTCCTTTAGTGATCCTTTAAAAACATAGCATTGGTGCATCACGATTCAGCTGTCCATGATTCTGCAATGATGCTAGGAATGGCCTAATCAATTGGCGGATGTCGTCATTCTTGCTTGCCCTGCCTCTATAGGGAGAGCACTCCCAGTGTGCTCTACTTACACGTGTTAAACTAACTGTGTCTTATTGAATCCTGTCTTACAGTACAGTGCTCCACTGTACATGCTTTTTTTAAATATGTAGCTACAGTACCACATTTCAGAGTGCCTCTCGCTGCTCATGTGACTGCCCGGCCCGCTGCTCTTGTCGAGTTGGCGGGGCTAACGTCAGTCAGGAGAAGAGAGGCGCGTGGGGCAGTCACATGAGCAGCAAGGGGCTCTCTGTTCTTTGCCTCGACCTTCTGAAGAACCTCAGCCTACACCAGGTTTAGTGTACAAACATACAATATCACAGACATTTACTGATAGTAATTCTTGGAGCTACCAGCATATATATATATATATATATATATATATATATATATATATATATATATATATATATATATATATATATATATATATATATATTTATTTTGTGAGGGGGTTAGCCCGTCAGCGGGTGTGTGTGACCCCCTGGACGGGTTCAGCACACAAAAACAATTAGGCACAGCAGACAGTGGTAGGAGGAAAACAAAAGGGTGCTGCCCCAGTCCCTAACTCCCTGCTGGTTAGAGTTTTGGTAATAGTAGCCACACAGGCTTTGTCTCACCGCACAAAGATCACTTCCCAGAATATTCACACAGGTCTGGTTCCAGGTTGGAGCATATCTCTTAGCATGCTGGGAGTTTTTGTAGAGGACCTAACGAGCCCACCTGATACAGCTGGGCTGATCAAGTCCTCCCAGCAGGACTCCCAGCACTCCCCCTAGAGGTACAACCTGGCATAAAGCCTGAACCTAGGAGAAATATATACAGCATCTTGATTGCAACCAGGGGATTTAACCTGCCTACTGTCACAATATAATATATATATAATATATGCTCTGCACATTTATTATTTAATATTATTGCATTTTTACTTTGATAGCTGCTGCAATATATTGAGTAAGCACCACATTGATTTATTATTTCTATTTATATAAGAGGGGCAGTCCTTTTAGAGGTTATTCTGACGGCTATCGTTGGGGCTGTTTAAAAGTGTTGGTGCACTTAATGACAGTTCCAGTTAACCTACATACAATATATTTTATGGTATGGTCTCACTGCAGGTTCAAAGTAGCTGTGGTTCAGATGTAAAGGTTTGGTATAATGCGGTACAGATACTCCTTGTTTTAACGATATACCTGTTTAACCACTTCTCTACCGAGGACATCATATGAGGACATCCGTTTTGCTGCTTGATCGGTCTTATAGGCTCACAACGATAGAGATCGTGACGTCACACCCGGGTACCCAGAAGTAAACAAAGCCGCAATCAAGGCTGTCGGCATGAGATCGGTGAATTTTTTCCACGATCTCATGCTTTCAAGCCTGGAGGAGAGATGTGGGGTCTTATTGACCCCACATCTCTCCATAAAGAGGATCTGTCACAATGATTCCTATTACCAGGGATGTTTACATTCCTGGTAATAGGAATAAAAGTGATCACGCATGTAAGTCCCGCCCACATATGTAAACGCCGTTCAAACCCCACATGTGAGGTATCACCGCGTGCGTTAGAGCGTGTGCAACAATTCTAGCACTATAACTCCTCTATAACTCAAAAATAGTAACCTGTAAAAAAAACGAAAACGTCACCTATGGAGATTTTGAAGTACCGAAGTTTGGCGCCATTACATGAGTCCGCGCAATTTTAAAGCGTGAAATGTTAGGTATCTATTTACTCAGCGTAACATCATCTTTCACATTATACCAAAAAATGGGGCTAACTTTACTGTTTTGTTGTTTTTTAATTCATGAAACAGTTTTTTCCCCCAAAAAAGGCATTTGAAAAATTATTGCTCAAATACCGTGCAAGATAAAAGGTTGCAATGACCGCTATTTTATTCCCTAGGGTGTCTGCTAAAAAAAAATATATAATGTTTGGGGGTTCTAATTAATTTTCTAGCAAAAAAAAATGATGATTTTTACATGAAGGAGAGAAGTGCCAGAATAGGCCCGGTGGAGAAGTGGTTAACGACCACTCTGACTTATGACCAGCTCTCCCCACCCAAACGATGCGCTATACATCATTGTATTGTAGACATGTGCATTCGTTTTCGTTAGAATGCATTTTCGTCCGAAAATCTGATTTTTTCGTTATCGTATTAACAAACGATAACGAAAGTGCAAGAAACGAAAACCAAAAGATCCGACATAAAAAATGCTTTATTTTTGTTTTCGTTGCGGTAAAAATTCGATATAGAGAGATTCGACATTATAGGGAAAAGATTTGACATCATAGAGAAAAGATTTGACACTATAGAAATAATAGATTCGACATTTCAGAGAATAGATATCAATTTATGAGACGTAAAGATTCGACGTTCCGTCGAATATTCTTCGATCATTCACCAGCAACAAAAAAAGATTCAACGTTCCGTCGAATATTTATTATATATTTTTTTGGCCATTCGACAGAAACCAAGTATTTATTGGATTTTCAGACCAAAGCAATTCCCCAACGAAAAACGAAATAAATCAAAACGATTTTCGGGAGTAACTAAATAAATTGTATTTTCCAAACGAAAACGAAAAAACGACACAAAATATTCCAGTCTGCACATGTCTATTGTATTGTACAGTACAGAATTTTCGTTTTGGGTTGTGTACTTTATGCAAATTAAAACAGCGTTATTGAGCTGGATTTTCAGGTTTAAAGCGGAGTTCCACCCTTAAAACCACTTTGTTTCATCCCATCCAGCATACTGGCATCAGCGTTCAGCTCTTCTCGGCGCCTGCGCACAGACCCAGGAGCTGACTGCGCAGGCGCCGTAAATAGCCGGTCCTAGTTCGGCTTTTTTCGGAGGGCGTGACGCGGCTATATACGGCACCTGCGCAGTCAGCTTCTGGGTCTGTGCGCTGGCGCCGAGAAGAGCCGAACGCTAATCGGCTGTTTCCAGAAGGCGTGACGCCTTATAGCGGCGACATACCGCTGTGCACACGAAATTAAATGATTTATTATAAAGTAAGTACATGGATTAGAAAAAAAAAAAAAACAGCATACTGGCGCTGACGCCAGTATGCTGGATGGGATGAAACAAAGTGGTTTTAAGGGTGGAACTCCGCTTTAAATTTTTTTTTCACAATACAATACAGTACAGTACAGTAGTTAAGAATGCTTAAAATATTGATTACCTGTGGCTCCTCGTTTAACAACCAATTTGTTTAATGACCTAGTCGTTGGAATGGAACCTGGGCGCTAAGTGAGGAGTACCTGTATAGGGTTTGTGCAGCATACTGTAGGTGCAGTCTAGATTCAGTAAGTGTGGTATAGAGAGCAGTATGGATTGAGCACACTTTGTATCCTGCTTTGAGTGGCTCAGGCCCTACTAGCAGTTTCAGCAATAGGCAAAAACCCATCTTACCAGTCAGTCCCCAGGAATGCTGCAGTAACCTCTCGCTGTAAAAGGTTGGGCCTCCTCAGTCTCTTCCCAAAAGCGATTGGAAAACAGAGGATGAGTGGATGCTCCAGTCCCCCTGCAGCAGCATTGTAAGTACTGTGATGTGGACTGTGCTACTCTGCCCCTGGGTGTCCTCAGTCTTAGGCCTCGTACACACCATCGGACTTATCCGATTAAAACGGTCCGCGGACCATTTCCATCGGATATGTCCGATCGGGAGTTTGATCCGATGGCGTTTACACACCATCGGATCAAATTCCCCGCCGCCGGACGGCGCGGTGACGTGGCGGTGACGCGGCGGTGACGTTGACGCCGCCACATCACCGCTACGTCACCGCACCAGGAAGTAAAACACTTCCGCGCATGCGCCGAATACATTCGGCGGCGGCGGTGCGGGACGACATGTCTGCTGGTAAGTGTACTAACCAGCAGACATGTCGGGCGGACAGATTCCCACCGGATAGATTTCAAAGCTTGCTTTGAAATCTGTCGGGTGGACAAATCTGTCCGCTAGCCCATACACACGAGCGGAGATGTCTGCTGAAACGGTCCATCGGACCGTTTTCAGCGGACATATCCCCTCGTGTGTACGAGGCCTTAGGCTCAGATCTTCGCTGGCATGATTTCCATTTGGCAGGCGAATATATAGAGTTGAAAATGTTATTTATTGGTAACGTAATAAACAATACAAAAAGATACAGAAGGAAACAATAAACAGTGTTACATAAAAGTGACTATCGTGAGTGAACATGTAACTTGAGTCAGCCCAATGGCTATCGCCCATAGCATAAGTCATGATGACTTATAAGAAATAATGAGCATCAACGGTCGTCCTTAGGAGCCAAATACGACTCCCATCAAAAGGGTGTCATTGTTTCCGATCAGGGAATATATGGTAAATTCAAAGTAAAAAAAAAATAGGAAAAAGAGAAGAGGGGAGCGACCCAAGAAAGGTTGTGGAAAGGGAAAGAGTGGGAAGGAGAGAAGATAGAGCAGAAAAGGGTAGGCGACAGTGGTAAAAGAGCACAGGGGCTGCCGTGTAGTGTTGCTCACGAATATTCGCATTGCGAATATTCGCTACGAATATTGCATATTCGAGTATTCGCGAATAACGCGAATATCGCGGCGAATCGCTAGAATATTCGAGGAACAGATCACATCCTAGAGATCCCCATCGACGGCATTGCTGGTATGGAGACCTTGGACTGCAGCGCTCCCGAAAAATCGCAATGCGATTATTCGTAATAGCGGCGCGATCACGGAGCCAATCAGCTTCATTCCGCATTTGCCGAATGCAATTTTTGTGTATTGTAATATATCACGAATATTCTGAGCCAATCAGAGTATTTCTCGAATATTCGGTGTATTGTAATATATCACGAATATTCTGAGCCAATCAGAGTGCTCCTTCCGCATTTCTCGAATATTCGGTATTGTAATATATCACGAATATTCTGAGTAGAGTGCTCCAGATTGAATATTCGCAATTATTTTATATTGTAATATATCACGAATATTCTGAGCCAGATTCCGCATTTCTTGAATATTCGCATTCGCAAAAATTCGCGAAAATTCGCAAGACGTATTTAGCGAATATATGTCGAGACTATATATTCGAGATATATCGCGAATTCGAATATGGCATATTCTGCTCAACACTACTGCCGTGTGAACACTTGCAGGGTTATCAGGAGGACAGTGGGGGGGGGGACATCCGGAGGTACATGCCTCGTCCAGCCCAATGGTAGATTCACAGCGTATTGGGAGTGGTAATATGATGGTGAGAGTATCAGAGGCGGAGAAGTGGAGCCAAACAGACCACAGCATCTTGAAATTATCAAAGGTGTCATTGTCAAGGGCCAGCATCTCCTCCATTCTCATGGTATCATTCATGATCGAGACCCACCGTGATAAGGGGGGGGTGACAGTCGACTTCCAAAATGAGGGTATGAGCTGTCTCGCTGAAGACATAAAAAACCGGAGAAGACTTTTCTTCTGTGATGTAACCGACCCAGGGAGAATGGAAAGGAGAGCAATCTTGGGGGAGGGTGTCAATGCTTCATCATAAATTTTATTATAGCAAGTAATCCTTGCGGATCCTCTCGCATTCCCACCAGATATGTAGATAGGTCCCTGTAGAGGAGTTGCACTGCCAACATGTGGCTGGAGTAGACGGGAACAGTTTGTGTATCGTATAGGGGTCCCTGTACCACCGTGATAGAACCTTATAGTTCTTTTCCTGGGAGTAGCAGGATATCGTTGATTTATGAGTAAAAAGAAAGAAGGTCTGCCATTCTGATCGGGGTATGTCTTCTTTCAAATCTGCAGACAACTTCCCGGTGTAGGGAGGCAGATCATCATGTAGGAGAACTTGAAGGAGACAGTATATGGTAGAAAGGAGGTGTCTGGGTGTTACAGAGAGGGAGCACAGTCGTTCAAATTCAGTGTAAGGGCGGTGGATTTGGGAGGAATTGTGTAGGCACTGTGCAAATGTAGAGAGGTGAAGAGTGGTAAGCCAGTCTGTGGGACCCATCGGTGCGACCTGGGGTCCCTCGTAGCGGGTCCACAAAAGAGTGTGCTTGGGGCCAGTCAGAGCGCCTAAAGGGCCCTATCGTAGCCGCTCCTACGCCCTGGGGGAATACGGGCTTATCGAACAGAGGGGATAATGGGGAGGGGTCGGAGGACAAGGTGGTGCACAGGCCCCTATGGACCCACAGTCTGAGAGAAGCAATTGTCAATGGTGAGAGAGACGACAGGCGGGAAAAATTGGGCCCGTATCCCCAAAGAAGCACCCGAAGGTCTACGGGTGTCAAGTCTTGTTCGATGGCGACAGAAGCCTTCAGATAAGGGCGGGGGAACCATTCCAGGATGCGTGCCACATGAGTAGCTTTGTAGTAAGTCTCAAAGTCGGGTAGACTTGCTCCACCCTGCAGCTTCGGTAGCGTAAGTAACTTATATTTCACTCTGGGCATTCCCCTATTCCATAGAAATCTGATAGCTAGCGAGCGTAGGGCTGCAAAGAAGGTTTTAGGAACCAAAACAGGAATCGTCTGGAAGAGGTATAATAGTTTGGGGAGGGTATCCATTTTGAGGGTGTTGACCCTTCCAAACCACGGTAAAGGGGAACTTCCCCATCCCTCTAAGTCCTTCCGGATGCAAGAAAGTAAGGGGACATAGTTTAAGGAGAACAAGTTGGAGAGATTGGAGGACACTCCTTTCGCCTGCCATTGGAACGAGTAGTTAGACCGTAGGGAGGACATCACAGACGCAGGGAGGGAGATGTTGAGGGCTTCAGTCTTGGAGACGTTAAGCTTAAAGTTACTAAAGGACCCAAACCACTGGAATTCATGGAAAAGGGAAGGTAGGGAGGTATGGGGGTGCTGCACATAAACCAAGAGGTCATCAGCATAGAGGGACAGCTTATGGTGAGCGGAGGGTGTTTGTATACTTTGGATGGAGGCGTTTTGCCGGATAGCACAGGACAAGTGTAATATGACGATGACGAATAGGAGAGGGGAGAGGGGGCAACCCTGCCGGGTGCCATTGGCAATGTCAAACGGCTCAGAGGCAGTGCCGTTTACCAGAACCGAGGCAGATGGCCGGGAGTACAAGCACATCACTTTAGAGATAAAAGTAGAACCTAACCCTAATTGTTCCAGTGAGAGTTGAAGAAAATCCCAGTTAACCCTGTCAAACGCCTTTTCGGCATCGAAGGAAAGGAGACAGGCTTTCAGGTTCGTACGTTGGATAAGGGATATAAGATGGATCGTTTTAGTGGTGTTGTCTCTAGGCAGGCGAATATATAGACAGAGATGATCTCTTTTTCTCTCTTTCTCTCTCTCTCACTCCCTCTGTGCCAAGTGGAAGAACGTTCCCGGGCAGTTTACAAAATCTTCTATCCACTCCTTCTACTACACAGTGCCTATTGGGATCCTGTAGTGTAAAGAGTCAGTTTGTCTTATTATATACCTACCATCTAAAACTACATCTCCTAGGATTCTCAGTGCTCTGCATAGAAATCTATGGGCTTGCATGGCTTTAGCTCCTCCCCTGCTGGCTAGAGAAGAATGGTGCAGCATAACATTAGTATCTCAGTAGAGGGAGAGAGAAGAAAGAAAAGCCAATGTCTCTTTTCTCCATAATACTGTTGCCTGGCACCTGGCTATGCTAATTCTCTTCCTCTGACGTCTCTGGCACCCAGGTATGGTCTGCCACCCCGTCCACCCCACCCTCTTCATCCATCAAATCTGATTGGCAGCAAGTTGTAGGAACAACAATTGCTGCTCACTGCCTTTTGCCCTCTCCCTCTATGCTCCTGGCATTCCTCCACAACATTTGATAACCAGAATTTCTTCAGCATCAAATAACTCATGCTGCGCTGAAATCATTTTGTCTATTCCTTCATGTCAGTTAGCGGGGCAACAACGGGATTCGCTGTAGAGGAGAAAGAAGCGGTGCATTGCTGGTTCTGCTGAGATAAATATGCAGCTCTGTGCATGGTAGGCAGGTGATGAGGAAGTGAAAAACAAAAGTGTGAAAACAAAAGCAGCGATCAAAAAGTGTTATACTACACAAAGAGACAATGTTCAAAAAATGAGATCGCGCTCCTGGAACTAGGAACCCACGAAGACCCTGAAAAAATGGCGTCTGCCACAGATATACCCCTCCCAGCATGCCCTGCGAGGAGAAACTCCTCCAATTGGCTGCTGGGGAAAAGCGGCTCTGCCTGGACCCCTCTGGCGCCACCTACTACCCAGAGATGGAACTACATCTCTGAAGCACAGAATGACCCACAGGATGGTTCAGGACTGGCAACAGCCGAATTTGAGCAAATCAACATTGGGTGAGAGCAGATAAGTCTCTCCCCCCTACAAAATTTACAATAGCGTCCCTACTGAAAGTAGAGGGGCGCTACACACTATTAAAAGTTTTCAGTGAGAATGCCTTTCTCGGGGGGGCAAAAAACGCAAATAAGCTTTTTAAAGAAAAAAAAAGGGAAAGCTGGAGTTCATAGCAGGATGAAAATAAAGGTTGACATTACCTGCTAAAGTAGAAGTACAATTTTCACCTCCTCCATACTATCCAGAGCTGTGCCATGATATCCTATTCATGTCTGTAAGTTTAGACCCAAGTCTAGCACCTATAAATGTTTATAGCGCTAGTTAGAATTTAGAAGAAAATTATACTGATGCACAGCATTGAAGTGTATCCTGTTGGGTAGCTCCAGAAGAGATTGATGTCCATGCCATAGGCATCAGGTGCCACTCATGTCACAGCTGCAGAAAACATTTCCCTTATAAAATTGGAAAGTAAAGATGAAATTACCTTTTTCTGCATTTGGAAATACATTTTTTATAGCACAGCTCATTTCTGCTAAAGATGAACTAATAGCTAAAAAAAAAAAAGTGGAACTCAAAGTCTGTAAAGCTATTTAACAGCTGAAAGGGTACTGCTGGGATTGGACCATTTTAAGGATAGTGGTTTTATGACTGCTGTTCTGGAGTGGTGCAGCAGGTAATGTGTCTGATGCCTGGCTGTGCTGTAGGGAGAATGGAGGCTGTAGGGAGAATGGAGGCACATACACTGTCGTTATGGTTTTCACACTACAGGTGACTTATTATTAACATTTGATTAAAATACCTTAAGATCGTTAAATAATGCCTTTTATGTGGACAGCACCGAACACAAATTGAGCATGTGATGTGCAAAACTTCTTGTGTGCTTTTCTAAAGTGTAAATATTGTATCCCAATTTTATGCATATTTTTTTTTAACATGTTCATAATGTGTCAAACACTACAGTAACAACAAAATGAAAAAACGCCACAAGCGATTGCTGGATAACTGTCAAAAAAATGTTTGTGAATTGCACTTCTGTACATATTTAACGATTTGACTCTTTAAAATAACGTTTTGAATCTTTAAAATAACGTTTTGACTCTTTAATAAGGATCCACACCTTAAAATATCGGTTTTGTGTAGGGAAACGTTATTTGATGATTTTTCAAAGCGTTAAATCGTTTAGTGAATTGAACTAGCTTCAATAACGTGCAAAATCGTTAAAATAACACTCGCAATCTGAAAATAAAGCTTTGTGAATTGACCCCACTGTCTGCACACTACAGGTGACTGATTACCTCTTTCCTTTTAACAGCACCGAACACAAACTTCCTTTAAAGTGTAAATATTGTATCCCAATTTTGCATATTTTTTTTTTCAATGTGTCAAATCAGTATGAAAAAACAAGCCTGGCAAACACATTTTTGATTTGTTGGAATTAATAAAAAGTATGAAGAATATAATTTTAAAGGGACAGATATGTCTTGTCAAGTCGTCTCTAAAATGCAACCGAAAAAAGGGTTTTAACCACTTAAGACCCGGACCAATATGCTGCCAAATGACCCAAGGGTTTTTGTGATTCGGCACTGCGTCGTTTTAAGACAATTGCGCAGTCGTGCGACGTGGCTGACAAAAAACATTTGCGTCCTTTTCTTCCCACAAATAGAGCTTTCTTTTGGTGGTATTTGATCGCCTCTGCGTTTTTATTTTTTATTTTTTTGCGCTATATACAAAAATAGAGCGACATTTTTGAAAAAAAATCAAAATTTTTTACTTTTTGTTATAAGAAAAATAAATAAACTTAAATTTTAGTCAAACATTTAGGCCAAAATTTATTTAGCCACATGTCTTTAGTAAAAAAAAATCGCAAAAAAAATTAGCTACCTAGTGGGAACAGCGACACTAATACAGCGATCAGAAAAAATTATCGCTTAATGATGCTGGCAATAGGGAGTGAAAGGGTTAACTAGGGCGGTGATCAAGGGGTTAAAACGTTATTAGGGGGGGTACGGGGGCTACCCAGGACCTAACACTGCCTGTCACACTGCCTGTCACACTGACACTAAATACAGTAATCATACATGTATGATTACTGCATTCAGTGACACTGTGACAGGGGGGAGGGGGGCGATCGGGGGGTTAAATGTGCCTAAATGTAGTGTGTGTCAGTGTAGTGTTATTGCAGGACTTACTTGTGTTGTGATCTCTCCTCAGCGGTGGTTGAAAAAAACGCAGAGGAAGAGATCACATCGCTTCCTCCTTCCTGTGTTTACACAGGAGGACGAAGTGACAGGGCGGGCGGGTGCGTGCATTGGCTGGGAGCGATCGTGAGGGGGCGGACAAAAACGAATAGCCGCCCCCTCTTGTCTGATCGCTCCTACAGCCTGTACGGGGGGGGGGGGGACCGATCGGACCCCCGAACCCCCCCAAGGCACCAACGTATATATACGTTGATGTGCCTGTCGGTGCCATTGTGCCGACGTAAATGTACATGTGGTGGTCCTTAAGTGGTTAACATACATTTTTGGTGCTTCCCAGTATAAAACTGTTATATATATATATATACAGTGCAGAAAATAAGTATTTGAACACCCTGCTATTTTGCAAGTTCTCCCACTTGGAAATCATGGAGGGGTCTGAAATTGTTATCGTAGGTGCATGTCCACTGTGAGAGACATAATCCAAAAAAAAATTCCAGAAATCACAATTTATGAATTTTTAACTATTTGTATGATACAGCTGCAAAGAAGTATTTGAACACCTGTCTGTCAGCTAGAATTCTGACCCTCAAAGACCTGTTAGTCTGCCTTTAAAATGTCCACCTCCACTCCATTTATTATCCTAAATTAGATGCACCTGTTTGAGGTCATTAGCTGCATAAAGACACCTGTCCACCCCATACAATCAGTAAGAATCCAACTACTAACATGGCCAAGACCAAAGAGCTGTCCAAAGACACTAGAGACACAATTGTACACCTCCACAAGGCTGGAAAGGCCTACGGGGAAATTGCCAAGCAGCTTGGTGAAAAAAGGTCCACTGTTGGAGCAATCATTAGAAAATGGAAGAAGCTAAACATGACTGTCAATCTCCCTCGGACTGGGGCTCCATGCAAAATCTCACCTCGTGGGGTCTCAATGATCCTAAGAAAGGTGAGAAATCAGCCCAGGACTACACGGGAGGAGCTGGTCAATGACCTGAAAAGAGCTGGGACCACCGTTTCCAAGGTTACTGTTGGTAATACACTAAGACGTCATGGTTTGAAATCATGCATGGCACGGAAGGTTCCCCTGCTTAAACCAGCACATGTCAAGGCCCGTCTTAAGTTTGCCAATGACCATTTGGATGATCTAGAGGAGTCATGGGAGAAAGTCATGTGGTCAGATGAGACTAAAATAGAACTTTTTGGTCATAATTCCACTAACCGTGTTTGGAGGAAGAAGAATGATGAGTACCATCCCAAGAACACCATCCCTACTGTGAAGCATGGTGGTGGTAGCATCATGCTTTGGGGGTGTTTTTCTGCACATGGGACAGGGCGACTGCACTGTATTAAGGAGAGGATGACCGGGGCCATGTATTGCGAGATTTTGGGCAACAACCTCCTTCCATCAGTTAGAGCTTTGAAGATGGGTCGAGGCTGGGTCTTCCAACATGACAATGACCCGAAGCACACAGCCAGGATAACCAAGGAGTGGCTCTGTAAGAAGCATATCAAGGTTCTGGCGTGGCCTAGCCAGTCTCCAGACCTAAACCCAATAGAGAATCTTTGGAGGGAGCTCAAACTCTGTGTTTCTCAGGGACAGCCCAGAAACCTGACTGATCTAGAGAAGATCTGTGTGGAGGAGTGGGCCAAAATCCCTCCTGCAGTGTGTGCAAACCTGGTGAAAAGCTACAAGAAACGTTTGACCTCTGTAATTGCAAACAAAGGCTACTGTACCAAATATTAACATTGATTTTCTCAGGTGTTCAAATACTTATTTGCAGCTGTATCATACAAATAAATAGTTAAAAAAATCATACATTGTGATTTCTGGATTTTTTTTTTTGATTATGTCTCTCACAGTGGACATGCACCTACGATGACAATTTCAGACCCCTCCATGATTTCCAAGTGGGAGAACTTGCAAAATAGCAGGGTGTTCAAATACTTATTTTCTGCACTGTATATATACACACACACACAGTGGGGCAAAAAAGTATTTAGTCAGCCACCAATTGTGCAAGTTCTCCCACTTAAAAAGAAGAGAGGCCTGTAATTGTCTTCATAGGTATACCTCAACTATGAGAGACAAATTGTGGAGACAAATCCAGACAATCGCGTTGTCTGATTTGGAAAGAATTTATTTGCAAATTATGGTGGAAAATAAGTATCTGGTTTCCTACAGACAAGCAAGATTTCTGGCTCTCACAGACCTGTATCTTCTCCTTTAAGAGGCTCTTCTGTCCTCCACTCATTTTCTGGAATCTACAACCTGACGTTCCACACCATTCAAGGTACACCTGGGTCTGATGTGGATTCCCAGCCTCAATTCCAGTCATCTGTTGTGATCCTGCCTTCCGGTTTCCAGTGGTCCCGGTTCCCAAATACCACAGTGCCTGTCTGACTCACTACTGTACAGTACTTGAGTCCAACCCAAGCGCATTTACGTTTTCCTCTGATCACGATGAGATTGTGACCTATAGAAATTCGCTTGTCTTCCCCTCATTGGATGATCACCCACCTGTCTACATATAGACTTTGGAACTCCATTTACTTTGAGCACTCCATTTGGGCCACTCCCTGTTTAGTGCTAGTGGCTCTTATATACTCACCGTATACAAATGTGATTTTCATATTAGCGCTACATTTTTCGTTTCTATATCCTCCACTCATTACCTGTATTAATGGCACCCGTTTGAACTTGTTATCGGTTTAAAAGACACCTGTCCATAACCTCAAACAGTCACACTACAAACTACACTATGGTGAAGACCAAAGAGCTGTCGAAGGACACCAGAAACAAAATTGTAGACCTGCGCCAGGCTGACAAGACTGAATCTGCAATAGGCAAGCAGCTTGGTGTGAAGAAATCAACTGTGGGAGCAATAATTAGAACATGGAAGACATACAAGACCACTGATAATCTCCCTCGATCTGGGGCTCCACGCAAGATCTCGCCCCGTGGGGTCAAAATGATCACAAGAACTGTGAGCAAAAATCCCTGTTCAGAAGTTATAGCTGAATATTATAATTTTTTTTTAAAAGTGAAGTGTGGCTAATCTCAGGACCATCTTTAATGCAGGGCACAATGGGAAGCTGCCCTGGGCCCTGTCATTGTCGGGGGGGCCCGCCAAAGCAGCTGTCCCTTGTGCCTTCGCTGCTCGCAAATTGGGGTCCCAGACATCCCATAACCCCGCCGAGGGCAAAAACACATCGCTGTATTTCCTGGTCAGCAGGGCTGGGAGCTCCACTGGCGCTCTTACCCCACCCCATGCAGCTTGTATGTTTTGGAGCTGACATCGGAGTAGGAGAGATGAGAGCCCCGCCTGCTGACCTCTTCAAGTCCGGCCCCCATACCTTTGCAAGCCCTGCCTCCAGACCCCTGATGGCCCTGCACCTGGACCCCTGATGGCCCTGCACCTGGACCCCTGATGGCCCTGCACCTGGACCCCTGATGGCCCTGCACCTGGACCCCTGATGGCCCCGCACCTGGACCCCTGATGGCCCCGCACCTGGACCCCTGAAGGCCCTGCTCCTGGACCTCTGAGAGCCCACACCTAAATCAATGAGAGCGGGTGGTGAGCCTAGCTGTCTAGGTAGGTCCTTGCCCCCCATAGACTGCTTGTTGACTGTTCTTCTAACCCTGACCTGTTTATGAAAAGTATAGCTGTACACTGCTGATATGTCAAATTTTAAAATGGTTATTTAGTTTATCACCTCCTGTACTCTGGTCTCTGGTTATCTCCTGTATTAGATCCGCAGTATCCCCCAGCAACCAATTGCAATTGCTGCCTGATCTGCTGCAGTAAACTGATTTTGAGTCTTACTGCTATTTTTTTAAATATCGAAGAGCGGGGCCCCAAGAAAATTTTGGCTATTCTTAACCTTTGGGTCACAAGAGTACATTTACCAGAGTCAGCTGATGGAGGGCTGTTGCAGAGGGGCAGAGCCAAGCTACATTTGGGAAGGACACCCACAATACTGTTGGGTTTCCCCAAGCTGCCTATTTGACAGCTGCAACCTGCCTTTTACCATTCGGCTAAGAGCATTGGCTGAAGGCAGAAGAGACTGCAGAAGGGGGGCGTGGCCACGGCATGATCGGGTGAAGACGTGCTCTCTTGGAGCTCCGTGAGACCCGTGCTCTTTCGCACTGCACACGGCGGATTTCCTGGGGGGTTTTCGGCGGCACGAGATGCCATCAAAGCGCAAGACATCCCCGCAGCCTCAGCGGACAACGATCCGGCGCCTTCTTTGGAGCCCGCAGTAAACCCACGCTGCTCGGCTCCCACGCTGCTAGGCCTCCATCACCTATTGGCTCCCCTCCTATGGTGCATGTCTCTGCCCAGCCTCACTCCCCGTCCCCATCCGGCTCTGAAAGCATTGACAAGCCTGGAACTGGGGATGATCCGTGGATGGATAAGGATGTCCGCTCCCACTTGCTCTCCCTCCCTACTAAGGCAGACTTCGAGCGGTTTGCTCAGACTGTGGAGAAGGCCCTGAGGCAGGACATTGCAGACCTGCAGGTTGATACAGCTCACCTGGGGGGTAGAGTGGAGACACATTGGGAAGAAACTGCTCCTGCTTTGCAGGCTCTTACCGAACACTGTGAGAGGCAAGACCGCAGGATTGAGGCCCTGATTGATCAGATGGACGATTTTGAGAACAGGAGCCGCAGGGTTAATATCCATATCAGAGGCCTACCTGAAGCGACAGGTCCGAGGGATATTGTCCCTACTTTACAGGGGGTCTTTAAACAGATCTTGGGTCGTCATGCCCCGGACTATATTGAAATTGACCGTGCGCACCGCGCCCTGCGCCCTCCCTCAGAGGACCCTGACAAGCCATGAGACATTATTTGTAAGCTACACAAGTATTCGCTCAAAGAACGCATTATGAATCAGGTCAGAGGGGTCAGACATGTGGACTTTAATGGCGCGAAGTTGTCGTTCTTCCCGAACCTTTCCAGTCGTACACTGCTGCAGCGCCGTGCTCTCAGGCCCCTTTTGGAGGTCCTGCAGGAGGCCCAGCTGACGTACCAATGGGGCTTTCCATTCAGCCTCTCTGTGACTAAAGATGGCCAGACGCATGTGCTTCGCAACAGAGATGATCTACCATGGTTCCTGGACTCCCTAGGACTGCCTCAAGTGGACATCCCGGATTGGAGATCGTCACCGGCCATACCCCTGCCTAACCGCCCTGAACCGTGGCTCCCAGCTCGTCGCCGCAAACGACGCCGTGGCCCCAGGAGGGGCCCGCCTGGACACACCCCGCTCCCCCATTCTCCACAGGGGGCAGCGAGATCTGATGCCTCTGATGGATTGGGTCGCTGAACTGCCCTATGGCACCGCTTATTGCTGCCCCCCCAGCCGCCGTTGCATTAATCTCCCCTGGGCTCAGGGGTTGCTAGAAGTATTTTTGTATTGACAACTCGCGGGTCTCGTGACGGACTCGCTCTTTGTGCCATGTCACTAACCCCCCAATAGGTCGACTCCCTTTTTTGGGAATACCCCTGCTCGCTGTCCGCCGCCGTCTCTCCGCTCCTGGGAGGCGGAGGCGGCACCCGACTGGTGGTACTATTGCACTAGGTTGCGCCCTTCTGGGCTTGTTATTCTACATTGTTCTTGTTTTTATGTTTCCTGTTGTGTTTTTTTTTTTTTTTTACTTTTCTCTTTTGAATGTGGTTCCTCTGCTGTAATTGTGCTCTATTCCCTAGGCTCATCTGTGTGCTCCAGGCTGATGGCAGAGACGTGCGGGTGGTCGGCTCCCCCTCTCGTCCGTGGGTTGTCGGCGCTTCTTCCTGATCCCCGGATATGGCTGACATGAAAGTCGTCTCCTACAATGTTCGTGGCCTGGGCTCCCTGATGAAACGCAGTAAGTTGTGGCTTGAGATGAAACGCATGGGGGCACGTATTCTTTTTTTCCAGGAGACGCATTTCCGCACTGACTCGGTCCCCCGCCTTCCCACTCACCTTTTCCCATCCTGGTTCCTTAGCAACTCCCCTCGTCCCAAGTCTGGAGGAGTGGCTATAGCGATCCACAAACATTGTCCCTTCATCCTGGTTGATCAATTGCTGAACCCTGAGGGTCGCTTTGTGTTTGTCAAGGGCACCATCTCCGGTCGTAAACTTACCCTCGCTACGATCTACGCCCCTAACACCGGCCAAATTGCCTTTTTAGACTCCGTCTTGGAGTCCTTGTCTACCTTTCGGGATGGCCTTCTCATCCTGGGTGGAGACTTCAATGTTTGCCACGACCCTCTGGTGGATACCTCCTCAGGCCGGTCGGTGCACTCATTTGCCTTCCTGAAACGCTTCAGAAAGTCTCTGCAGTCTCACCATTTGGTGGACTGCTGGAGGCTGCTCCGACCTACTGACAGGGATTATAGCTATTTTTCAGCCACGCATGATGTCTATACTCGTATAGACCTTCTGTTGATGGACCAGTTCTCCCTTGATTCATTAGCCAGTGCCTCCATTGGATCCATTACCATTTCCGACCACGCGCCGGTGTCCATCCCCTTGCACTCCCTTTCGGGGGAGGCACGGACGTGGACCTGGCGCTTGAACGATGGCATCCTTGACGATGCCGTCGCTCTCCAAAAAATCTCAGATACCATATCCCTGTATTTTGCAGAAAATACTCCTGGGGAGGTGGGCATGGGGTCCATTTGGGAAGGCCACAAGGCGGTAGTTAGGGGAGAGCTGATATCCCAGAGGGCGCGTCTGAAGAAGGCTCGGGAAGATGAATTGCAAACCCTGTTGGCCAAACTGCGAGCTGCGGAACTTACGCACAAAAAGAAGGTTTCCCCGGTGGTGGCGGCGGAGCTGGCCTCCGTCCGTCAGGCCCTGGCGGATTTGCTAGTTTTCAAAATTCGGGCGCGGCTGCGATACCTGACTCACAAGTTCTACGGGTTTCATCATGGGCAGGGAGGCTTGGGATAATGCCAATAGGGCGCTCCAGTTGATCCACTGGGTTGAATCACAGGTGACAACGCACCTGTGTCTCTTGCTTTCGACTGATGCCGAAAAGGCATTTGACCGGGTGGACTGGACATACATGAATATAGTTCTGAACAGGCTGGGCCTAGGCCCCAATATGCTGGCTTGGATTTCCTCTTTGTATAGCTCTCCATCCGCTAGGGTAAAGGTGAATGGGCTGTTGTCGGACGCCTTTCCGATTGGCAATGGGACACGTCAGGGGTGTCCTTTATCACCCCTGGTATTTGCCTTGACGCTTGAACCATTGCTCAATCGGATTCGCCTCAATGACCGCATTAAAGGCTTTGCGGTAGGCCCGAGGGAACATAAATTATCTGCCTATGCGGATGACGTGTTATTCTACGTCTCCGATCCATTGATCTCGCTGCCTAACATCATGGCAGAGTTGAGCGAATTCAATCTCTTGTCTAATTTTAAGATAAATTATTCCAAGTCAGAGATCCTATCGTTGAATATTCCCCCGGGCCTTCGTAACCAGCTGCAGTCTGCCTTCTCCTTTACTTGGTGCCATTCATCGCTGAAGTATTTGGGGATCCACCTACCCGTCAATTGCTCTCAACTCTATAGTTGCAATTTTGTGCCACTACTCTCTGCTATTAGATTGGATCTGAGGAGATGGGACAAAGTTGCGTTTTCTTGGATGGGCCGAGTCAGTGTGCTGAAAATGAATGTACTCCCCAGGATTTTGTTTTTTCTACAGATGGTGCCGATTATTTTGCCCAGGGCCTTCTTCTCAAGTCTCAATAGTTTATTCATTCAGTATATTTGGAGTGGGAAATGCCCTCGGCTGGCACTCCGCACACTACAGCGCCCAAAATCGGCGGGTGGGCTGGGGGTCCCGGTGGTTCGCAGGTACTACGAAGCTGTAGCCCTGCAGCGCATTTTGGACTGGTATCACAGTGTGCAGCACAAACTGTGGGTGCCCCTCGACAAGTTCCTGGCGGGACGGAACCTATCCCACGCCCCTTGGGTGCCTAAGGAGAATAGGGGTCTGTCGGCGCTGGTTTCCCCGCTGGCCACGCTCTGGCGCTTTGGGATGTCCTTAACAGGGATGGGGAACTTGGGTTGCCGACCTCCCCACTTGCGCCTTTAAGCGGCTTCCCCTGGTTCACCCTGGGGGAACACCCTTCCTTTTTCCGGACGTGGGCGGCGGACGGGGAGTCCAGATGTGGCAGGTTTGCCCAGGACCGGGGTGTGCTGCCGTTGGCCACGTTGCGGGAACAGTATGGCTCATTCCCCATGGATGAATGGCGCTATCGGCAAATTAGACACTTCGTTACCACTCTACCCCGGGGGGTTAGGTCACCCACCTTAGCATCTCCCTTTGAGCGGCTTTGTATGTCCCCTGCCGCTGTCCCTCATGCTATTTCCCTGTTGTACTCCCTGATACAATCCCTACATGTTGAGGGGAAGCCGGGGTTTATACGGGAGTGGGAGAGGGACTTCGGATGCGTCTTCTTTAAGCCTCAGCTGGATCACATGTATAGCCTCCCGCACTCGAGCACGGTGGATACGAGGATGCAGGAAAATAGTTACAAAGTCCTGACCAGATGGTACAGGGTTCCCTCCAAGCTTGCTAAAATTTACCCTGCTCTTTCTGATGCATGCTGGAGGGACTGTGGCCAAAGGGGCACCTTCCTCCATATTTGGTGGGAGTGCCCTAAGATACGTCCCTTCTGGCGGGACGTCCATGCGCAGATCAAGCGCATTCTAGATGTGGAGCTACCTGACTCCCCGTTAGAGTCCTTGCTCCACTTCCCCACTGTCACGGTTAGTCAGTACCGTAAGTCCGCACTGCCTCATTTGCTCAACGCGGCCCGCAGGCTGATTCCGATTTATTGGAAGACGCCACAGGTACCAACCTGTTCTAAATGGGTGGCCTTGGTGAACAAAATGATGGCCGCCGAGCAGTGGATGGCGCAGTGCAAAGATTAAATATGAACATTTGTATTCTAGCTGGGCCACGTGGATCCACTATGCCAGTCCAGATCTGCTCCCTGCCCAGGGACCTTCTACGGGGGCAACCTCCTTGGGGGATTAGGATAACTTGAAAAGCTGATATTAAAGCCTTTGGTATAGATGGTTGTTCGTTCCCCCCTTCCCTCTGTTTTCTGTCTTGTCTTTTCTGTACCCTTTTGTCTGGTCTCCTTCCCCTTGTGTCTCCCCTCCTCGCCCCCCCCCCCCCCCCCTCTCCATGCTGCATGTGAATCGGATACTAAAGATATGCTCCGCCTGCTAATACCTGAATGGGGGTGTTTTCTTTCACAGGGGTGTGCCAAGGTGTGGCAGCGGAGGTGTTCCACGATATAGTGAGGATATATTGCATTTCATATTTTGTTTGTCTCTCCTCCCGCCATGCCATTAAATGCAGGAACGCCCTGGGAATGTATTTTGCCCCTGTAGATCTTACTATTCCTGTAAAGGATCTGATGTACCATGCGCTGTCTTTGTATCCCTTCTCTTTCCGTGCCATGTTGGCTGTCTGTTTGTATGATATTTTTCCTGAAAATTTGCAAAATAAAGATTATATAAAAAAAAAAGAAGAGACTGCAGAAGTTGATTTGACGCTTTATAAATAACATCAGTCCTTTGTACACAATAATGGACACAGGTGATTATGTGGTATCACTTTAACAATCATAAATACAGTATGGTATGTAACACATCCACAATTACATATCTGTTCTTCTCCTTGGGATGCCCTGTTAGTCCTGAAGATAAATAAATCTGGGCCAGGTCACCAGAAAATACTAATGCCGCGTACACACAATTGTTTTTCGGCATGGAAAAAGACAGTTTTTCAGCATGTAGAAAAAACATTTTTCCAACTTCATCATTAAAAACGATGTTGCCCACACACAATCGTTTAAAAAAAATGATGAGCAAAGCGCAGTGACGTACAACACGTACAACGTCACTCTAAAGGGGAAGTTCCATTCAAGCTCCCATCTCATAACTTGCTTCTGAGCATGCGCGGGTTTAAAACTTTGTTTTTAACGTTGTTTTAGCCCACACACGATCATTTTTTACAACCCAAAAAACAACATTTTTAAAAACGTATTTTTTTCATGCCGAAAAATGATCGTGTGTACACGGCATCAGTCTGATTTTTTTTTTTTTTGGTGAAATTGTTTTTAAAATCTGTTTTACTAAAGAACAAAGATGTTTCTATTAATTTATAGTATATAGGGTTTAGACTTTATACTTGTCGTCATGAAGCCTTTTTGAGGGTCATTTACAGAAAAGAGCAGCAAGAAACCGTGGTGAAGGGCCGTGGGAGTTAGTCACTAAATTGGTAACTTTGTGGTTGTGTAGTCACTGCTTATTTCCTTTGTAACCATAACATTTAATTTATATGAACATACAGTGGATATAAAAAGTCTACACACCCCAGTTAAAATGTCAGGTTTTTGTGATGTAAAAAAATGAGACAAAGATAAATCATTTCAGAACTTTTCCCTCCTTTAATGTGACCTATAAACTGTACAACTCAGTAGTTCATAAAGTTAAAACTTGTAACAATAGGATCAGTTAAAGCAATTCCTTAGATGACCCCATGTGACCGTATTCATAACTCTCTTAAATTCCCACTACCCAGAAATATTCAATATTAACCACTTAAGGACCGCCTACTGCACATTTACGTCGGCAGAATGGCACGGCTGGGCACATCAATGTATATATACGTTGATTCTAGTACCCAGCCGTGGGTCACGGGCGCGCGCCCGCGGCGTGCACCCGTGACCCTGTCCGAAGCTCCGGACCGGGTCCGCGGGACTCACGGACCCGATCGCCGCTGGAGTGCGGCGATCGGTCCCCGGAGCTGAAGAACGGGGAGAGCCATGTGTAAACACGGCTTCCCCGTGCTTCACTGTGGCCGCAGCATCGATCGCGTCATCCCTGTTATAGGGGGACGCGATCAATGACGTCACACCTACAGCCACACCCCCCTACAGTTGTAAACACACACAGGGAACACTCGATTCCTACAGCGCCCCCTTGTGGTTAACTCCCAAACTGCAACTGTCATTGTCACAGTAAACAATGCAATTTAAATGCATTTTTTGCTGTGAAAATGACAATTGTCCCAAAAATGTGTCAAAATTGTCCGAAGTGTCCGCCATAATGGACAAAATGGAATTAAACTATCCCTTATTTTGTAATTGCTATAAATTTTGCGAAAACCAACCGATAAACGCTTATTGCGATTTTTTTTTTTTTACCTAAAATAGGTAGAACAATACGTATCGGCCTAAACCTGAGGGAAAAAAAAATTATATATATTTTTGGGGATATTTATTATAGCAAAAAGTAAAAAATATTGCATTTTTTTCAAAATTGTCAATCTATATTTTTGTTTATAGCGCAAAAAATAAAAACCGCAGAGGTGATCAAATACCACCAAAAGAAAGCTCTATTTGTGGGGAAAAAAGGACGCCAATTTTGTTTGGGAGCCACGTTGCACGACCGCGCAATTGTCAGTTAAAACAACGCAGTGCCGAATCGCAAAAAGGGGCAAGGTCCTTTAGCAGCATTTTGGTCCGGGTCTTAAGTGGTTAAAGTACACATAAGGGGCATGTACTGTATAGTCTTTTTCAATGTATTTTTAGAAAACGAATAAGAGGTCAACTTTATGTCAATGATTTTGTCAATATATGCAATTCATTTTAAAACCTTGTAGGCTATTCTGTAATAAGGCCAATCTGATGCATCAGACTGATACACAACAAATGATACCGCACTAATAGAATGCAGGAAACATCTTTATTTATCCATGGCAGCAGGGATACATGTGGGATTAGCCCATTACACATCCCAAACATCATAAATAATGATTTCCCTATGTGGATAACACAGTATGACAATAGTTAATAAATGCACTAGTGGCTAAGTCTACTGTACATAATCTATTAAAAACCTAGAATAGTTGTTATATGAGTCATATAAAAATGACTGTAGGTAGAACAAGGTAAATGCTGCAATGACAACTCAAGATTTGTACCTCCTAAAATTACTGTAATGCCGCGTACAGACGATCGGACATTCCGACAACAAAACCATGTATTTTTTTTCAGACGGATGTTGGCTCAAACTTGTCTTGCATACACACGATCTCACAAATGTTGTCGGAAATTCAGAACGCCAAGAACGCCGTCATCTACAACACGTACGACTGCACTATTAAAGGGAAGTTCGTGTTAGTAGAAGTTTGGTGAGAGACGATTCACGCTTTTCAGCCTCGAGCTTTTCAGTCCTTTACAGCGTTAAGAATGTGCAATCTCCATTACGAATGCTAGTTTTACCAGAGCGAGCGTTTCCGTCTCGTACTTGATTCAGAGCATGCGTGGAATTTTGTGCGTATGAATTGTCCACAATCGTTTTGGAATTTATGAGAACGTGTTTTGTTGTCGGAAAATTTGAGAAGCGGCTCTTAAATTTTTGTTGTCGGAAATTCCGATTGAAAAGTTCGATGGAGCCTACACGCGGTCGGAATTTCCAAGGCCGGAATGCAGGTTCCCCGGGGGGGGGGGGGGGGGCAGGTCGGGTGCTAGTACCGGGTGTGTGTGGATAGAAGCGATCAGGTGGCACCCCATCCCACTGGCTGCCCGGATTGTGTGTAAAACCTTTGCTGTAAGGTTCATACAACATACGGACCTGGCAAAAAAAGTGTTTAAAAAAATTGAGGAAAAAAAAAACTCATACTGACTGGTGCCCCTCTAGGAAAAGGTACCTGTAGGCACATGCCACATGTGCCTAGTTGAAAATCCAGCCCTGTTTCTATGCAGAAGTGCACCAGATTTTGCCCTCTCCAACTTTAGTAAATAAAACCCCATTTTGTCAATTGTTGCTGGCAATTCTAAAAATTAAAAACCCATTGAATAAAATGATATACATGTGCCACAGACTGATTTCATCTGCATTTGTGGGAAGCTTCTCCTATACTGAACTGCAGCAAATTGCGCTATTGGGAATGGGCCATAATGGACAGATATTCAGCACCTACTCAGAGATAATTATTTGTGCTGAATGTAGCCCCCAAGTCACTAACTGGTTGTGAATGAGCAAGTGAAGGAACAACAACCCATTCAAAAATTATAACTCGTGCATCTAGCTCTCTGGTTTCTTTGCAGAATTTGTTTGATTTTAGTTTGCACCTTTTGAATATTTGCCTTTTTTTGCTGCCGTGCATTTCTTAGGTTTGCATAATTATTTCAGCTACATTTGCTTCTGCCCTGCAGCTTCCATGTTTCCTATGGCTCTATGAAGAGCCATCTATCTGATTTTAACATACTCTAGCTGTTACAAACACAATGTGGGAGCAGTTAGGAGTACTATATATCTATCAGGAGGACCATACATCACAAAGCCCTGGTGTTTAACAGTTTCTCTGTCATGTATTGCTGCAGTTTTGAGGGGAGTTAATTTATGCTGGAGATGAATGCAAACCATAATTCCTCCTGTCCTTCATCTGAGGGAGAAATGACCTCACCACATTTGATTTGTGTGGTTGCGTAATTGGTTGTGTGGTTGCATAATCCAGTCATATGACTGAAATGCATGAAACATACCTGGATGTTTCATTTTTTATTTTTTTTATAGGTTTTCTAACTAAACAAAGGCTCTAATATTGCATTTGGGCAGGGTTGACCCAACATGATCCTTCATTGCTGTTCTTTGCAGCTCTGAAATATGCTGAATGCACTAAGGGGGTTGTGTCATCATAATGCTGGGGTCACCATTCTGTTAGTAAATTCTCAATAGTGATATATGGAAAATGCCAAGTTTTAGCATTTCCTGGCTTGAAAGGTTGTGTCTTGAAAGCTGAGCCATAATTGTAACTAGAGATGAGGCCCCAAAATAAAACCAATGCCCATTAACTAAAAAGGTGCTTCCAAGTATATTCTTCAGGAAGATTGTTATTTATTGTTATTTATTGGGTGTATTCTGTATTACACGTAGCGTTAGGTGGATGGTTTGACCCGAGCATGAGTTTCGGGGAACACCCAAATTTGCCAGGTGTTCACCCCGCCAAACTCCCTGCAATGCACTGCACAGTGCATTCTGCCGCCTGATTGGGCAAACCTTTCCAATCAGGGCACAGTAAAATCTGGATGTTAAAGGGGTGGTCCAGCCAAAAAGTGTAGCTGCTGCCTTTTAATAAACATTCACTTACCTTCTCCACGTTCCAGCGACGCGCCAACCGGGGCTCCGGTCCTCTCCCCCCCCCCCCTCCCCAGCCGGCGTCTTCATTCCGACTGTGGGCACCCAGCCGTGACAGCCTTCAGGTTCACGGCCGGGCACCCACTGCGCGTGCACGAGTGGCGCGGCCCGCCACTGATTGGACAGGCGATCGCATGGGACCTGTCATGTGTCCCATGCGATCGCCTACGGGGAGGGGCTGCTGTAGGCGATTAAGCTTAATCACCTAACCAGCCCCTCGGCGGAAGTGGGACAGGAAGTCCCACTCCTCCTGAAGCCCCCACTCCCCCCCCCCAAAAAAAATTACATGCCCTTACCCACAACCCAAAAGAACTTTGTACCCATGTTAGGACAGGAGTCTCTTCCCCACAACCCTTGGCTGTGGTTGTGGGGCTTATCAGAATCTGGAAGTTCCCTTTAACAAGGGGACCCCCAGATCCTGCCCACCGATGTGAATGAGTTTGGGGGCAACAAGTCTAGTCCCCTAAAAAACATTTTGTATTGTATGTGCATTTATCCCCTGGGGAAAAAACCCTGTGTCAAGTGTGTATTACTATTTGTGTCCCCTTTTGTTATTGAGAAAGTAATGGAACACTTTAAGTTGTACCAGAACAAGAGGTAAGGGGAAATCTTTCCACTGGGACATCTGTTCCAGAAGGTGGTGGCCCATACATAAGGGGCACAGGGTCGCTGCCCCCCTGATCCATGGGTTTGGCCCCTAATCTACATGCAGAGCACCGGATGCATGGATTTAAAAAAAAATTAAGCACATGATTAGACCCTGAGGCTCCAATTGGCTTAAAAAAGGGCACCCTGAGCCCACCCAGTTGTGTGACAATAGCAAATTTTAAAGAGGAGGTTCACCCTAAATATACTCTTTCCCATGTAATCCAGCATACTGGCGTCAGCGCCAGTATGCTGTTTTTTTTTTTTTTAATGCCCCACTTACTGTGTAATCTTTAATAGGACTCGGAGAAATACGGCGCCTGCACAGTCAGCTCCTAGGTCTGTGCGCAGGCGCCGTATTGCGCCGGAAATACCCGAGTCCTAAATCGGGTATTTTCGGAAGCCTTGACGGGCTATACAGGCGCCATCCACCGCGGGGGAAATAAAAGATTACACAGTAAGTGGGGCATTTAAAAAAAAAAAACAGCGTACTGGATCACATGGGAAAGAGTATATTTAGGGTGAACCTCCGCTTTAATATTCTCTATTGTTTTTCTGAATCTCCTCCCGGGCCAATCAGGAAGTGTGTCCTGAGGATTGTGCAGGGAGTCTTAGGACTCCTGGTCAATCAGGTCAGAGGACCCACTTCCTGTTCGGTCAGAAGGAGAAGCAATGGCCCCGGAGCAAGGAGTAGCTGGAGTGAGGAGCAGCAGCCCTATCCCAGATCCTTGTCATCTGCCTCCTAAGATAAGGAGGCCTCTGATCGCTGCCTTCCTGTCCATCTCCAGTGGGGGGGTTGATGGCCATCTTCCCATCTGTGTCTGTCTCCCACGTGAGGGGATTACCGCCTTCTCATACGTCTCCCATGGGGGGAGAGACGCTGGTTTGCTGCCCCGCCCTCAAAATATTGAGCACCAGCCACCACTGGTTCAAGGGCAACAGCCTGTTTAGAGGAAGCCATAGAACCAGCTATAAGAGAGAGAGTCTGGTTGCTGTTATTTGAGGTTTGCTGTAGAGGGGGAATCCACTGCAGGCATTTAGAAGTCTACCTTTGTGATCTGTGATGTTGGGGTTACATTTTGAATTTTCACAGAAAATAATGGCACTATTGCAGAACATATACAGCATGACCAATGTGTGTAGTAGATGTTCGCTACAGGAACACGTTGTGAGAACTTCATGTCTCAAACGGTCAGTTTTTATAAGAGAAAAGTGTGCAATGTTAGGAATAAAGACGATGGATATCAATAGCCCATAGGGAGGAAGTGCAAGCTTTTATATATTTTTTATAATTTTTTTTTGGTCGTGACTGTGCATTTGTATCAAGCATGAAAACTGCATTGTTGTAGCAATGATGCTGGTGCATGGAATCATTTAGGCTGGGTTCACACCTATGCGAATTGGTTGCGGTTTCAACCGCATCCAAAACGCAGAACATTTCTAAATACATTGTTTTCAATGAGGCTGGTTCACATATGTGCGATGCATTCGCACTGCGCATTGCCGGAAATCCGTATGCGTTGTGGAGGCCTTGCGGTGCGGCTCAGGTGCAAATTCAGTCCCATTATCTTCTATGGGTACGCAGCTGATTCGCAGATGTGTTCAGTTCTCTTCAGGAATTTCTGTCATTCAGCTCAATACATTTCCCCCCCACTCTCCTCTCACTCGGAACTTCTCCTAGGTCTCCAAATTCGCAGCAAAAACTGAGCTAATCTGCTGAACACTTCCCTTATCTATCTGCAGAAATAAAAGATCTGAAATACGCACCGCACAAGTGTGAACCCAGCCTTAAGGCATCCTATGCATCTTACGATTAACCCCCCCCCGTTTTACTTACCTGAGCCTGCCCGGTCTTCTCGACTCTTCATTGGATAGATTGATAGTATGTCAATCAAATCCCATGATGCAGGCGCCAGGGGGCGGGGTCGAGTCCTGCAATTGGATGCTGAATACAGGGTTTGGGAGCATGCCCGCAAGATTACCCCCTCTGGGAAGCTCTCCCTCAAGGGAGTTATCTGAGTCGGGAGGAGCCGAGACAGCCACTGTTAGCAGAGACCCCAGAAAACTCTGTTTGGGGCCACTCTGTGCTAAACGAGCTGCACAGTGGAGGTTAGTATAACATGTTTGTTATCTAAAAAAAAAAAAATACTTTTATAAACATTTTAAGGTGGTACACTGTACCACTGTCTAATGTTTACATAAGCACTGCATAATGTATGACAGTGTTGGGTGATTGACCATGACCAGCCAGAGAAACACTGCTCTCATGAGTGTATTTTAGCAGCTGTACATTTTTGATACGGCACTTTGCTAAACAGTTCTACGAATATAGAATTTTTAACAAGGCTGGTTTAAATGCCAGCTCTCCAGTGTTTACTGCTATATTTTATAGTAGGTGTAATTGTAGGGTAAATTATTACGTTGTTTGGACAGATAATGAATAGCAGGTATTTCATTTGTTTTAATTATATATATATATATATTTTTTTTTTCTGTAGAACTGCATAAGAGTGTATAATTATTAACTGTGTTGCTCCAAGGTCTTGCATGTCGGTGAAAATGAAACACATCAATGCAATTTTACAAAACAACAAAATATCTTAACCTCGACTGTTAAAAATAAATAAATCATTGTTTAAAATTCAATTACTTTCTTTGGGGTGCATAACAGTACTTCCTGATTTGCTTTCAGCATCGCTGTGTGCAGGAATAATTGTTTATCAGATATGGGGCACAATTAGCCACCTGTGTGCCTCAAATTATTGCTGTAATGTTGTATGTATGTGTCAGATTGCAAGGTGACATATAATGAGCAAAGCAAGGATTCATTCTTTAAAAGATCGGTTCTATAGCATCTTAGTTTCTCTGAACAGTTCTATGGCATCACAAATTCTTTCTCGATTATTATGGGTTCAGAAACTATTGGGTTATACTGCTGCCTACAGGAGGATTCAAGTACTGGCAAAAAAACAAAACAAAAAATAAAGTCTGTTACCCTCCCTTTCAGTTATTTTTGCTGGGAGTCCTAGAAGGGTGGACACCTTTACACTACGAGGAAAAGTTTACATTTTTTCTTTAGTCAAGAGTTCCCTGGGCACTGCTTAAGCTTCTCTTTATATTCCGCTACCCCGATCAGCATATTCTCAGTGAAAGCTTTGGAGGCTATACGTGAAACAAGCTGGACTGGATGATTGTTGAAAAGGCGCCTTGAATGTGACCTTCAAGCACTAGGCTCTCTATTGTGGCTTTTCCAGACTTTTGTGTGCTGTCCTTGTTAGCTGTGGAACACTGTTTGGGATCTAGAATTATGACACAAGCCTCTGTCTGTGACTCTCTCTTTGAATACTTATTTTGTTATTAGGCCAAGAACCAAGAGCTACTCTTATTTATTACAACCTTTGGGTGCCAATATTATCCCTATTTTTTTATGATTCCCACAAAAAGGGTTAAAACACTGAGGGACTTAACATTGTGTCACTAGGTGGATTGTCATACAGCACATACTGCATTGTTTCCACCACTACTTCTAAAGCAAAGAGACCTGTGGTTCAAACTTTGTTAGTCTATGCTGCCGTCTACTGTGACCTAGTTGCCTTCAGCCATCTGAACCTCTCTTGAGTTAGTATCCTGAGCAAATTTGTGTTGGATTGAAGTGTGACACATATGCCAGACACATGGGAAGCAATCCCACTGTAGCACTTCCCTCCAGCTCACAATTCATTCTTTGTTCTGGGGTGGTCTGCAGTGCTGCTCCTCAAAGGTCTGACACTGTGACATGTTGTCCCCTGCTTGAGTCCCTACACTCCTTAAAGTCTTCCTTTTGCTCCATCAGGTGTGGCCCCATTCTTGGTTTTATCCCAGGAGGATTTTACCACAGTTATGCAAGATTTCATGGGTCCAATTACAACCTTAATTGCTGACTCTGATTGTAGAGGTTTTGAGCATACCATCACACCTTTTCCAGCAGAATATTATCTGCCTACCAGCTTTACATATTCTGAGCCTTCTGAGGTGGAGGCTCAATCTTATGTAGAAACTCGCTCTTACTGATGTGGTGCACATCAACTTAAAAATGGAAAACAGCTGTAGCTTCAATTAGTGCTGTTACTGCTCTAGGATCTGTTTATGAAGACTTTGAGACTTCTATAAACTTAAACAGCAAAGGCAGCGGAAGGGTGTGTTCACATGCAGTGGTTGCAATGATTTGCTTCCTGCCTGTGGCAAGAATTATTGCTCCTCCTTCAAGCAAATAGGGACACACCAAAAATAGAGTGGGGAGAGGCATCGAATCACCTTAGCTTTTTCTTGTGCCGGTTTTGTACTGTGTTGGCTCGTTGGTGTTTTGTTGCTGTTGGACTGGACTGCTTTTGAACATCTATGAATTTGTGTCTGTCCAATGAACACAAAGAAATACATAACATTTCCTATCAAATACTTACTGTAATTTACCTTTCCTGATAGACTCCATGACAGCAACTTGTGGGGGTTAGCCCCACCCCCATAACTACCCTATAGGAGTCCTGCTGCCATGGATTCTATCAGGAAAGGAAATTTTCAGTTTTCCTGACAGACTCCATGGCAGCAAGGTGTGGGGAATAACTCGCTGTTCACATCCGGGTGGGGAAATGCTGAGCAAAGAAAACGCATTTATTTAACACTGTCCACCGACAAGACTTGCAAACTAAAATTGACAGATAAGGCAGCATGTTCAACACAGTAGTGGAGAAGGTGAGCCCCCACCTGGCATGCCTGAGCAGGCCCAATCTCAAAAAGACTTGGTGGATTCCCAGTTGTTGGAGGAGCCATCCTTTGCGGGTTTCTTGAATGAAGACTGTCTGGCTCTCTAAAATTTTGCAAACTCCTGGCCAGGCCTGTAGCTACGTGCCTCTCTGGCCTGCTCGGTATTCTGTTTTCTCAGATCCAATCCTAGGGGAGGAACCCTGATTTGCCACCTGTAGCCTGGGATATGGCACTGTCTAGCTTGTTGCCAAAGAGGGAGGTACCCTCAAATGGAATTTGGCACCAAACCTGCTTAGAGATGGGGTCAGCCAACCATGGTTGGTGCCACAAGGCACGTCGAGTTGTAACCGCCAACAGCATAACCCAAGCTACCAGGAGGATGACATCAATGGAAGCCTACCCCAGAAAGGTGGAGGCCAGTCTGAGTTCTTGGACAGGTGAGCTTCTGGCCACCTCATGGGAGATGCCTCTGAGAGTTTCATCAACGCTGTCCAACTAGGATTCCATAGCTTTAGATACTGCAGCTAAGGCTAGGATTGGATTGCAGGCCGTGCCTGCTGTTGGGTAGTCTTGCTTTAGATCGGAATAAATTCTCCTTTCCAAGGGATCTTTTAAAGGAGACCATGTCTTCCAGAGGGATGGTCACTTATCTAACCAACCTCATCAGCGCTCCATCCACCAAAGAAGCCGATTTGAGATGCTTAACTTCTTCTTCCATGAAAGGGGTACAGTTTTAGGATTTTAGATTGCATGGAACTTTTATTGTCCATTTTGCCCCACTTATCAGAGATGTCACCCAATTCAGTAAGAAAGGGAAAAACGTGATGCTCCTTTATTGAGCTGCTTGAAAAATTTCCTCTGCTTCGGAGGAGAAGTTACAGGATCTTTTCAATTCAAGGCTTTCCTCACTGCTTTCATCAAAGAGGGAACCAGGGCGTACTTGGAGCCCATTCCAGAATCCTCTACTTCTGACTTGCTATGTGAGGGAGGAGCGGATGGGCAGCTTGGTTGGGAAGATTCCCATGTATCATGGGCCTGCACTTCTCCTATTGGAGAGCGCAGTGGCTCCGGGACACGAGGCTGACGAGACTCCCTCTCCTGCAGGGATTCTCTCACGACCTGCTTGACTAGGGATTCAAGGTGCTGGTTTGCACCCTCTCTCTCTCTCTCTCTCTCTCTCTCTCTCTCTCTCTCTCTCTCTCTCTCTCTCTCTCTCTCTCTCTCTCTCTATCTATCTCTCTCTCTCTCATCTTCTGCTTTTGAAAAACAGTCATCACTGACTTGCCAGTAGGAACCCAGGCCCTACAACCCCAACAGTATTTCTCCATCTCCCTTCTGGGATGGGATGAGGGGGGGGGGGGTGAGGAGGATCTTTACTGTGGTGTCTGAAACCAGAGGGAGATCTGTGGTGCCTGGATCTGGAGGAGGAGTACCGGTGGTGTGATTTTGAAGAACTGCTTCTTCTGTGGGAACCATGCTTGCTATTCATTAGACCTAGAAGGTCTGTGGAAGAGAGAAGACAGAAGAGAGAAACAAAGAAAATACATTAATCCTGGTGCCCTTGAATCCCCCCCCCAGCAGGAAAACACAGGGATAGTCCCCAGATGCATACCTGCTACGAAAGGGCTGGCCACCGGGGGGCAGTGAAGGATCCATAGTGTCTAATGCAGGTCACTGCAAGGAGAGAACAGGTCAGCTGGAGACAAGAGGACCATTCATTCCCTACAGAACTGACCTCTTAACTGGGGAAGTCGTGCCAGAGACCTGGGGAAGTTGCTGCATATACCCACATTCATTCCCTATCATTTCTGAGGCTCTGCAAGCTTCCCCCGGAGATTTAAAAGTGCCACCGCGTGACATCACCACCGGCACCTGGTACGAGACACTTGTGCGAAACCAGGCCTGGTTTTCATCCCGGGTCCACGCATGCACAGAGCGTACACCGGAACCCAGAAGGAGAGAGCGGTGGCTGGAATGCAGGAGGAACCAGTGGCCATGATCAGAGAAAAACGACACCAGGGGAAAGAAACAAGACAAACAGGAGCATAGTACATACGATATATAAAACAGTCAAGGCTTATCGGAGGGACGTGACTCCCGGTTGCTCGGCCGATCCTGATCACAGGGATGTCGTCTTTAGGTAGGAGAACCATCGACTTGGTCCTACGGAGGAAGACAAAAAAAAGGAACACGGCCTATAATCCAGAGCAAAGATTTATGGGAGAGTTGTCCTATATGGTAGCTACATGTTGCTGCCATGGAGTCTGTGGGGAAAGAGGTTTTAAAGTGACCCTGCCATTTTCATAACAAAATAAATCTAAAAGTAAAAGAGGAATATCCACATTTCTCTTAGATTGTAAGCTCTATGGAGCAGGGCCCTCTGATTCCTGTTGTATTAAAGTGTATTGTTTTTGTACTGTCTACCCTCAAGTTATAAAGCACTGCATAAACTGTTGGTGCTATATAAATCCTGTATAATAATAATTTCCAGGCAGTGGGCTTCTATTGAAGAGCTCTGTGCTCTGCTGCTATCTTATTTCTGCTGTGGTTCCTCCTGCCAACTTCTATGTTGCTACATTTTACTGTAATGATGTAAGGGAAGACTCACGGCTGCCCGCGAGGGACATGCTTTATAGTACACACAAGTGTTCATAGCACCAGCGTTCAAACTCTTCAACAGATCAATTATTTTTCCACACCACCCACTGGAAAGGCGATTATTCTTTCTTTTTGCAGGGTACTTTCAGGATTATTTGTTTGAAGGTGCAACACAGTTACTTTATTAGAATGCTTATATTTTGCTTCTTGTGTTTTAGCATGCCAAATGGTGTATTACAGTAGTGTCTTCATTAAAAACTGAAGTACTGAGTGGGGAAGTTGGGCTTCCCTGTATGTTTCTCATTTTGATTTTTCACAGATTTATACATAATAAAAAGACTTTAATGCTGTACGTTCATGGTAACCGTATTCATCGAATTGATTCAACATTCATTGTTCAGTACTTGATTCATTTATTGTTGGAAACCAAGGTTTTGAGTTGTATTAAATTTGTCTATACATATCTGTGTTTTTTTTATATAACCAAGTGAAATTGTATTCCACAATCACCTGCATATATCATCAGGATTCGTGGATACTTAAGGGCCCATTCACTGCAATGCTCTGCCTGCTGCACAACGCATTTTGCGCCCTGATTGGGCAAAGATTTGTATAAAATGTCAGCTGCCTCAGCGGTGTGCAGGCAACAGGTTCATTGTAAGGTAAGTGGTTCATGTGATGCATGCTAGCTCAATATGCCTTTGATCCAGTTAGTGTTCTATTGCTTTGAACAATGGCTTTCAGTCTGCCAGTGTCGGTACGCTTGCAGGAGGGAGCAAGAAAATGTTGAATCTATTTTGTTGCTTTTGCCTTATGGTCTAACCATAGAGTAGACCACAATGTACAACTGCAAGTGATCGCTGTGCCTGGAGTCTTGGAATTTCTAAATAACAAAACATGCTTTTAACAGCGGCAGAGCAACCGTCCGTGTTGTTGGAGGCCTTAAAGTGTTGGTGAATGCACTAAAATCATATACCATGTCTAGAACCTGTACTTGAATTTGGCAATGTAAAATTCTATGTAAAAGTGGCACATTTTAGAACTACCTGAATTTGGTGCACGAGTTGCTGTCAGAATAGTGTTTCAAATGCTTCATGAATTTGGAGCAATACATGAACAAGAGGAATTACCGCCAGAAAAGGGGTGCAGCACCTTTACTGAATTCCCCTAATGCCCGTTATTACTTCTTGTGTAGACATATAAAGATGTTCAGCCAGGTGTTATACTCTACTAGATTTCAGACACAAACATAAGCTCCTCTTTTCTATTGGCAATAAAAGATAAGGGTTTCTGTCAGGAAAGGGTTTACTCGCTGGTGGCGCTATCGGTCTTTCGGATCGCAGTACCAATGTTCACCAGTGGGTGTCGTTCTATATTCACGACCTGTAGCGAGCGGACTCGCCTGCTGTTGGCTCTGTTGGATCCCTTGGCCGTAGTACCGGTGTCCACCAGCGGGTGTATCCTGGCAGTGTGGGGCAGGCAGCACCTCCTGCGCTCAGGTGTTAAATGAGGACAATTACTGACAGTTTAATAAATACCCGGCTGATGAGTTCTCTCATTGCCTTGGTATCTCTCTCCTTGCGCCCTGACCTTGCTACCCGTTATCTGACCCTGAGCCTGTATCTGATCTGATCCTGCTCACTGCCAGGTTGAATTTTTAAGTTTCCTGGTTTTACTTTAGGTTTGTCTTTAAAATATATTCCTCAATCGCCATAAATAAGGCGAGGGGAGAGAGGAGACCGATCTGTGTCCCTTGTACATAGGGACACCGATCGGTCACCTTCCCCAGTCCCTACCCCCACAGTTAGAACACAATTCAGGGTGCACGTTTTAACCCCTTCCTCACCCCCTAGTGTTAACCCCTTGGATGCCAGTCACATTTATACAGTAATTAGTGCATATTTATAGCACTGATCGCCGTATAAATGTGAATGGCGCCAAAAATGTGTCAAAAGTGTCCGATGTGTCCGCCATAATGTCGCAGTCATGGAAAAAAACGCTGATCGCCGCCATTAGTAGTAAAAAATAAAAAATAAATTTGGTCCCCTATTTTGTAAGCGCAGTAACTTTTGCGCAAACCAGACGCTTATTGCGATTTTTTTACCAAAAATATGTAGAAGAATATGTATCGCCTAGACTGAGAAAAAATGTTTTTTTAAAAAAAATATTGGGCTATTTATTATAGCAACAAGTAAAAAATATTGGTTTTTTTTTTCAAAATTGTCGCTCTATTTTTGTTTATAGCGCAAAAAATAAAAACCGCAGAGGTGATCAAATACCACCAAAAGAAAGCTCTATTTGTGGGGGGAAAAGGACGTCAATTTTGTTTGGGAGCCATTTCGCACAACCACGCAACGGTCAGTTAAAGCGACGCAGTGCCAGAAGCTGAAATTTCACCTGGTCAGGAAGGGGGTATACGTGCCCAGTAAGGAAGTGGTTCATTTATTAAAGTAGCAGTGACTTAACCAGGGGGGTGTAGATATGTAAATACTGTAGATATACCAGACCAGTCACCAACACAAGACCTGCACAAATGAGTAGCACTGACTATCTTTTTTACAGAAATACCCTGCGCTGAGACAAAGCGAGAGAGTAGCTTCATGCTGCTTTATTGCACAGATATGGAAGACAAGGGACACCAAGATTCAAGCTAGAATAAATATCTAACTGAAAACCTAAACTCAAGTCCTACAAACAGATATGAGTTCAGGGGGGGGGGGCAAAGGTTGAGTATACACTCTATGTAACACACTTTATCCTATCTCCTCAGTCTTTAATATCCTAATCTTAAGGACTTCTAGCTCTCATTTTTTAGAGTCTCACTAGGGGGAGCTGGCAAGCAGAAGGCACTCAAGAGACTTCAATGCTGGCAACACTGAACCAGGAAGATAGATCAGGAAAGAAACTCTACTATGACAGTCAATGGACTATTGGACTACAGTTCCAAAGGGGAGACTGTTAATAATAGGATTTTCCAAGGTTGAAGACCAGATGACTTTCTTTTTCCTGCGAGGAGACCGAGGTGTGAACATTGCTAATTCAGTGTAAACATCAACTTAATACAAGCCTGCGACTAAACCAGAGCACTGGTAACCTGAGTCCTGAAGTCCAGAGTCACTCCAGGCAAATCCAGGAGTGAGCTGACATCCGAACAGCGGGACCATTGTTGATGTATCACTGGGAATGTGGAGAGAGCATTGCTGCCATAGATCTATTGCTGCTAGCAGACACTGAGTACTTAGCGACTGGCCATCTAAATAGCAGCCTTACAAACTGCATATTGACTTTTCGGGACTTTACTTATGTGCAACTCCGTAAAGACTGAGCCCCAACACTAGCTGGCTGAAGAACTTGCACTCACCCAAGTAGCTGCCTAACAGGAACTGTGCCTATTGTCCATAGTAAGAGGTAACGCTCTATGGAACCTTATATTTCACCATAGAGTTTATTTTAAAGTTATAGCCTACTGTTTACAGAAGGTTTTTCACAATATTGATTATCATTGCTGTTATCATTGCTGTTACTGATTACCAAATGCCATTCCATATTGCTCATTTACAGTACGTACATACTGCTATTTACTTTAACCAATATATTGGGTTCTTTTACTACTAACCAACCTGATGTCTGAGTTCAGATACTGAACTAAAGTTGTGTGCATGATATTTATATTTGTGTTCTCAATAGTTTTGCAGTATCTATTTTCTTAAGTTGGTGTATCAGAGGGGCGGAGGAGTTGAGACAGAAGAACAGGGAACCAAATCTACGAAGCAGGGGTAGTGCTACAACTATATGTAGCTGATGCTACATAGTTTGGCTGAGCTTGGCCCAAAAAAATTTTGCATAGGGCTTAAACTATATAGAAAGTATTCAAAATATGTGTTCAAATACTGACCTTAACCCTTATCTATAGAGAACCCATATTTAAAGATGGCAGGTTGATAATGCAGACCATATTCCACATATGAGGTGCTAATGGGCAGAAGATGGTGTACTCATTATATGTGTAGCAAATGGGATAAAATCATTTGGAGTATTGCTTTACTAAGAAATTATTGTGGCTTTATTCTGCTGCGGCACCATTAGAGTTGCTTTCAGGATGTCTGTCAAAGAAGAACAATAAATACTTATGGGAACGGTAGTAGAGATTGCAACTGCAAATCTTTCATTTGAAGTTCGTTGTCTACCACACCTAATATGTTAGTGTAAAAACACAACAGCTCATGCACCAGGATAATATGTACATTATTCTTAATAGAAAAAATATGAAAAAGTCAAGTAGCATAAAAAAGAATAGTGATAAGCACATCTGATTAAACACATATGGGCAAAGAGTGGTGCCAAAGCACAGACTGCCTTGTATCTCTTAATGCCGGGACCAGTGGCAGGGGAAATCATTAGAGTAGATAGAAGATGTTCCAAGCAAGGAAGTGGACAGCTGAGAGTTTCATTTCTCAGCATGACAACACCATTTATTGCATTAGGGAGGTGCCTCACCTTTCAGATGATCCTTTCAGCAATTCTCCCTGCCACTGACCACAGCATGAGGTGTGCAAAGTGCAGACTCTGTCTCCGTGTTTAGGGAGCGGAGTACTCTATGCAATGTATTTAATTCTCTATAGTCTTCTGTGCTGTTTTTATGCTGCTAAGCTGTTATGCAGTTTTTTATTTAAAATTGTATATATTGATTAACGTTTTATCTTTTGCATTGATTATCCTAATGTGAAGGTTTTTATCTTGTGTTCAATATCCTTTTAAATTGTAATGTGCCTCCACCATACTGCTTGGCTGCATGGGATAGAGACTGTTTTTCTTTTTCTTTTTTTTTTTTACCTGACAATGCCTGCTTTTTTTTTCATTTACACATTGATTAAAACTGTAGTTTAGTGCAGCTTACCAATCCTTAGATACGGTAGCTGCAATAGTTTTATTTTTACAGGTTTTCTTTATTTTCCCCTGCTTCCAGTAACCCACGTCTTTTCTTAAAGCGGTAGTAAACTTCTTTTTTGTACTTGTACCTACAGGTAAGCCTATAATACGGCTTACCTGTAGGTACTGTATCGGTCTGCACGTGTTGAACAGGAGCTGCTTTAAATTTAGTGGGGTCTGAGCTGTTATTTGGCTCAGACTAGTATGATTAATGGAAAATTTAGCCTCTGTTCCAGCGATGGCTGTGCTGAGAGTTCCACCATTGTTCGCCTGGGGGTGTCATTACCACCCCAGGCCAAGGCTGGCAGCAGCAAGGTCAGGGTGTGTTAGGTGTTCCCCTCAGCAGCGAGTCAGTAGGAGTGGTCGCCCTGCTGTGCATGCTGGGGAGGGGTACTGAAGGGACAGTCGACATTGGTGCGGGGGTCATTGTTCGTGCCTCGTGGCCTGCCTGGCCTGAGGTGCGTGTCCTGAATCCTGGTAGGCCCAGTAGTCAGACTGGGGCATGCTTTCTGAAGAGGTGATCCTGTGCTGTCCGTCCTGCAGGAGGAAGCCACTTGATGAAGGAAGCCAGGGGAGGACCTATCCTAAAGCGGGCCATGCAAGAGGCTGGTATCTTGGGAGTAGGCCTGGAAACTTCATCGAAGGATGCACTGTGCACTGAGAGGCTTGATGGTGTCACCTGTCGGGTCTAAAAGTTCTACAAAAGTTAATCTGGAGAGATCCGGGTGCTGAATCCTGTGGCAGGGGATTCCGGACCAAAAGTGTCTCCTCATAAAGGAAGGTCCGTGGCAGAGACTGTACTTTATTCTGTGCGCCATCAAGGCTGCTAGGCCAGTGAGAGGGACCTTTCCGGGTGAGCAATACCCACTTTGGCTAGAGTGGTGACTAGAACAGTTTTCTGGAAGCAAAAGTGTTTCCTATTTGTGATTATGCACCTGAACCTACCTACCCTTCCACCCCTTTACTTATTTTCTACTAAAGTTCTGCAAATTTATCCCAGAAAAGGAAGTGTATTGTGTGGACATTGAAATTCTTCAAACTCTCTATATCACCCTGGACAGCGAGAAGATAGAGGTAACGTGCCACCCAAAAATACTCAGCAGCTCCTTTGGGGGTAGATCGTCCGGAACAAAGGACGTCGTATGACGTCCACCCGGATCGAGGGAGGGTTCCTGCCGGCGTCATTTTATAATGCGCCGGTAAGGAAGGTTAAGGCTCTTTAGCGCCACCCTTTGGACAACTTCTGCTAATGTTGTGTTATGGTGAGCCTTGCACTGAGCATGCGTGTTTGTAGTTTTGGCCGCCGGACTCCGACAACACACAATTGTTGGCAGACAATTTTAAAGCATGCTATCCCACATGTGTCTGTGGAAAATTGTCTGATGGAGCATACAAACGGTCGGATTTTTTGCCAACATCCTGTCATCACACAATTCTGATCATGTGTATGAGGCTTTAATCGCATCAAATCGACATTTCACAAAAAAAAGTCATTTTTGTAAATTCTACTTTTCTCTAGCTGTCCACAGTATCTAATAAATAACACATGTGACTAAATTATAACCAGAATTACATGAATTCTTTTACTTTGCCTTTTTACTTTTTTTGTTTTTTGGTTCTTGGGGGGGGGGGGAGAGGGAACCTGAATCCTTTTAATTTTTTTCACCATCATTAATGTTTTCCTGTTTCTATTAGGTCCAGTTTTTCAGTTGCAGTAACTTTCCTCCCTGACCATTAGTTAATTATGTAGAGAATTGTTGCAGCATTCAGTACTGACAGTTGTACTGTTGCTTCTAACACTCATATTGCTAATACACGTGAGGATGCACGCTCTGTCATAAATATTGCATCTTTTTAAATCTTTAGCTTGAAAATAATTCATAATTTAACAGTGTACTAAGAACATGCCATAAAGCACACTGAAATGGCCCCAGTCTGTGGTACTAGTCAATTATATCTACACTGTTTGCGAAATGGAAATATAATTACAATATTTTCAGTAGTTTTATCTTCTTATGATAAAAAGGCCTGAGATGACTATTTATTTACTTTTTATTGTTGAACTGATAGCCATAGGGCGAGGATTGCATGTCAATCATTTTGAAAGCCATAAGGTGCACGTGGAAATCAAAATGAAAAAAAAAAAAAATCAACATCAGCTTATTGTGTTACTTGGTAACACATTACAGCATATCCGAATAGGAAAAAAATAGCTAACATGCATCATATAGATTTTTATAAAAATTACTGGAAGTCGTGTCACTAGAAGCTGACACAGGCAGCAAAGCACTCTGTCTCTATGCTTCCAGCCTTCTACTAGCACCAAAGCAGAGAGGAACCCTGGGGCATTGCTAGATGCCAAAAAGACCAAGGGCTTCAGCCTGAAGCTGGCTCTGTGGGGGGGGGGAGGGTGTGCGGGGGTGGTGGAGTGGCGCGGGGTGACCTACCTGACACACATACCCTGACCTATGTGTGTGTGTCTATGTAGTATGTATGTCAGTGTGTATGTATGTCAGTGTGTGTGTATGTATGTCAGTACACACACACTGACATACATACATACACACACTGACATGTCCTACATACACTGACATGTCCTACATACACTGACATGTCCTACATACACTGACATGTCCTACACACACTGACATGTCCTACACACACTGACATGTCCTACACACACTGACATGTCCTACACACACTGACATGTCCTACATACACTGACATGTCCTACATACACTGACATGTCCTACATACACAATCACTGTCCTACATACACAATCACTGTCCTACATACACAATCACTGTCCTACATACACAATCACTGTCCTACATACACAATCACTGTCCTACATACACAATCACTGTCCTACATACACAATCACTGTCCTACATACACAATCACTGTCCTACATACACAATCACTGTCCTACATATACAATCACTGTCCTACATATACAATCACTGACCTACATATACAATCACTGACCTACATACACAATCACTGACCTACATACACAATCACTGACCTACATACACTAACACTGACCTACCTCAGCCGCAGTGTTCGGCGCCGGCACGCCCAATGTGCCCGTCATAGAGATGCAGCCAGAGGGGGCTCAGGAGAGAGGAGGAGAGGAGAGCCGCCGAACCGAGCAGGGAGCGGGGATGTGGTGTGCATCGCTGGCGCGCCCAATGTTTCCATCATACAGGTGCAGCCGGAGGAGAGACGCCGAATCGAGCAAGGATGTGACATGGCGCGCCGGGCAGCGTAATTCCCGCCTTCTAAGCTTGCAGCGCCTATGATGGACGTCACTTATCCCACGGTCCCGGATTGGACCAGTGGGACATCCATCATAGGCGCTGCAGGCTCCAGAAGGCGGGACCTACTGTGTCTCTCGACCATACTCCGCAACAGAATGGTCCCTGCATTATCCCCAGATGAGGGTCCACGATTTGTTGGATACCCCCGCGGACCCAAAGGAACAAAGAAAAGAAAACCTATCATAAAAAGACCAGACGGGGGGGCAGGAGAAACCAAAAGCAAACACACCCCATATGCTTTAAGGGGGGCAACGAGGAAGTAACTTCTAATGTCATCAATGTTTCCAAAAGAATTCTCACCACTGAGGAACTGAGACTTTTATCCAAGGGACTCAACTTTTGTCCAACCAACCATTTCAACCTTTTTGGAACTATTTTAGATGTTAACAGATTTGCAAGGACACTCACTCTCAAGAAACATTTCTTCACCCCTTCAATCAACCCTGGTGATACACCTGAGGACAGCTCTGGGTCAGGTGAGTCAGTCACTTCTCCGCTGTTATTTAAAGATGTTTGCGGTGTTTTGGACCTTACAGATTTATTGCTTGAATCGGATCCCTGCCCTGTTGATCCTGTGGATGAGCCTATGGCCATAACATTTAAACTTAAATCCCAGTTTTACCCACTTGGATCTAGGGGTAGTGAACTAGACATGTTCCAGAGACTTGTTGAAGGAGAGTTGACCCACCTGGCCCGCAGCTGTCACAAGGTTAACCACCCGCCCAATTTGTCTTGCTTGGAACAACAAGCTTTAACATCGTTGAAATCAGACTTTGACATCACAATCAGAAATGCGGACAAAGGGGGGGCGGTAATTGTACTTGACTCATCCACATACAGGGATGAGGCTATTCGTCAACTATCTGATCAATTTACATACCAACGTTTAAAATCTGACCCCACGGCAGCATACACACATGCTATTGTTTCACTATTAGACAGAGGTGTATGCGCCGGGATCTTTTCAGATTCAGATAGTAAGCTTTTTGTTCCGTCCCACCCCATAATGCCAGTTTTTCACCACCTACCCAAAATCCACAAGGGCATGAATCCCCTCACGGGTAGACCCATTGTGGCCGGCATAGGCTCGCTTAACGAGCGACTTGGGGAATGGGTAGACAATTTATTACAACCCCTTGTATGCGAACTCCCGGGATACCTGAGAGACACCAAACACCTACTATCCAAGCTCAACGGGTTTTCCTGGGAGACACACTTTAGATGGATGAGCTTTGATGTAGCCAGTCTTTATTCAAGCATTCCTCACCATCTAGGTCTGCAAGCAGTTTCTCATTTTTTAAAAGAGTCTGGCAAGTACTCACTAGTTTTACAGGAGTTCATTGTCCTGGCTTTTGAGTACTTGCTTACCCATAACTTCTTCATGTTCGACGGGGTCTATTACCTCCAGAGATGCGGGGCCTCCATGGGAGCTAAGTTCTCACCATCCCTGGCCAATTTGTACATGGGATGGTGGGAAAGGTCCCGCATCTTTGGATGCGATAGCCCCCGCCGAGCCGATACCATCTTATATTGTCGCTACATCGACGATCTGCTTGTCATCACCTCTGATGCATCTGCAGACCTCGACCTATGGCTATACTTCTTGAATGACAACACTTTTAATCTGCGGTTCACCGGTATTTTACAACCTGTGACCATAGACTTTTTAGATGTTAAGCTCACAGGTAACAACGGTCTAGTATCTACAGGCTTATTCAGGAAAAGCACAGCGGGCAACGCTTTACTGCGAGCCGACTCATCCCACCCCCCACACACCATTAAAAGCATCCCCTTTGGACAGTTCCTCCGCCTCAAACGTCTTTGTACCTCATCCACAGATTTCTCTAGAGAAGTCAAGGAGATGGCTTCTAGATTCAGAGCTAGGGGTTACCCAGCTAAAGTAATCAATAACGCCATCCTCAAAGTGGACCGTATCTCCAGAGCTTCATTGCTAACTGATAAAAGCTCCAGGGTCAGGAACACCCGGCTCCTTTCCAACGAGTCTGTCCCCATTTTCTCCACCGCATTTAGTGTGGAATTCTATAAGATCAGACACATCATCACCAAATACCTACCAGTTCTACTCAATGACGATACGTACCAATCCATTCTATCTAGAGGCATTAGAACAGTGAGCCGCAGAGCTCCCACATTGGGGGGGGTCCTGTCACCCAGTCTATTTCAAACCAGAAACAGCTCCCTAACTTGGTTACACTGCAAGGGTACCTATAGATGTGGCAAGAATGGCTGCAGGTATTGCCCCATTATTGGGACTGGACAAGTGGTGCATTCATGCTCCAACGGAAGGGACTTCAACATTAAACAATTTATTAATTGTAACACAAAGTACCTTGTATATGTCATCACTTGCAGTACCTGTAATGTCCAGTATGTCGGTAGGACCACGAGAAGATTAAGGGACAGACTCAGCGATCATTTATATGACATCGAAAAGGACCATGGGACCAACGTAGCTAGGCACTGGAATGTTATACACCATAAAAACATTTCCAGTTTATCCATACAGGGTATAGAAAGAATTACACGTTCAGCTAGAGGCGGTGATACATTCAGACTCCTGTGCAAACGGGAAGTATTTTGGATTTTTCACCTTAATTCTAGACTGCCTAGGGGACTCAACTTTGAATGGGATGTTTCCCATTTCTATGAGTGAAACCACTATTATATTTTTCCCATATATGTCATGCACTACTTCTAATGTTGTACTTATAGTTCATCTATCTGTTTATTCGTTTATTTTAAGGTGATCAATCAATGAATCTCTATGCATGTTATGCCCATACTATACCACTCAGGCATTACACCACATTGTACTATATTGTATTGTACTGTACCATTATAATACATGCATTTTTCAGACCACTTCTACCTTTTAACGAAATATCGGAAATTATTGTGCGATTTGTCTTGCACATTACATATGCTCCAAACGCACATACATATGCACACATTCCTTTACATTGTCCTCTGTGCCCTCTCTCATTATTTTCCATCAGTTTTTTTCACCTTCCCCTTTTTCTTCATTACATGTTGAAATTAAACACACAACACCAGTTGTGATTTATCCCTATATAATATCAGGGTTCTGCGCTCGTGGCTCCATTCGGGCTATGTTAGGCGAATATGTTTATACACGGGACCTTTTTAGATATGCCGACGTATATAATATTCCACTCTCCTGTTTAGATTACAGGTTTCCCTTTTATACTAACTATCGGCATTCTCCCTTTCAGTCCGTGTTCGCCTAACTACAATTCCCCTCCCCTTTCCCTCCCCTCTTCCCCATTCCTTTTCCCTCGTCTCCCTTCCCGTTTTCCAATTAGCCCGTGTGATGTCACTTTTGTATGGAGTCGGTGCGGTCTTTTCTCTTCAGTGAGACTGCCCGATGTTATGCACTGACTATGACATAAGAGTAAATACTAAAAATATTTTCTCATCTGTTTTTATATTTAATTTTTTATATATATACACATTATAACATATTACTATAACATTATTGTTACATTCCCCTTTTTTCCCCCCTTCTTGTTACCTTGCTATGTTTATACCCATATGCATTAACCACACACACTCATTGAGTGTGATTTTAAAGAGGATTTTCCTTTCCCCCCCCCCCTTTTTTTCTGGGTCTTAAATCTATATGCGTTTTAAAATTACGTTCATTTTTACATGTAGATCCATTAAAACATGCCGATTGCACACAAGTAGTCTCTGGTACATCCAGAATAACAGTTGCAGTCCAGCCGGACCTTTGAAAAGCGATACACTTGGACGACATAATCGATTGCTCTTCTATGGTTCATCAATATTGCCCATGCCGTCCACTCGCACACATTTGGGTCCTGGCCGTTATATATAAAGGTGCCCTGTAGTAGATCTATCACCTTTTTCTTTTTTTAAAATAAAAAAAGATACTTCTACACTTAGGACATCAATATATCTCTGCATACTTTTACCATACCCCAACAAGGCCTTTTATTATTTTTTTTATTTTTTATTTTTTTCTTCGTGTTGTTTACCCATTCACTTGATCTTCATCAATTTCACGATCACATGAATATATGAATGAGACACATTTGCATTCATGAACACCTGTTCACTGACACGTGTTTTCACGTATACATAACATTACAAATACACTCGTTTCACAAGTTGACATTAATTCACAAACATGTTCACAATGTGGTCCATATGGGCACATATCCCGGCAGAATATTTTTTTTTTTTTTATTTATTATTTTTTTTCTTTTGTTTTTGTGTGTTTTTATGTTTTTTTTTTTTTTCTTGTTTTTGTGTTTAATTTTTTTTTTTTCTCTTGTTTTTGTGTTTAAATTTTTTTTTGTCTTTTTTTTTTTTTCTTGTTTTTGTGTTTATAATTTTTTTTTTTCTTGTTTTTGTGTTTTAAATTTTTTTTTTTTTTTTTTGTGTTTATTTTTTTTTTTTTTACAACAATTTTTATTTTATTTTTTTGGTTTACGGGCCATATGACTGCTTCGGCATACTAAACACTATTTCGGCTATATATATATAAATATATAGACACTTAAAACCAGTCTATTTTATTTTTCACTATTTTTTATATCCACTCTCACATTCACCTTTATATATATATATATATATATATCCCTTCCCATTTTCATGCAATCCTCACATCCACACATACACAGGTTCTTTAAGGGTTACCTTCTTTATGTTAGTGTTGACTTTCAGCCTGCACACACTTGACACTCTGATTACACCCATTCAGGATGTCTATCACAACTAATTAACTTTAAGTTGCTATAGGCTGAAGGGAGTCACATGTTTTATTTGGTATTTTGGGGTTTAGTATAAATGTTTTTGTGTTAGCACCATACCATAGCCATGACTAAGCACTGATCGAGTGCGAAACGCGTCGGCTGTCCTGTTTTCTGTGATTGCTGTGACTGTACATGTTTTTGGATTTACAATAAAGACAACTTTTTTCGTTTGAAAATCCTTGGAGTGCGGCCGTCCTTCCCTCTTTTCTTCATCATCATTTACTTTTTATTGTTGAACTGATAGCCATAGGGCGAGGATTGCATGTCAATTATTTTGAAAGCCATAAGGTGCACGTGGAAATCAAAATGAAAAAAAAAAAAAAATCAACATCAGCTTATTGTGTTACTTGGTAACACATTACAGCATATCCGAATAGGAAAAAAATAGCTAACATGCATCATATAGATTTTTATAAAAATTACTGGAAGTCGTGTCACTAGAAGCTGACACAGGCAGCAAAGCACTCTGTCTCTATGCTTCCAGCCTTCTACTAGCACCAAAGCAGAGAGGAACCCTGGGGCATTGCTAGATGCCAAAAAGACCAAGGGCTTCAGCCTGAAGCTGGCTCTGTGGGGGGGGGAGGGTGTGCGGGGGCGGTGGAGTGGCGCGGGGTGACCTACCTGACACACATACCCTGACCTATGTGTGTGTGTCTATGTAGTATGTATGTCAGTGTGTATGTATGTCAGTGTGTGTGTATGTATGTCAGTACACACACACTGACATACATACATACACACACTGACATGTCCTACATACACTGACATGTCCTACATACACTGACATGTCCTACATACACTGACATGTCCTACATACACTGACATGTCCTACATACACTGACATGTCCTACATACACTGACATGTCCTACACACACTGACATGTCCTACACACACTGACATGTCCTACACACACTGACATGTCCTACACACACTGACATGTCCTACACACACTGACATGTCCTACATACACTGACATGTCCTACATACACTGACATGTCCTACATACACAATCACTGTCCTACATACACAATCACTGTCCTACATACACAATCACTGTCCTACATACACAATCACTGTCCTACATATACAATCACTGTCCTACATATACAATCACTGTCCTACATATACAATCACTGTCCTACATATACAATCACTGTCCTACATATACAATCACTGACCTACATATACAATCACTGACCTACATATACAATCACTGACCTACATATACAATCACTGACCTACATACACAATCACTGACCTACATACACAATCACTGACCTACATACACTAACACTGACCTACCTCAGCCGCAGTGTTCGGCGCCGGCACGCCCAATGTGCCCGTCATAGAGATGCAGCCAGAGGGGGCTCAGGAGAGAGGAGGAGAGGAGAGCCGCCGAACCGAGCAGGGAGCGGGGATGTGGTGTGCATCGCTTGCGCGCCCAATGTTTCCATCATACAGGTGCAGCCGGAGGAGAGACGCCGAATCGAGCAAGGATGTGACATGGCGCGCCGGGCGGCGTAATTCCCGCCTTCTAAGCTTGCAGCGCCTATGATGGACGTCACTTATCCCATGGTCCCGGATTGGACCAGTGGGACATCCATCATAGGCGCTGCAGGCTAAAGAAGGCGGGACCTACTGTGTCTCTCGACCATACTCCGCAACAGAATGGTCCCTGCTCAGTGGCCCTTGGGGCTAGTAATTAACTACTGCATGCCGAGACTCAAGCTTTTTGGCTACCCATTCGGGGCTCCAGCCTGCCCATCCAACCCCTAATGATGCCCCTGGAGGAACCTGTCCTATGAAGCCATGGATACAGAGGACAGGCTGAGAGGGCAGCTGCAGATCACTCTGCTAGGGACTATCAGGGCTGCTGCAGCCACCAGCCAGAACTGCAGAGGCAAAAGTGGCCACCTGCTTACTTGCCGGCACAGTGGCAGTCATTCCTATTGAAAAATAGTCACACCTGCAACGTTGCCAGTATCCATCAGCAAAGGTGCCAGAAGCTAAACAAGACTTTTTTTTTGTAAATGTAAGCCTTCCGATAGCTTTTAGATCCATTGTGACTGTCTTTCATTGCTAACTTCAGGCCTGTTTCTGCCAGATAAAATGGTAGTCACAGCAAAAATTTAGAAATATATCAGTATTGTAAAAAAAATGATTGTAATAAATCAGAATGGGGTTCTGCTGCTGCATTTAGGCCAAGCTTGCTTTAAAATAAAAAAATAAAAAAATCAATTACACATCCAAAATAGGCCAGAATATGGTGTGACTGACTGACTGAAAATCCATGCTGTACTGTAACACTGCCTATAGGGACACTAAAGTCAGGGCTTTTAAAAAAAAAAAAATAACAAACATGTTATACTTACCTCCACTGTGCAGTTCGTTTTACACAGAGTGGCCCGGAAAGCTGTCTTCTGGGGTCCCTCGGCGGCTGTCTGGGCTCCTCCTCGCAAAAGATTTCCCTCTTCATGCGAGGGCGCTCGCATGGAGGAAAGCTTTTGCGAGCGCACTCCCGCGTCATGCGCTCTGATTGACAGCAGCGCTAGCCAATGGCTGCGCTGCTATCAATCCGCCCAGCCTAGCCAATCAACGGCCAGGCTGGGAACCGAAGAGGACGACGTGGACGCGCCCGGGAGATTCGAACGGTCAGGTAAGTACAACGGGGGCTCGGGGGGGGGGGGGGCGGTGCTGTGAGATGTTTTTTTACCTTAATGCATAGGATGTGTACCTTTACAACCCCTTTAAAGGCACCTCTCAAGCATATAATAGAAATAAATGGTATGTTACCCATGTTGCATACAAATCCACATCTGAGGACCCTCTTGCTTTTGGATAGTATTTTTTTTTATCTTTGGAACATATCCCCCATGGCAGTACCCAGTCTCTGTGATTTGTTAATCCCTCGTTATATTCCACCTAGAATGTGATACTGCTGTAAATATAAACACAACAGAAAGAACACAGCTCGTTTTCTCTAAAGCCCATGCAATTTTTGTTACTGTTGGTAAAGAAACTGCATGGGCTTTATAGAAAACTGAGCAGTGTCAGGTCTGGGAAACAAGGCTTTTCCTGTTAATTTCTTCTGTTTCCTCTTTCCTGATTTCCCAGAACAGTATGTTACATTTATCACTCTGAAAGGGTACAGACTTTAAAACAAGGAAATCAAAAAAACAGCACACAAGAAAAAGCCCATTTGCGACAAGAAGAACACCAACAGAGGGGATCCTGGCATTTCTGAAAAGGTTGAAATGGCATACTGTGAAAATACTAAATAATGCATTAGCAAAGAAAAAGGTGGTAGTTCAAGTAGATATTGGCTTGAAGTAGGAACTATTTTACAAATATATCTCAGAGGCAAATATCACCTAAACCCTTCTATGTATAACTTTTTCAGTATGTTACTAATTTAGCTCAGATCCAAACCACCTCCATCCCCTAGCTCTAATTGATTAATTTCCTTTTATTCACAAACCTCTTTTATGAGAGTCATATGGGAAGAGATGACGAGCTTATCTGTAGGATCAACAAAAAGTTTCAAAATGACCAGGGGTATTAACACCCTTAATTTTTTTTCAAATATTACTATTATGTAAATACGCTGGTTTAGGAACGGAATTTTGGATAAAAAAAAAAAATTCCGTCTGAAAAAAAGAGAACATGTTCTAAGTCTCAGTAAAGATATTTGCCAGCACACCATGGAACGGCATAAATAGCGTCCACGTGGCTGATTTATTGCATGATCACAACACAAAGAGCAACGTTTCGGAGCCACGCAGGGCCCCTTCGTCAGGCATGTCTGACGAAGGGGCCCTGCTTGGCTCCGAAACGTTGCACTTTCTTTTGTGTTGTGATCATGCAATAAATCATTCACTTGGACTCTATTTACGTCGTTCCATGGTGTGCTGGCAAATCTCTTTACTGTAACTTGTACCAGTATCCAGCTGGTTGTTGCTAGAGCACCCAAATCCAAGAGCTTGTCCAGGATAGTGTGTGATGGGAATATGAAGTATGACTCATTCTAAGTCTGTCGGAATTTCCGACGGAACATGTCCGATGGGGCATACACGCAATCGGAATATCCGATGAAAAAACACATTGAACTTTTTTCATCGGAAATTCCGATCATGTGTACGTGGCATAATAGCCTGCTCAATATACGTTTCTGATAGGAGCCATCTTCGAATCCTCACTAGTGGCCCTGCGATGGGCAGGTTTAGAGGCCAAAATAGAGGCTTAGGAGGGATGGGGTCAATGTAAAATGGGCTGTGGAATGTAAAGGGGGCTGTGCCATTTAATATTTATTTACTGTTCTAAATAAATACTGTTGTCTGTTGTGTTCAGGCTTTGCTACATGCAGGGAGTGTCATATATTTTTCCTTTTTTTAAATTAAAAAATTTAGTTCTGTTGTGATGCATTGTGATCAGGGCTTTTTTTCAGGGGGAACTTGGTGGAACTCAGTTCCACCACCTCTGGCTCAGACCCTTTGATGCGCGCTTACCACAATCACTTGTAAACCCATAATTCTGGTTTCTGTGTTTACAAGTGACAGCTCTGCACTCTGTGTGTAACCCCCTGAACTCTACACTCTGTATGTAATGCAATTCTGGTATTTAATGCCCCTTTAAGACCCTTCTACTGTTTGTGAAATCTGAACAGGGTCGTGGTTGAGTTCCTGCACCTATTTTCTGAGAAAAAAAGCTCTGATTGTGATGCATTGTGAATCGTTGACAGGATAATCAGAATTGAATCGTGAGAACAGTTATGATGTGCACCAATATTGTTCAGTATATTTTCTTTAGGTAGTCTGTGCAGAAAATCATATGTAATGGATTTTTTTTTCTACCCTAATTGTGTAGAGGTTTGTTTGTATGTGTCAGTTAGACACTTGCTTGTGGCATAGTAATTAATGCATACTTTAGACCAGGGGTCTCCAAAGTACGGCCCGCGGGCCACCAGGCCATTACTTCCGGCCCGCAGCTGGAGTCCTTAGTCCACCTGTTAGTTGTGGAACCTGCACTGCATATTCGCCCCCGGCAATATGCAGCGCAGGTCCCGCAATCCCTACCGGCGTCTCACTGTGTTGGCTGCTGGGACCACGGGCATCCTAGCAGCCAATGAGGTGTTTTAGTGCAGACCTGTTGCCACCTCCCTACTCCAACTTGGGGCTTATGGCTCATATGGGGACACAAATATGTGGGGGCTAATGACTCTGATGGGGACACAAATTTGGGGGGCTGATGACTGATGGCGACACAAATGTGAGGGGACTGATGACTCTGGGGACACAAATGTGGGGGGGGCTCTTATGGGGACACAAACATGTGAGGCGGGGGGGGCTGATGGGGACACAAATATACGGAAGGGGAGGTGATGACTCTGATGGGGACACAAATATGCAGGCGGGGGGCGGGCTGTGATGGGGACACAAATGTGCAGGGAGACTCGGATGAATGATGGGGTCACACAAATGTGGGGGATGCTCTAATGGGGACACCAATTTGTGGGGATACCCTAATGAGCGATGGGGGCACAGATGTATGGTGATACTGAGGTGGACACAGATGAATCGGGAGAATGATGGGGAAATAGATGTATGGGGAGACTGATGGGGAAACAGATGTATGGGGAGACTGATGGGGACATAGATGTATGGGGAGACTGATGGGGACACAGATGTATGGGGAGACTGATGGGGACACAGATTTATGGGGAGAATCATGGGGACACAGATGTATGGGAGACTGATGGGGACACCGATGAATGGGCAGACTGATGGGGCTACAGATGTATGGGGAGACTGATGGGGCTACAGATGTATGGTGAGACTGATGGGGCTACAGATGTATGGGGAGACTGATGGGGTCACAGATGTATGGGAAGACTGATGGGGTCACAGATGTATGGGAAGACTGATGGGGTCACAGATGTATGGGAAGACTGATGGGGACACTGATAAATGAGGAAACTGATGGGGACACTGATAAATGGGGAAACTGATGGGGACACGGATGTAAAGCCTCATGCACGCTGGAAGTTTAGCCCTGCTGCATGAAGCTCCAGCGTGTAGGTGCCAGAAAAGCATACAGGACCACCATCCTCTCCTGCTGTCAGCAGTAAGTAAAATTCTATTCTTCTACTGTGTATTTATTTATAAATGATTTTTATGTGTAAAATATAGAATGTTTGGAGTTTAGAGACCCCTGCTTTAGACTATGACATATGTGTGCTGTGCATGCAGTAAGTAGTTTATATTTACCATGCCCCTTTTAAGTCCCCTATTGGTATAATATGGTTGCTGGTTTAAACAAGCTGTTATTGAATTCCTCCAAGTGTTTTTAGGTGACCATGGAATTATACATACCAGTTGCTCTTTATTTGTATATGTATTTTATGCCATAGCACAAGTGACTAAGATAAAACAAGATTATAGTCAACATATGGCAAAGAACATAAAATGAAAGTAAAGCCAGCCTTTAAATGCCTGTTTTCAATGTCTTTTTACTTTAATAAAAATACTTAACGAGTAACCAAATGTGTGTAATGTTAGTAAGAATATTTTAAAAAGTTGTTTTCTGATCTGAAAGCATAACTTAATTTTCATCCCCGCTTTCAGTACCTTGGAGAGAGTTTTCCAGTTATGCAGTCAAGGTCAAGTACATACACATGCTTACATCTTTACTCACATTTCTTTTTTTCTTAAACTAACTTTACAGACGACTAACACAGTGAATGCCAGCCAGATAGCAGGTTTTCATGACCTTTGAATAATATAGTGTTTAGCATGTTTTCCTTATATAACAGTAACATACATTAACCCTACTATTGAATTACTGGTTCATTTATTCTCTAACCTGACTTTTGTTTGTACATTTTCTTGATTTGTTAAAGTGATTGTAAAGTCTTGTTTTTTTTTTTTTCCTATAAAAATAACAAACATATTATACTTGCCTCCTCTGTGCAGCTGGTTTTGCACAGGACAGCCCAGATTCTCCTCTTCTCGGGTCCCTCTTCACAGCTCCTGGCCCCTCCCTCCTGTTGAGTGCCCCCACAGCAAGCAGCTTGCTATGGGGGCACCCAAGCCGAGTCACAGCTCACTGTGTTCATTCAGACACAGACCTGCGGTCCGGCCTGGACCCTCTCTCTCCTGATTAACTTTGACAACGGCAGGAGACAATGGTGCCACTGCTGTGCCTCAACCAATCAGGAGAGAGGGTCTCGGACAGCCAAGACACATTGGTGGTCATTGTTGGACAGAGAGGGGGCTCATGTAAGTATTAGGGGGGGCTGCTGCACACAGAAAGCTTTTTATCTTAGTGCATAGAATGCATTAAGATAAAAAAAAACTTGAGGCCGCGTACACACGACCGAGAAACTTGTCGGGCAAAACTCATCGTTCTCCCTGTCGAGTTCCTAGTTCGGCAGTCAAAAAGCTTGTTGAGCCAAATTTTTCATTGAACAACGAGGAAATAGAGAACATGCTCTCTTTTTGGCTCGACAAGTTTTTCAAACGGGTTTCTCTGCGAAAAGTGTACACACTACCGGTTTTCTCGGCAGAATACCCATCGAGGTTCTTGCTGGATTCTGCCGAGAAAATCGGTCGTGTGTACGCGGCCTGACTTTATAATCCCTTTAAGTGAAAGCATGTTGCTTTAATGGTAGATCACTTACTGTAGGACAACCCCTTCCTAATTAAAGTGATTGTAAAGTGTATTTTTTTTTTATAAATGGAAAACAGGTTTATACATACCTGCTCTATGCTCTTCTGGGGTCCCTGCCAATGATCCTGACTCCACTTCTTGGTGTTCCTCCATCGCAAGCTGCTGGCTATTGAAGCACACTTGCAGGCTCGCTCCCGCAAGGAGAAGGAAGAGAGAACATGGGTACAGTTCTGGATCGGGTTAGAACTCTGGAGCGTATAAGGGGGAGTGAAGGGGCATACTGCTGGGAATGCAATATGGGATAAAAAATGTTTAGGCTTTAGAACCACTTTCAATATTTTATATCCATTTTAAATTTTATAAAGTTGAATAATAGCTCCCTAAGGCTGCATTCAACTTGCGCTGAACACCTTTATTATTATTTTTAGTTGAAAGAAAGTTACTAGAAAAAAAATGCATGGTTTTGAGTATTTTTCAAACATTCTCATTAAAGTCTATTGGGGCCAAAAACTCTTTAAAGTTTGTAGCTCAAAAGAAGCTCATGTACGTTTTTGAGCTATGAATGTCAACTTAAAAATTAAAGAGATCAACCTGTTTAGTTTAAAAAAGAAAGGCAAAACATTTTTGTATGAATATAAAAAAAAAACATAAATACCTTTTTTCCCTTTTTATAACAGATCCCTCTGTTCTCAGCTATATAAGAGCAGGGAAGGAGAAGCAGCAGTACACTGAGCTTCCCGGTGAATGGCTGTGCAGTGGGGGGTGTCAGGACAAGTCTGATCATTGGAGGAGAGCACACAGAGTTCCCAGCATAGCTAGAGAACTGACCATGAGGGCTCTCCTGCTTAGTGTGGTCAGTTTGTTTGATAGGAAAACAGAGGGACTGACAGGAATTTCACAAAAAGGAAGCAATACACAGAAAACAGGATACTTTCTCATACAAGTACTTGGTACAGAAGGTACATATCAGGAATATGAAGTGTTGGGGTAACAAACGCTTTAAGCTTCTAGCTACAAATGTGGTCTAAATCACTAAAAAGACCTCTGTATCAGTGGCGGCTGGTGCTAAACTTTTTTGGGGGGCGGCAAACAAACCCCTCCCAGGTCAGTGGTTTCCTTGGCTTCTCCTCCCGACCAACCCAATCTTTTTCTTCAGATCTGCCTCCTACCCTGATTGGCCAGGAGGAAAAGCAGGAAACCAATAGTGAATATTGATTCGCAAGTGTCACTAACGCCCAACTTTTTTTCAAGCCAATTAGAGCCTTATGCCGCGTACACACAGCGTTTTTTTGCGATGAAAAAAAACAACCTTTTTTAAAACGTCATTTAAATTGATCGTGTGTGGGCAAAACTTAGTTTTTTGTCTTAAAAAAAATGACCAAAAAAAAATTCCAACATGCTTGATTTTTTTTGTGTTGTTTTTCAAAACGTTGTTTTTTGTGTCATAAAAAGTGATGGTGTGTGGGCAAAACGACGTTGAAAATGACGTTTTTAAACCCGCGCATGCTCAGAAGCACGTTATGAGAGGGAGCTTCAAAGGAAAAGAGTGCCGTCGAACGTGGTGTACGTCACCACGCTTTGCTAGAGCTTTGTAGAAAAACGATGGTGTGTACGCAACGTTGTTTTGGAAAATGAAGTTTGAAAAACTACGTTTTTTTTCATGACAGAAAACGTCGTTTTTTTTCATCGCAAAAAACGACCGTGTGTACCCGGCGTTAGGCTCTAATCATTTTCTTGAAAAAAAAACTCCTAGCAATCTATGAGTCCGGCACCCCGCAGGCAAACTGCATGTAAACTAGGGGGGTGGTGCCCCTGCACCCCTTATGGACCAGTCACTGCTGCTCTGTATAGAACAAAGGTATTAATACACAATATATGCTAACATTTCCTGAAATAAAACCTATGTGTATTGACCTTTGCATATACAATCGAAAGTGATCATACCTTTGGTACCGTACAGTATATATAGATTCTTTCCATGTCAACATAAAACGGCAGGGCCTAAGTGAAGTGATTTTAAGAGAAGCAAGATCATTTGGATTACTTTATAGATCTTATTACCATATGGTCAGATGTGGTACACATTATAAATACTTAAAGACCTTCAGCAATTTTTTCAACTTTTCATTTTCTGCCATTGTTTTAACTTTGGATAGTAAAACATTTTTTTGGGTAAATACCTTATACAGCCCACTTCCTCTTTATTGTCCAGGATTATGACATCATGCAGTGCTTTCTCTTGTGCCTCGTACACATGGCCGAACTTTTGATCGTGCAAAAGTCCGCCGTGAGCCAGTCAGAAGTCCGACGGACAAAAAAGAACAGGTTCTCTATCTAAGGTCTGTCGGATTTCTGACCAAAAAAGTCAGATGGAGGCTACGAAATTCGGCTTTATTTATTTTGTTTTTCGTTAAAAAAATGCATTTGAAAATCCAAACTAATCGAATCTGTCATTAAAGGCTTATGGTGTCTGTCGAATGTTCTAAGAAAAAAAAAAATTTAACCGAATCTTAAAAAAAAAAAATTGACTCTTCATGTCTCTCAATGTCGAATCTTTTCTCTCAATGTCGACTCTTCTTCATGTCTCTATAATGTCGAATCTTTTCTCTCAATGTCGAATCTTTTCTCTTTTATGTAGAATAATATTGGACTAATAGAGTTAAGGTTAGGCACATTTGACTGCAACGAAAATTAAAATAAAGCATTTTTTTATGTCAAATATTTCGTTTTTCGTTTTTCTGTGCTTTCGTTATTGTTTGTTAAAACCATAACGAAAATACCTGAATTTCGGACGAAAATGCATTCAGACGAAAACTAATGCACATGTCTAATAAAAGTCAGCAAGTGGTGAACTAACATTGTAAGCTGAACACAATATATATCTCTGTATACAAAGCAAGCAGGTGAGCAAAACTGACTTGAAACATTTTTAACCACAGCAGAGTGTTGTTTAATCTAGACATACAAAAACTGATGCAGAAAATTGTCCGCGGGAAAGCTGTTTTTTATGCAAGATCCATGAACTGATTAGTTGTACAGTATGTAAGGTCCTTCAGTTTTCAGTTGGTGTCTAGTGGAATATGCAAGAAAAAGTGAGCCCTGATGTAGATTAATTCTGTATGTTTCCTAAAAAACCTGTTTAAAGAAGGCATGAGTATATATCTGAATGCCTTCAGGGTGCCTTCTCCTTATAACTTGTGAAAAAAAATTATAATATTTAAGGCAAATCAGGAAAAACTGAGCAGTGTTGTTATGACAGACTATATTAGACATACCATCACACTCTCCGAAACGTAAGCACCAAGCCTTGCGGTGATCTTCTGTCTGTGATTGTTTGTGTTTAGACAAACAGATGTGAACTGCAGTGTATCCTTCTATTCTTGGGTCAAGTATCAGCTGTTTCCAGTGGATACTGTTTGTATTCAGGAGCTGCCTCTGGCATTGTGTTATTTAACAGGCCATGCAAGTGTTGTCAAGTGGCTTGACATGTAGTGCAAAATACTTTGCTTCAACATAATGTTTAAGATCTTTAACAGACCAGCTGAACTATAGTGCTAAGAATGTCATGTAGTTCCGTGAAAATACCATACAGTGCATTCGGAAAGTATTCACAAGGCTTCACTTTTTTCATATTCTGTTATGTTTTAGCCTTATTCCAAAATGGAGTAAATTCATTATTTTTCTCAAAATTCTACAAACAATATCCCATAATAGCAACGTGAAAGAAGTTTAAAATCTTTGCAAATTTATTAGAAACCAAAAAGTGAAAAAAATCCCTCAATACTTTGTTGAAGCACCTTTGGCACCAATTACAGCCTCAAGAATTTTAAAAATTGATGCTACAAGCTTGCCGGAAAATCCAGCTCCAAAATCCAGCTCCATCTGACATTTGCTGTCGGAATTTCCAAACAATAAAAAATTGAGAGCTGGTTCTCAAATTTTCTGACAACAAAAAACCTTGCCGGAAATTCTGACCACGTGTACACATTTCAACGAACAAAAATTCTACACATGCTCAGAATCAATTTGGTGCCCGGAATCATTGACTTAATTTTTCTCGGCTCGTCGTAGTGTATGTCATCGCGTTCTTGGCGTTTATGACAACAATTGTGTGACCGTGTGTATGCAACACAAGTTTGAGCCAACATCCGTCGAAAAAAAAATGTTTTGTCTCAATGTCCGATCGTGTGTACGTGGCATAACAAATACATTTGTTGGGTGGACTGTGTGTTCCCATACGGAAGAAAAATATATTTCCAATATATTTATTAAAAAAAATTATATATTTTAAATATATTTACAATATATTGGCCTACGCGAATATATTTTTACATCTATTCCAAAAATGTAAATTCAAATATATTTTCCAAAGGCATATATTTTAAAATACATTTTTTTCAATATATTTGACAGATATTTTTGAGCATCTAAAAAAATGCATTTAAAAATATATTTTTAAATATACTTGTAAAGGCATTCCAAAATATAATTTAAATGCATTTTCCAAAGACATATATTGGAAAATATATTTTTTAAATATATTCTTCAGATTTTTTTCAACATATATTTGTACATATATTTGTAAATGCGTTCCAAAAATATAATTTTAATATATTTTCCAAAGGCATATATGTGAAAATATATGTTTGTAAATATATTGTCCAGATATTTTTGAACATATAAAAAAAATGCATTTAAACATATATCTTTAAATATACTTGTAAATGCATTCCAAAAATATAATTTAAATGTATTTTACAAAGATATATATATATATTAGAAAATATATATTTAAAATATGTTTTTCTGAAAATATTTAATGTCTAATAAAGACATTTCAACATATATTTTGTCTGATATTTTTGTAACTATGTCATAGATAACATTCTGAATACATTTATAAGAGACCCACTCCCATTTTGTTTTGTATTTTACTCTTTTAAAATAAAAAAAATAAAATAAAAACCAAAAGATTTAAATAAAATATAATTTTTTTTAATAAGATTTTAAGCACATAATCCATTTAATACAAAGCAGATAAACCTCTCGCATCCACTTTCCATTCCCAAAGAATTTTTGTATAAGTCATTCTGAATTGAGAACGCTTGTCGGCGGACCAGCAAAACGTCTTAAGATACAGCAAGTCCAGTTATATTGATTGACCTGAATGAATGAGAACATTCACAGACATCCACCTCCACAGTCCAAGGGTCTTGTCTGCTTACAAGAGAAACTCTGGATATAAATATTCAATGTTCTGTTTAATCCATGAATCAGAAGTTGCACTATTATTACCAAACTCGCTCATCAGTGTCTTTATGGTCCTTGCTTTGTGCACTGATGATCAGTCATGTTGGAACAGGAAGGGGCCATCCCCAAACTGTTCCCACAAAGTTGGGGGCATGACATTTTCCCAAAATGTCTTGGTATGCTGAGGCCTTAAGAATTCCCTTCACTGGAACTAAGGAGCCAAACCCAACCCCTGAAAAACAACCCCACACCATAATCCCCCCCCCCACACACCATAATCCACCAAATGATTTGGACCAGTGCACAAAGCAAGGTCCATAAAGACATGGATGAGTGGGTTGGGGTGGAGAAACTTGACTGGCCTGCACAGAGTCCTGACCTCAACCTGATAGAACACCTTTGGGATGAATTTGTGTGGAGACTGTGAGCCAGGTCTTCTCATCCAACATCAGTGCCTGAACTGACAAATGTGCTTCTGGAAGAATGGTCAAACATTCCCATAGGACAGCCTTCTCAGAGGAATTGAAGCTGTTATAGACTGGCATGCTATTAAAACTCATGTGCGTGTAAAGGCAGGCGTCCCAAAACTTTTGGCAATATAATATATATAGTATATATACTGTATATTCTTTTTATACTAAGTCCAGTCCATTGTTTGGACTTAGTACCTGCCGAAGGGTAATTCCAGCAGCCAATTAAAAGGAATTGGCATATTACAGTTCTCCCCAGCACAAAATTAAAACTCAGCAGCTACACAAAGGGGGTTATTTACTAAAGGCAAATCCACTTTGCACTACAAGTGCAAACTACAAATGCAAAGTGCACTTGAAATTGCAAGGAAAGTGCACTTGGAAGTGCAGTCGCTGTAGATCTGAGTGGGCAAGGAAAATAAAAAAAACAGCATTTTAGCTTGCACATGATTGGATGATAAAATCAGCAGAGTTTCCCCTTATTTCAGATCTACCCCTCAGATTTACAGCGACTGCACTTACAAGTGCACTTTCAGTGCAATTTCAAGTGTACTTTGCACTTGTAGTTTGCGCTTGTAGTGCAAAGTGGATTTGCCTTTAGTAAATAGCCCCCTATACTGTACACATACTGCAGCTACTGACTTTTAATATTAGGACACTTACCTGTCCTGGAATCCGGCGATGTTGGTATCCCAGCCAATGTTTCCATTGGCTCTCGGGTGCTGCTGCCTCCATTGCCTATAGGGGCCAATTCACACCACATGCAGTCCAGTGCGTTTATTTTTTTTTGCATGGAAAGTAAGTTATATGGTTTTCAATGGCATAATTCACACCAGTGCTTGCAGTTCCAGATAAAAAGTAGAGCATGCTGCATTTTTCCTGCACTGGACTGTAATGGAACACTGTAAAGCACATCAAAAACGCACTAGAATGCACCTGAACGCACTGCAACACACATGTCCTTATTTAAGGTTGAGGAAAAAAGAGAGGAAAATGCACTGGAATGCTTTAAAAACACACCAAACATGCCCTGGAATGCATCAAAAACACGCATACAGAAAATCATCGGGAACGCATCCGCGGCAGCGAGATCTCTCGGAAGGGGGGAAGGGTACCTGTCAAAAACAGGAACCTGCTCCCCTCCCCCGAAAGGTGGCAAATGTGGCAAAGTAGGGGGAGGGGGGGAGAGGCAAATACGTGGAGCTTCCACTTTTGGGTGGAACTCCGCTTTAACCACTTCCCTACGGCCGTACGACTATATGCGGCCGCAGGGTGGTTCTAATTTTCCGGGCTGCCGCGTTTTCACGGCAGCCCCTTTCTTTGTTTCCAGCGCGCGCTCCAGAGCGTGCATCGGGGAACTTGTGTACTGGCCGTGTCCCTTGGACACGGCCAATCAGAGTGGCCGTTTGCGATGCGATCTGTGGGCGAATGAGAGATGATCTCATATGTAAACATATGAGATCATCTCTCATTGCCGTTTTACACAGAGACAGCGTCCTGTCTCTGGAGAGGAGGAGATCGATCTGTGTCCCTTGTACATAGGGACACAGATCGGTCACCCCCCAGTCACCCCCCCTCCCCCCACAGTTAGAACACTATGCAGGGAATACATTTAACCCCTTCCTCACCCCCTAGTGTTAACCCCTTCCCTGCCAGTCACATTTATACAGTAATTAGTGCATATTTATAGCACTGATCGCTGTATAAATGTGAATGGCGCCAAAAATGTGTCAAAAGTGTCCGATGTGTCCGCCATGATGTCGCAGTCGCAATAAAAATCGCAGATCGCCGCCATTACTAGTAAAAAATAAATAATAAAAAATAATAATTCTGTCCCTTATTTTGTAGGCGCTATAACTTTTGCGCAAACCAGTCGCTTATTGCGATTTTTTTTTTTACCAAAAATATGTAGAAGAATACGTATCAGCCTAAACTGAATTTTTTTTTTTTAAATTGGGCTATTTTTTATAGCAACAAGTAAAAAATATTGTATTTTTTTTTTCAAAATTGTCGTCCTTTTTTGTTTATAGCGCAAAAAATAAAAACCGCAGGGGTGACCAAATACCACCAAAAGAAAGCTCTATTTGTGGGGAAAAAAGGACGCCAATTTTGTTTGGGAGCCACGTCGCACGACCGCGCAATTGTCAGTTAAAGTGACGCAGTGCCGCAAGCTGAAATTTCACCTGGTCAGGAAGGGGGTATACATGCCCAGTAAGGAAGTGGTTAAATGTCATATCCTTGCCCAAGCTGCACTGTTGTCATGTGCCAATACTAGGCTGGGCTGGAAGATAAATATGTAAGTGATGAGAGCTGCATTCTTGTGTGTGTGTGTATATACAGTATATATATATGTGTGTGTGTGTGTATATACTGTGTGTGTGTGTATATATATATATATATATATATATATATATATATATATATATATATATATATACATATAGAGTATATCTGATATATACACACACACATATATACCAGAATGAAGATACAAAATATATATATAGAATGCATCTTCCATAACTTACTTACATGTATAAATATTTTTCTAATTTCTTTTATCTCATTCTTTTTTATTGGGATATGGGTCTGATTTCTGTGCCTTCGATCTTCTAATATGTAAATCCAGCCCTGGGGAAAACTCTTTAAACAGAGAGACTGCAATCATAATACAGGAGGTCTGTTACAGGAAGTGAGCTGTGGGAACCAGAGGGGTGAACTTTCACCTCTCACTTCCTGTTCCTGGTAAGGCCTCTGAAAAGGAAAGCATGGCATGGTGGAGAAGTTCTCTGTAATGTGCTGGATGTATTCTCCTGGATGAAAGGTAAGCCTTCTATCAAATAATATTAGAATTGTGAAAGTTTGGTGTATGAGTTAAAGTTGTATTTGTCTATTTCCTGCTGAAAAGTTCTCATTCTGTGTGCATTTACCTTCCCAGTTACCATACAGCATGTGCACAGTAATGTAATATTATAGAGCTCCTCTTGCACAGCATGTCACCCTGCTGCATATAATATGTATGGCTTCCATGTTATATCCAGTAACTGTGTAACATACTGTCAGTGCACATTGCTGCATATAATATGTATGGCTTCCATGTTATATCCAGTAACTGTGTAACATACTGTCAGTGCACATTGCTGTATATAATATGTATGTCTTCCATGTTATATCCAGTAACTGTGTAGCATACTTCAGTGCACATTGCTGCATATAATATACGGCTTCCATTCTATATCCACTCACCATGCAGCATAGGGGTTGATTTACTAAAGGAAAATCTATTTTGCACTACAAGTGCACTTGGACATGCAGTCACTGTAGATCTGAGAGAGAGATCTGAAATGAGGGGAAGCTCTGCTGATTTTATCATCCAATCATGTACAGGAAAAAATGTTTTTTTTTTTTTTTTTGTCCCCTTCAGATCAATAGTGACTGCACTTCCAAGTGCACTTGTACTGCAAAGTGGATTTGCCTTTAGTAAATATACCCCATAATGTCAGGGCACGGTGCTACCAATGTTTTATGTCTCCCTCCCCTTTTGCATATTATTATCTGCCCTGCTACTAGGTGCCATTAGATATGGATTTTTCTATACAGATACCAATTATGGGCCACCTTTCAGGCCGATAACAATATGAGGTACTAATATTACATCCAGCTGCCCCAGAAGTAGCCTGATATCAGTTGACACCTAGGCCTTTTTTTGTATTCTAACAGCCACTGGCCACTGGCAGAATACAGGAAAAAAGAGCAGATAGCAGGGGAATCAATAGCTAGGTTGCTATTGACTATTTTAATTTGCAGTAGCCAATAGTGGGCTATTGCACCCGCCCACTGCCTGTTGTCAATCAGCAAAGGAGAGGATTTGAAGGAGAACATTCTTCTTCAGGTCTTCCTCCGCTGATTGACAGCAGGGAGTGGGAAGGGGGCGCAATAGTCAGCCTAATTTTAAAATTAAAACAGCCAATGGCAGTCTGGCTATGGTTCCCCTCTACCTGCTGTTTACATTCAGCTGACATCAAATACATTGTGCAGAAGGAGGTTAGCGGTGTCTGGGGTGTGTGTGTGTGTGTGTTGTGTGGAGATGGAAAGCTAATTTTTTTTTTCTTTTTTTGGCGGATTCTGACAGATGGGGCGCCAGCCGCTGTCAAAGCACCTGACCAAGACTGACTGACAACTGGTGAATATAAAACCGGAATAAGCACTTGGAAGAAGAAAACCAACAACTGAGACAACTTGCCTTTGGTAAGCGGACAACTTAATTATGGTGGTGGGCACCTTCCCTTTTTTTTTATATCGCCACATTCAACCGGCACTGTATCTGATCATCATATTTGCATCATCCTTCATTATTCATTTGGTCATCAGTGTTTGAGTTTTGTGGTGATATCATTAAGAATTTTAGAGGTTTGGTTTGCCAATTGTGTGCTGTTGGCATACAATTTTTGGGATCACCGATTTGACGTATTAACCTCTCATTGTTTATACATATAATTTGACATTAATTTTGTGAATTTATATACAAATTTTTCCTTGCACTCTGATTTTTTTGTATTAGTTAATTATTGTGCACCGTTTTTGGCATATCAGCCCCTGGATGCCAGTCTTTCAATGTGAATTGGTATTGGTGAAATTTTCAATTTTAATTTTCATAGAATGTTTTATATTGGTGCAGTCTTCATTTTTTATCTATTTATTGTCTATTATTCCACCAGTTCTGCTGCCTTTGTTATTTTTATCTTTATTTTCTGTTTGACCAATCATTTGCCTTTTCATTCTACAGTGTTTTAGGGCAGAGGTAGGCAACCTTCGAGAGGTGGAGATCTACCCGAACAACATGGGAGAAGTCAAAGATCACAGGTAGGGTTGTCCCGATACCACTTTTTTAGGACCGAGTACAAGTACCGATATGTTTTTTCAAGTAGTCGTCGATACCGAATACCGATACTTTTTTAAAATATGTCCCCAAATGCAGCCATGTCCCCCACATATTGCAGCCATGTATGTCCCCCACATATTGCAGCCATGTCCTGTCCCCCACATATTGCAGCCATGTATGTCCCCCACATATTGCAAGCCATGTATGTCCCCCACATATTGCAAGCCATGTATGTCCCCCACATATTGCAAGCCATGTATGTCCCCCATATTGCAAGCCATGTATGTCCCCATACCCGTAGCTATGATGCCGCCGCCGCATACCGCCGTTAATCCCCCTGCATTATAGCGTAGCGTGCATTACAAGCTTTTGTTTTGAATACTTGTAAATGCCCGCGCCGCCATGTATAGACACTCCCCTTCTCGGGGATCTGTCCAATACCGAGCAAGGGGGAGTGTCCCACGCCCGTAACATCACCACTCCCCCTTGCTCGGTATTGGACGGATCCCCGAGAAGGGGAGTGTCTATACATGGCGGCGCGGGCATTTACAAGTATTCAAAACGAAAGCTTGTAATGCACGCTACGCTATAATGCAGGGGGATTAACGGCGGTATGCGGCGGCGGCGGCATACGTGGGGGACATATCATAGCTACAGGTATGAGGGACAGGACATGGCTGCAATATGAATTATTCTATTTTGGTATCGGGGGTATTTGCGGGAGTACAAGTACTCCCGCAAATACTCGGCATCGGTCCCGATACCGATACTAGTATCGGTATCGGGACAACCCTAATCACAGGGCAAAGTGTCCTCCAATGTTGCCTCATCACACCTGACTAAAACCTATAATTGCCGTACTACCGCACTGCAATCCTGTGCCTTTCACTGCAATTATTGGTGTTAACATTTTGCCTCCTGACCACCTTGTATAATTTCTCAGAGGCCCATTGGAGCATTGCATAACGCATTATGAATGAGCCCTTAGTTGCATTTGGCAATAGCACTTTTTAGGCTCATCGAATTTGGGGGTGGTAAAACAATGCCCCCAATCCCTACCCCCTTTAGCTGCTAAGTGGGAGGGGGTAGGGTGCCATGGGAGGTGGATGCTTGAGAGTTACTATTAGATCTCAAGCAACCAGAAATAACAGTAACTGGGAGCTTACTGTACTACATTCATTATAGTATCAGTGAGTGCACTGAGGTAACTACATACTATATGCACAAGTAAGATTTTTGTTTTGTGGAACATCTTTACTTATACCTTGGGAGAAACCCTCCTGGAATATTTTTGATCTGGTGGAGGGGATGGGTCAGCAGCAGACTGGAGGAAACCCTCTAATCATGTAAAAGTACATTTTTCCACAAGTCATCAATTTCTAACAAATGAAATTAATGGATATGGTGAGACAATAGGCCATTATGTTACTTAAAATGTTTTTATGCATTTCCATAGAGTTGCCTGGCGTAATGGATACTTTGAAAACAACAAGAGCGCAGCTAATAGCACTGAAGAATGATGGTGGAAGTTCATCCTGTGTGGGTGTATCGTGTGCATCACCTTCTGTCCCATCTAAAGACTTGAGCTCATCTCCTTGTCAAGTGTTGTACTCAAGGCCTAAACAGGTAGGATTTCTTTTGGTACCGAAACATTAAAACGTTGTCTTTTTTGTAAATATCAAATATGACATATTTTACCTGCTCTGTGTAAGGGTTTTTGTACAGAGCAGCCCAGATCCTTCTCTTCTCAGGTCCCATGCCAGTGCTCCTAAACCACAGCTCTGTTTTTTCAACACACACACACTGAGCTGCTCCTTGGCCCCATCTCCAATTAGCTCACTGACTGTGATTGATGGCATCGGGAGCCAATAGCTCCCACCACTACAGAAAGCCAATCAGCAGTGCAAGTCCCTGGAGAGACAAGGCACTCGTGGTCATCGCTGGATCGAGAGGGGGCTCATGTAAGTATAGGGGGGCTGCTGCACACAGAAGTTTTTTTTTTTTACCTTAATGCATAAAATACATGAAGGTAAAAACCTTTGTACCTTTTCAACCACTTCAATAAAAAGTAACTTTCAAGGCGGTGCCTCCAAGCGGCTGACAGATGGAGAGAAGCGGGTACAGTTAGACCCTATGTAAACATCAGCTTTGACATGTAGACTGTAAGCCAATTTGACTTTTGTTTCAAAATAAGATATCTTGCTCAGTCTGGTAGTAGTCTGAACTAATAAGACAAGTTGTAGGCAAGATGTTGATTATTATACAGATTTTTGAAAAGTCTACAATATTTTGATGTTTTTATACATGCTTAATTTGGTTAGTTTTATTTACTCAGCTGCATCTGTTAGACCCCTTTCACACTGAGGCAGTTTTCAGGCGTTTTAGCACTAGAAATAGCCTCTAAAAAGCTCATGAAACTGCATCCCTTTCAGTGCAATGAGTACTTTCACACTGGGGCGATGCGCTTGCGGAACATTAGAAAGAGTCCTGCAAGCAGCATCTGGGACGGGTTGGGAGCGCTATAAATAGCGCTCCTAAAACGCACCTGCCTATTGAAATTAATGGGCAGCGCTTCCAAAGCACTTTAAAAGCGCATTAAAACTGTACTTTTTCCCTTTAAAAAAACCGCCTAAAAAGTGTTGCAAAAACCGCCGGAGCTTTAGCAGCGCTACAGTGTGAAAAGGGTCTTATATGGCTTTTGATTCACAGGGAAAATCTAATAAGTCTAATATTTTCCATTTACTTTTTAAAGCTGCCACTTTGGCAAAGTTTCCTGGGACTTCAAATGGTGTGATCAGTGACGCTCTTACAAGAAAAATTGCGGTGTTGAAATATCACCTGAAGGGAAACATGGGGAACCATCAGAATACCACAAATAAACTTTTATGTCATTAATGTCATTTTCCACAGTTAACACCACTTTCTATTCTCTGTGTTGTAGTTTTTGTATATTTACATGCTAATAAAGTTGTGTGTATTGTACTGTGTTATTGTTTTTATTTCCAAATATTTGCTGGTTTTATAGGCCTACAATATATAAAATACAATATATAAATGCACAGCCTTTCAAAATGTAATAGGAATGTATTTTTTTTTATTTTACATTCAGTACATTTATATTTAAAATATATTTTAAAAAACATTCTTAATATATTTTTTCCCAAATATATTGCCATATATTTGAAATGCTACAATTTTGGCCAGATTCAATATATTTCAAAAATATATTTCAATATATTTGTGAATATATTGGGTAATGCATTGTGAAATATGTTGCAAATATATTCATAAATATATGTTAAATGCACTTCTAAATGCATTTAGCAATATATTTTTGCAGCCATAAATATATTGCAAAGTGCATTTTGGAATGCATTGTGAATGTATTGAGAAATATATGTTAAATGTACTTCTGAATGCATTTAGCAATATATGTCTGAATATATTCACAATGCATTCCAAAATGCATGTTGCAATATATTTATGGCTGCATAAATATATTGCTAAATGCATTCAGAAGTACATTTAACATATATTTATGAGTATATTTGCAACATATTTCACAATGCATTTCCCAATATATTCAATAATATATTCACAAATATATTGAAATATATTTTTGAAATATATTGAATCTGGCCAAAATTGTAGCATTTCAAATATATTGCAATATATTTGGGAAAAATATATTAGGAATGTTTTTTTTAAATATATTTAAAATATATTTTTCTTCCACATGGGTTTAAGTAGCACAACAAATAAAGTTTGGCAGAGTCTAGGCATGTAAAAAAGAATATGTGAAATTCTTTTGAAAAGTAGCAGATGGTACAGTGCCTGCCGCCGAGAATGTGTTTTTAGCACGCCAGCATCGCGCTGAATCTCGGCGACAGGCTGCCGATATCTCGCACTCGCTGGAATAGTAAAAGCACATTCCAGCGAGTGCGTCATAGAAGCGACGGGGATCCGACGCGGATTCCCGCCAATTCTACACGTGGGCGGAGTTTGTTATGAATGCTGAAGGAGAAATCCCCGCCGGATTTTTAAAGAAAAATCCGGCATGGGTTCCCCCCTCAGGAGCATAACGGGCCCTTAGGTCTGTTATGGGTTGTAAGGAGACCCCCCTACGCCGAAAAAACGGCGTGGGGGTCCCCCCACAATCCATAACAGACCTGTATCCAAAGCACGCCGGCCGGCCGGTCAGGAACGGAGTGGGGGCGAGCGAGCGCCCCCCCCCTCCTGAGCCGTACCGGGCAGCATGCCCTCAACATGGGGGGGTTAGGTGCTCTGGGGCAGGGGGCGCACTGCGGCCCCCCACCCCAGAGCACCCTGTCCCCATGTTGATGAGGACAGGGCCCCTTCCCGACAACCCTGGCCGTTGGTTGTCGGGGTATGCGGGCGGGAGGCTTATCGGAATCTGGAAGCCCCCTTTAATAAGGGGGCCCCCAGATACCGGCCCCCCACCCTAAGTGAATGAGTATGGGGTACATTGTACCCCTACCCATTCACCTGCAAATAAAACGTGTAAACACAAATAAAACACACAGGGTATTAAAATATTTTATTAGTTGGCCGCCGGGGGGGGGGGTGTGTATGATCGCTTTTATAAAAGCGCCCCCCTCCGGCGGGCTTCTGTGGGGGGTGGGTGCCGCCGTCTGGTTCTCTTCCGCCGCCGGGGGGGGGGCGCTTTGATAAAAGCGCCCACCACCCGGCGGGCTTCTTTCGACGTCTTCGGCGGCTGGGGGGTCTTCTCCCACTCTCCGGGGTCTTCTCCTGCTCTCTGGGGGTCTTCTCCTGCTCTCTGGGGGTCTTCTCCGCTCTCCGGGGGTCTTCTCCGCTCTCCGGGGGTCTTCTCCGCTCTCCGGGGGTCTTCTTCTTCAGGACTCGCCGCCGCTAACTTTGTGTGTTAGCTCAATTACTAGCGGCGGCGAGTCCCCTCCTCTGTGACGTCGTCTTCTTCTTCTCCAGATGTTGACACGACGCTTCCTTCCGCTGTTATGCCGGGCGCGCGGCTCGCAGCGAGTTATATAGGCCTGTCTTGTGACGTCGCAGTCCCATCATGCTCCGGTAGGTAGCACGTGGTAGCACGCTCTCTATTTCCTCGACGGCCCGCCTGGATGAATGGCTGGTTGCCATTCCCGACGGGCGGGTCGCCGATTTCGACGGCCGGCAGAGAACCTCGACGGGCGGAACGATGTGTTCTGCCCGTCGAGGTTCTCTGCCGTGTGTACGCGGCCTAAGATATGATTAATACTAGCTTTTATTGCATTTCACTTAGGGTTTTAACCTGCTGTGCAATTTCATGGAGGTGTCTTTGGTAGGCATTTTACATTCCTTGTATAATTAAGTCGAATATTCTCTTGAAAGGTTCATAGAAGGTAGTGTTTGAAAATGAATAATTACTGGTAATTTGGGGTTGCGGAAACCTATAAAATGGGAAATATTAATAAGAAATATGATGGGTGCCAAATCTTTATAATGTGAGGACTTTCTAAATCACATTAAAGTAGTGAACTAATTAATAAATATTTCTGATATGTCATGGTAGATGGAGGAACTGCTTATACTTCAAATTCAGGGCAACTTATTTCATAGAGAGATGTGAGCAGAATGCATCTGCTGTCAGTTTCCTTTGATATTTGAACAAACACATTGGTATTACCCATTATGAGATGAATGATTATATAAGGCTGACAGCACACAAGCATTTTAATATGTTGCACATGTATTTGTAGAAAACACTTTCCAGCTGTTTTCCAGAAATCTTGTGTGCTAAACAGTGCAATTAGCATAACTCTTAACTTCATTAATGTTTCTTCAAATACCACAAAAAGGATGTCAAATGTACACATTGAGGGACACAGGAAATGTTCAGCCTAGCATGTCTCAACCTTTTTTTTTTCAGTCAGGGCACCCTTTAAAAGTATGCAAAATCTAGAGGCACCCAAGGTTTTAATGGGAAAACCTTAGCATGGGACAATGCACACAACTGCCTTGGTAAAATTCACTTCTCTTTAAAAGCCTCCATCACATCATGGTCTCTCCACCACATCAAAGCCCTGTTCATACATGTGAGAACCTCATCACATCAGTCACCCCTATACATCAAAGAGCCCCAATACATGTCCCCCCATCATATAAAAGTCCTCCCATCACCACAGAGGTCCCCAGTCACATAGAGCCCCCCAGTCACACAGGTCCCCATCACAGAGAAACCCAAATTAAACAGTTTCTCCTTAACCCCTTCAATACCGGGCCATAGGGGATTTCTTGAACAACCCCTCGCCGATGAGACTGGACGTCACACAACGGGCACCACCCGCGATTGCCGTCGGGCACCCGCGATTACCGCTGATCACGGCAGGGGTGTGGATCTGTGTGTGTAAACACACAGATCCACCTCCTGTCAGCGGTGAGGAGACTGATGTGTGTTCCTAGTACAGAGGAACACACATCGGTCTCCTCCCCCTGCGAGTCCCCCTCCCCTACAGTTAAAACATACTTTAGGAAACATTTTAACCCCTTCAGCGCCCCCTAGTTTTAACCCTTTCCCTGCCAGTCACATTTACACAGTAATCAGTGCAGTTTTATAGCACTAATCGCTGTGTAAATGTGAATGGTCCCAAAAACGTGTCAAAAGTGTCCGATATGTCCACCGCAATGTCACGGTCACAAAAAAAAAACGCAGATCGCCGCCATTACTAGTAAAAAAAATAAAAATAAAAATGCCATAAATCTATCACCTATTTTGTAGACGCTATAACTTTTGCGCAAACCAATCTATATACGATTATTGTGGTTTTTTTAACCAAAAATACGTATCGGTCTAAACTGAGGAAAAAAAAGTAAAAAAAAAAATTGTGATATGTATTAAATAAAAAAGTAAAAAATATTGTTTTTTTTTTAAATTGTCGCTCTTCTTTTGTTTATAGCGCAAAAAATTAAAACCGCAGAGATGATCAAATACCACTAAAAGAAATCTCTATTTGTGTGGGGAAAAAAACATAACTATTAAATTTGGGTACAGTGTTGCATGACCGCGCAATTGTCATTCAAAGTGCAACAGCGCTGAAAACTAAAAATTGGTTTGGGCAGGAAGGGGGTGAAAATGCCCTGTATGGAAGGGGTTAACATTAGAGGCCTGCATTTTGTCTCCAGCAAAGGTGAGGGGTCTTGAGTAGGTAGACTTCTGTAGTCTCCTAAATGTTGGGAACAACCCTGCATGCCAATGAAAAAAATGTAGTTGCGCTGTGATAAGCTATATAAAAGGAACTGCAAAATCTGCAACAAAGTGATGATAAAAAATGCAAATGAAGCAATAACCAATGTGTTAAACATAAGTTTAGTGAAATCCAAAGAAAACACAATTAAAATGAATTCTTCTGCGATTCAAAAGTAAGTTAATCCACCACCAAAAGTGAAGACACCACAAGGAATGCAGGCTTACCAGATTGCAAGCAAAGATAGCTTGCAGCTGTAAACCCCAGCCCGGGCCTTTAACAGGGACTGCAGCACTTGCCAGTGGCGATAATCAACGGATCCTCAAAAAAACAAAGGCCCCCAGGCAGATGAGATACCCAAAAAGTAATAGGACTCACAATAGTGAAATACCGTAGATAAAGTGTAAAATTTAATGAGATAAAACACTTACAAGAGAAGGATCGTATAAGCAGCATAAAAACAAAATCGGCCGGCTAAGCGAACGCCGTCCGCTCGGACTGTCACGCGATAACGTCAGCACGTCTCCTCTCCCTATGCCACCTGTCATGAATCAGGGTCATGTGTTTCCATGGTGTGGGTGAGCCAGGTGCCATCACTGAAGCAACCCCCCCCCCCAGCACTATAGCAACTTATGATGCTAATCCTGGGCAAATTGGATCCCATGCTCCCAGCGCCACAAGGGAAGCAGGATGGTACCCTGGTTAATAAAGTGTTTTAGCATTCCAGATACACTGCCTCCAACAGGGGTTAACAGACACTGGCAACAAAAAAAGCCCGTTACCCAGCATATTTACCCGACCACAAACAGCATGTCCCAGCATATTTACCCGACCACAAACAGCATGTCCCAGTTTTGTTGCCAGAGTCCTCAGTGTAGTGGAAGTTTTTTTTTAGCTCTGCCGTTCTGTATTCTAGAAGATTTTTTCTGCTGGTAGATTCATGCTGGAAATGTTAGAATGGGATTTTAGGTTAACACATTACTAGCCTTAAAACTGTTCCATTCCCCCTCTTAATACCTATGTTGACTAACCTGTGTTGGAAAGATAAATATACCTACCTATTTTCTGACTAACCTGGTGCAGTCACGTGATCTCCACTGTGTCAGCCAACGGCATCTGCAGGGAAGAGGAGAGAGCACCCATAGGCTTCAATCCATTGTTGGTATTACCTCTCCTGTCCTGGAGCCATGCTGGCTGACACAGGGGAACCGGATAATGTGACTGTACTAGAGCAGCCTGAAAATACGTAAGTATTTACATCTTTTGACACATGTTGGTTAGCATAGATGTTGAAGGGGAACAATTTTACAGCTAATTAGCTGCAAGCTGAATTTCCACTTTCAATCCTTGAAGTTTCTCCAGTCAGTAAATATTGGAGGTTTTCACAGTTTATACTGGTGTTGTGACAACCCTGAAATTCTTGACGTTTTTCCAGTCGTCTTTAACTACTGGCAGATGCAAGCCAGACGTGGAAATCCTGAAAAGCTCTTCCGTTAGCCAAGCAGTGCAGGTTTCTAGTTCATGAACTGTAAAGGTATTTTCTCTGCAGCAGTCCTGCATTTGGCAGTGACTACCTGTCTGTGTTTCAGTTCACACAGGACTTGACTGTTCAGTATACCTATAAATTCTTTATGGACTTTTTGTCTAGAGTTGAGACAGTTTACATGTACGTGTCTCTGCAGCTCACCGTTGTGAGTACCTCGAAGGCTTGTGCTGGGTTGAGGTCACCCCTGGAAACAAAGAAGAATGGCGGCACATCCAGAGGTAAAATCCAGAATTTTAATGAAAGTCCGTAAAATCAAGCTAACATGACAAACATCAATCCCAAAAAAAAGGAGCTCAGTGGACACATTTCACACAGACGTGCTTTTTCATCACTCATCACAGGTGGCTTTGAGCAGTGTGTTTCCCGCTCTTTCTCTTGAGGTTACCCCTGTTTGATACTGATGCTAGGTATTTGGTGTTTTTGTTATGCCAAAGTATCTATAGCGGACTAGCCATTTCCTGTGGGGAGTGAAGATTCCCTTTTTATGCTGGGCTTGTTTTATACTTGACAACGAGAGAAGCAAGATCTTTGAATTGCATCCCCTGAGTGTGCAAGTATCCCCATGGCACTTCGATGAAGGTATTTATGCTGCTTGTATGTCTTGGTGCAATTCTTCTCACAACTTTCCCAATTGAACAGCACAAAATCACCCATTGAAAAAGATCTCAGGATGGAATTTCAGAATGACTTTAGAGGGGACTCTACTTAAAATTGGATCCTGTACTGGCAAGAAACTGAGAAGAAGAGCATTTGCTTGCTTCTGGTTTGCTTTGGTACATGCAGACATGTTCAAGACAATCAGTTCATCCGAACAATAGAGTGAGAAATATGTGTGCTCTAAGATACTCTTCTTCTGTGGACAACTTTTCAAAGTCCATTAACAATTGCTTGAAAAAACATCCTTCAAAACAGAAGATCGTCTTTGACACACAATAGGTCATCTCTTGAAGAAAATGGTTTACAACAGCAGGACAACATGGTGGGTGCTAATTTCCATCCCTCACGAGCAGAAAAATTAGGCTACAATATGAAAAAGGTCCAGTTTGATGAATCTGCTGTGACATTCAGAGAGAGTGTAGTCTAAGGCCTCGTACACACGATCAAATCTGTCTGCTGGAAACGGTCTGCTAGACCGTTTCAGCAGACAGATACGATCGTGTGTACGGGCAAACAGACGTATTTTGCCACCCGACAGATTTCAAAGCATGCTTTGAAATCTGTCGGCTGGGAACCCGTCCGCCCGACATGTCTGCTGGTTAGTATGCTAACCAGCAGACATGTCTTCTCGCACACGCGCCGAATGATTTCGACGCATGCGCGGAAGTGTTTTACTTCCTGGTGCGGTGACGTGGCGGCGTCAACGTCACCGCAACGTCACCGACACGTCAGCGCGCTGTCTGCTGGCGGGGATTTTGGTTTGCTCATGTGTACACGTGAGCAAACCAAAATCCCAGCAGACAGATTTGTTCAAATCGGTCGGTGCGACCGATTTGAACAAATGGATTTACTTGTGTGTACGAGGCCTTAGAATCTGGTGTGCACATAAAAAATCTTTGGATTCCATAAAATAATTTGTCCACATTTCTGGCATACGTTATTTGAGCGTTATTGACTGTATACCCCATTTCCCCTATGTCTAAAGTGACCGATGAGTGCAGGTGTTACAGGCATAACACTTGGAGGTGTCTTGAAAAATACCTGTGAGTGATGCCAAACTTCTTTTCAAAAGCTTATTTCCTTACAGCAGTGACATGCAAAAATGACCTGCAAAGTTTAATGAAAAGCGCAAAATGTGTGTAGAATAGGCAGGTTTGGTTTAATTGGTATACCAAGTAGGCTTTTTTGGGAGGGATGGGGGGTATAAAAAAAATGACCTTCCCCAAATATTGTGCTAGGTAAATTGGTGAACCAGAGCTTTTGCTAAGGGTAAGAATGGGTTTGATAATAAAGTTGTCAGTGCCTTCACCCAGGACAGGGCCTCTATGAGAAATTAATCAGTGATCTAATCAAAGTAATTGGGCGTAGAATAACTACTGCACCAGCGTATAACTAACCATAGGTGAATAGGTTTGAAAATTATACATACATATATCCAATGTGCAAACAGGTATTATAGCAAAGGGGCCCAACAAGAGTCATTGTGCAATTGTGGACATATACCCAGCTATATATATTTATTCATAAAGATAACTCCAGATGAATGTTTCAGCAAAGTTCAGTTGCAGCAGCCCCTGAGGAGGATCATGCTCTTGTGTCCATCGTCGTGTCGGAAAGACAAGATCAGCAGTGATAGGGAGATCCTCCACTAATTTTCCAACCGGCCTGGAATGCAGATTCTCACTGATAGAAACTGGTGTGTGTCACTGGAACTCAGTCACTTATCTACTCTGCCTTTTAGTCCCCAAAAGTTTCTAATCTATTATGCAGACCTCTAACTGCCAGAAGTGGCTGTTGGATGCCTATCCTGGCCCTATCCTATGCTGGTTATCAAGTCCTAAGCTAAAACTAAATATAGAATTCTGAACCAGAAGGAACAGGGTTAACTAAAATATAATAATACTATAATAAGAGCTGCATATACACTCTAGTTCAATACCTACTAATATACTGGTAGGTGACCACTACATGCATACATTAGCACAGACTTTGCTATCTGGCACTGTGTATGTGAGACAATATGATAGAAGGGCTTCTGTTACAAGAATTTACAAACACACTCAAGAAGCTATGGGCAGCTGTAGTCAAACTAGTAGAACTATTAGAACTTAGGAATACTTGCATTTTAGTCTCTGTTTCTGGTCTGGGTGAAAATACAACAGCAGCAACTCCCCAGTAGGGATGAGCCGAACACCCCCAGGTTCGGTTCGCACCAGAACCTGCGAACACACCAAAAGTTTGTGTGAACTTTAGAACCCCATTAAAGTCTATGGGACTCGAAGGTTTGAAATCTAAAGTGCTAATTTTAAAGGCTAATATGCAAGTTATTGTCCTAAAAAGTGTTTGGGGACCTGGGTCCTATCAATGCAAAAAAAGTTTTAAAAACTGACGAAATATTCCTAGTTTCCCGTGCTTAGAACTGTCCCTGCACAAAATGTAATTTCCGAAGAAAAAAATCATTTAAAGTCACTCGTGGCTATAATTAATTGTCGGTTCCTGGCAATACAGAGAAAAGTCATTCATAAAAAAAAATGTGTGGGGGTCCCCCCAAGTTCAATTACCAGGCCCTTCAGGTCTGGTATGAATATTAAGGGGAACCCAGCGTCAAATAATAAAAAAGAATGATGTGGGTTTCCCCCAAAATTTCCATTCTAGACCCTTGAGGTCTGGTATGGATTTTAAGGGGAACTCCACCCCAAGTTAAAAAATAAATGCTGTGGAGTTTCCCCCCAAAAATCCACACCAGACCCTATTTTTTTATTTTTTATGAATGGCTTTTCTCTTCGATTTTATTGTTTCACTTTAAGCATTATTAAAATCACTGCTACCAAAAAAACTGCAGTTTTTAAAACTTTTTTTGCATTGATACATGTCCCCTGGGGCAGGACCCGGGTCCCCAAATACTTTTTAGGACAATAACTTTCATATTAGCCTTTAAAATTAGCACTTTAGATTTCAAAAGTTCAAGTCCCATAGACTTTAACAGGGTTGTAAAGATCACAAGAACTTGCCACGAACACCCCAAATTGTTCGCTGTTCTGCGAACAGGCAATGTTCGAGTAGAACATGAGTTTGACTCGAACTCAAAGCTCATCCCTACTCCCCAGGGCAGGAATATGTGTCTGAGATGGGGACAGCAAGTACATACAGAAGAATGACCAAACATTATCCTTTGGAAATACTTTAAAGTTAACATTGCTTAAAATAAACCTAAAATTATCATAACATAATATAAGGGCAATGCAAACATGTATGCATTTATTTAAATAATATATTTATTTTCTTTAGCGCTGAAGGTGGTATTTAATATGCAAATACCATTTGCATCGTCTGCTATGTAGATACAGTTATTCTTTAAAATTCAGTGATAACTTCACTCATTCTGTTATCCTTGAAGGTTACACTACATTCAGCACTCACGACTGTGTGTGCCTGATTTTTAAATGATTTATTCCATTATGATTCATACCTTACTTTGTTATGATGAGCAATGCAGTGAAGCATGATATAAACAGAGATATCAGTAGCAGCTCAGGAAATATGCCTTCTGTGTTATGCTAGATAAATATGTACCTTGGATTATTTAATTGTGCACTGTACACGAGGCGTATATTAAAATAGGGTCCCTCAAATTGAGCCTATGAAAGATTACATTTCCATACCCTAAAAGTACAAAAAGTGATGGCTAGGTGTCTTGGCAGTGTTACGAATAGCCTTAGAGGATAAGATAGTATAAAACAAAAAGTATTTGATTGTAAACAGAAACTGTTCATAGATCATAGCATTTTTTTTTTTTTTTTTTTAATGAAGTCCAATATTCTTAAAGAAAAGTAACATTACAATACATTTGTACATTTGTACATTTGCCCTATATTGATTATTTTCCTTAGAATTCTTGCTAATTGACTGCTGATATAAAGATATATAGATCTCCTATAAGCCAGCTGGAGATGGCATTGTAATTATTTATTAATAGACTTACCCATGGACTTGCATAAAAGTGACCCTCTTATGGTAGAAATATGGGGCTGCCATTGTTTTTTTGAATATGCTAATTGCCTGGTTAAGTCTTTCTTGAAGCCAAAGCATTTTGTGCCCTATATGGGATCATTTGGGGAATATAAAAACGTAATAACATGGTCAGTAATGGGCAAGTTTAAACATGTAGAAATATTTTTTTTTTTTTTTAAAGATTATCAATCACCAATGGATATCTAATATTCTGCAGTTTTACCTTTTTAGACATTTTTTTTTTATTATTTAATGATATGCATTAAATAACACAAGATGAAAATATAACCAGAATGAATACAAGTAGTCTATTAGGGACAATCTTCCATAACACACATTAAAAAAAATACAAGAATCAGAACTTGTGAGCATCGCCTGCAAGCTATCCTTTTAGACACTTTGAGGCTGGGTTCACATATGAGCATGCTGTGGCTCACAGCAGGAGTCTGGTGCGTCCTCATTTTCAGTTCTGCTTTCAGCTCTCCTTTTTGGCTGAATTTGGACCTGAAATGGACCAAAAGATGAGTGTTCCTGTGCAAATCGCCCCAGAGCGGCTCCGGAGATGTGTGAACCGGCTCCATAGAGAGCCAGTCACAATCTCCTGCTATTGCGAATTGGATGCAGAGCACCTGCATCCAATTTGCACTAGTGTGAACCCAGTCTGAGGGTATACACACTATTTCTGTGAGGTAAGGCCATATATTTCTGAAAAGAGGCTCTGTTGAGGGGAAGAGGGGTGGATTACTGTTACAGGTGTGAAGTTCAGGCACCTACTTCCAGGTAGTGCCAGAGCTTGCCAATTAGCCTCAACCCTATAGCCTATTGGCCCCAACTGTACATTCCTATTTTCCCATCACTTTGATGGACAGCCCTTCAGGCCACTAGGAAGGGGCAGGCAAGTTTTAGCTCTCAAAGTGCTAATGCTTTACCTGCCAAAACAACCTTAGATTTAACCATGACAGTAGGGTTTTGCAGGCTGCGGCAGGTTATTGCCATCACATGTAACTCCTCATTCTTGCATATTTTATTGACCCATTGCATTTTTTTAAAGTGTAGATTATAAATATCCATTCCCAGCTGCTTCTCTTAATATATTTGCAAAGTTCTACATTGCGTTTTCCACTTTTGTATTATCCTTTCATCTTGTTGGAGTTGATTAGAAAGTAAATAGCCTGAGAAAACTAAGTGTTGTTTTTGACTAGTGTGTGCCATAGTTCCCAACAGCAGATGCTTCAAATCTTTTCAGTTTATGTCTGTTCATGGTACACTTAGGCACTAAATGAATAGCAGTTATAATGTGTAGACATGTACAGAATTGGAAACTGTAGGCACTCTCTATAGAAATGCCAGCAAGCTAGCTTAATAGAGTTTGCATCATTGGAAATCTCATTGCCAGTGATAACCAGGTTTTAAGCACCCAGCAGTGCAGAGAATCAAATTACTAAACAGTGTATAATTTTCTGTAGTGTTGCTAAGTAAAATCAGACTGAGCAGATTCTATTCTCGAATAAAATTCTGCTAGTGTTGACAATAGTAATTTGAACCAAATTTGTTCCTTCATATGCAAATTGGCAATAGTGTGGGACTCTTTGAGCATAACAATTCCTTATTTAAACACTACACCCCAATGCAGTTTCTGTTCTGATTATTTCATCTGCATTGTATAATTGTCTCCAAAGTTCACTTGCATACACAATTGTCAGTAAATTAAATGGCTGCTTAGGTCACAGATTCTAGCAAATTAAGTGCACAATCCTTTTAGTACACACATGGCTTATAATTACGGTATAATTTACTAATAGTTCTTGATCAACCATGGTTTTTATACTAAGTAATTTTAATCAAACTAAAAAGACAATGGAAAATATTTACCACAAAATCCATCTCATGGTAACGTTCAACTTTTGGGAAGCTATCGGAAGATCAAGTTTCTTCCCGACTTGGCTTCAGGTAGATGGCAATGCCTGTGTTATCAACACTGTGGGATTGTGGAAGTCCAACTAGTCATTGTTAAAGAGGAACTGAACTCTGAAAGCTGTGCACCCCAAAAAATTAGAAGGAGGACAAATTATTAATGCCAAGCATTTTCAGGTGGTCTCCCTGCAGCTGATCATTTCCATGCTGTATTTCTGGTGTGTCTGCTGTAGGCAGCAATCTTGGTTGAAGCTTTTCCTTCCTCCTGTCACAACTATTCTTCATGTTGGAGGATATGACATCAAGTCTCACTACTGAAGCTCTGAGATCAGCTGTCAAAGGTAGCAATGCCGTTTATCATACACTACAGACAGGGCCGGTGCTATCACTAGGCAAACTAGGCAGCTGCCACTGGTGTTCCTACACTCTTCTCTCTGCAGCAAGCATCGAAGTTTCAGCATCAGCAGGCAGCCTCCGCTCCATTTGCACATAGTGTCAGAGGCACAGCGGAGGACTGTGTCTGTGTCTCGACTCCAATCAAAATCAAAGCAAGCAAACATTCATTGATGGGCACTGGTTGGCTGCATTTGATGGTCGCTGGTGAGGCTGAATTTGATGGTCGCTGGTGAGGCTGAATTTGATGGTCGCTGGTGAGGCTGAATTTGATGGGCGCAGGTGAGGCTGCATTGATGGGCGCTGGTGGGCAGCATTTAATGAGCGCTTCATTAAAAAGGTGGGGTTTACATGTGCACGGAAAAGGGGGTGGGGTCAAGGGTGGAGCCAGGGGGGCGTCAAAATAAGGTTTTCTTTAGGGTGTCAAAAATCCTTGCACCAGCCTTGACTACAGATATACAGCTATGTTGTAGGCACAGGAGTGCCTAGGCTTACTCAGATACCAGGAAATGCTCTGCTATTTTTTAGGAGGAATTCCAACAGAAGGAACATTTCAGGGTAGTGCTGTGGAACAGTTAACATTTCTAGGTGTTGTGACCTAGAACATCTTCTTCTCTTTTGAGTCCAGTTCTAACTTAAACAGCTACAATGTTTTTTTAACGACCCAGTGCACATCTAGAACTCAAATATACGTTTTGGCTACTTAGTGTTCTTTAGGTGTTTCTGTTCATCTTTTGTTATGGAGACTGCTGCCTAGGTTTAGACACTGTAGGACTGAGCAAAAGCATTAACAATATTACAATCCAAAGTGATGAAAAGAGTCAAAAGCCAGAGAAGGAAGTCAGAACCATGGGACCAGAGACTAGATGTCATGTCACTAGTGAATGGCAATGTCTCCAATTCAGATTTTTTTTTCCCACCGCAGCTCCTGATGATGGATGTAGAGTTATACAGTTGACACTAATGAGCTTAAGCCCCCGCAGGTTACACAAGAGAAGTAGATATAAAGGATGACCAACAGAGACAGACTCAAAATGAACAGGCATCCCTCTTGTCTTAAAATGTATTGTAACTTTACTGCTTACCTTCATATTTTAAAGCGCTGTGTGAATCATTGGGGCTGTATAAATCCTGTGTAATAACAATGATAACAGAACATTTCAGGAATAGCCACAATGATGCATGCATTTACAAAACCTAATGCTGGAACAGAAGGTTGCCAGCCAGGATTAGCACTCAAGACTGAAGAAAACTGACAACAAATGGATCGAAAGGTTGCTGGGAGCAACCACGCAGATAAAAGCAACAGGGCAGTTTGTATCCAAATAGAAATATGCTAGAACAGCAAACAGACCAGAGAAAAGTGAAACATTTAGGAAACAACACAGAAGCTGAACACAGTAATAGAGTAGGAAAAGATTGGGGGAATCTCGCGCCAAAATACAATGGGGGGGGGGGAATAATACAAAAGTGAACTAAGAGCTGCTCCCTAAATAATACAGAGTACTGAATTATACATATAAACAAGTGGAAAATAAGGGGCGCTAACTGCTAATATATTGAGCATAAAATATACAACATAAAAGTGAACAATATAAGTGAAAATCGTGCCACAGCAATATATGAGCAAATATATGACAGAACAGTGGATACAATATTAGTGCAAATAACAATAGACAATAAATGTCTAAACAAAGTCCATCAAAAAAATTAAGATGTGCAATGATGTGCTGGAAAACAATTTTGATCTTAGGAAGTGCTCTGTGTTAAATCTTCCAAATAAGATATTCCACCTTCACCAAAGTGCCACCTCAAGTGAGGATAGATGGCTCCTTACCCGATGGTGTTGACCTATTAATTAAAATAAGGTCAAATGAGCTCGAGGGTCAGCTGCTATCCGTAGAGGACTCGATTTCAAACCCAGTTGATAATAGATTTCATAGAAGGAAAAGAACAGCTTCCATAGTATAAAGCCTTTTATTATGGAAAAAATGCTATAGATACAGTGCCAAGTGGCCTCTTACTTGGAGTGGTGCCCGTGTTCCCGGCACTGAGGCTGTAGATATGTAGGGATATGGAGAGAGATGGTGAGGTAAGCTGGTGAAGCCGGCGTGCGTTCCACCGCCGTCAGCTTGAGAACCAGGAAACCGGAAGTGGCTAGTAGTGCGTGCCCAGGTACCGCCTCGACGTACGAAGCGCTTCCTGATGACGACAACAACGAAACGTACGTCGAGGCGGTACCTGGGCACGCACTTCTAGCCACTTCCGGTTTCCTGGTTCTCAAGCTGACGGCGGTGGAACGCACGCCGGCTTCACCAGCTTACCTCACCATCTCTCTCCATATCCCTACATATCTACAGCCTCAGTGCTGGGAACACGGGCACCACTCCAAGTAAGAGGCCACTTGGCACTGTATCTATAGCATTTTTTCCATAATAAAAGGTTTTATACTATGGAAGCTGTTCTTTTCCTTCTATGAAATCTGTTATCAACTGGGTTTGAAATCGAGTCCCCTACGGATAGCAGCTGATCCTCGAGCTCATTTGACCTTATTTTAATTAATAGGTCAACACCATCGGGTAAGGAGCCATCTATCCTCACTTGAGGTGGCACTTTGGTGAAGGTGGAATATCTTGTTTGGAAGATTTAACATAGAGCACTTCCTAAGATCAAAATTGTTTTCCAGCACATCATTGCACATCTTAATTTTTTTGATGGACTTTGTTTAGACATTTATTGTCTATTGTTATTTGCACTAATATTGTATCCACTGTTCTGTCATATATTTGCTCATATATTGCTGTGGCACGATTTTCACTTATATTGTTCACTTTTATGTTGTATATTTTATGCTCAATATATTGGCAGTTAGCGCCCCTTATTTTCCACTTGTTTACAGTAATAGAGTAGACTAGTATGTTCCAGCAAGAAACAAAGATGCACCCCATTAACCACTTAAAGACCCCCGCACGCACATATACGGCCACAACATGGCTCGTACAGGCACAAGGGCGTAAATTTACGTCCCCGCCTGAGTGCGGTTCGGGGGTCCCATCGGGACCCCCTCCGCGGCGTGCGGGGGTCTCCCTACCTCTGGAAGCGATCCGGGATCTGCGGGCGGATGTCCGTGTTTTCCGCCCCCCCCGCGATCGCTCCCAGCCAATGGGAGCGCGCTCCCAGCCTGTCACTTCCTCCTCCTGTGTTTACACAGGAAGGAGGAAATGATGTATTCTCTCATCGCAGCGCTGTTTCCCAGCGCTGCTGATGAGAGAAGACATGACAAGTAAGTGTGCACCAACACAACACTGACACACACTCACATAGGCATATTAACCCCTTGTGATCGCCCCCCCCCACCCCCCTGTCACAGTGTTACTGAATGCAGTGATTTAATCACTGCATTTAGTGTCAGTGTGACAGGCACTGTAAAAAACAGTTAGTGTTAGGTTCAGGATAGCCCCCCCCACCCCCCCTAATAAAGTTTTAACCCCCTGATCACCGCCCTAGTTAACCCTTTCACTCCCTATTGCCAGCGTCACTAAGCGATCATTTTTCTGATCGCTGTATTAGTGTCGCTGTTCCCGCTAGGTAGCTATTTTTTTTTATTGCGATTTTTTTTTTTTTTACTAAAGACATGTGGCTAAATAAATTTTGGCCTAAATGTTTGACTAAAATTTAGTTTATTTGATTTTTTTTTAACAAAAAGTAAGAAATAGTGTTTTTTTTTCAAAAATGTCGCTCTATTTTTGTATATAGCGCAAAAAATAAAAATCGCAGAGGTGATCAAATACCACCAAAAGAAAGCTCTATTTGTGGGAAGAAAAGGACGCAAATTTTGTTTGGGAGCCACGTCGCACGACCGCGCAATTGTCTGTTAAAGCGACGCAGTGCCGAATCGCAAAAACACCTTGGGTCATTTACCAGCGTATTGGTCCGGGTCTTAAGTGGTTAAATAGCAAATATACATTAATATGAATTACCTTCCCAATCATATGTAAATACATTTTATTGCATATTTGTTCATACTATTCAAATACTGTACACCCATTATTGACATAAATGAAAACCTTTGTTTTTTAATTGTTGTTTTTACTGTATTTGGCTTCATACTATTACCAATAAAATGGATCTATCACAAGATATTTTTTTTCATGTTATGTATATGTTAAAGGGGTTGTAAAGGAAAAAAAAATGTTTTCCCTAAATAGCTTCCTTTACCTTAGTGCAGTCCTACTTCACTTACCTCATCCTTCCATTTTGCTTTTAAATGTCCTTATTTCTTCTGAGAAATCCTCACTTCCTGTTCTTCTGTCTGTAACTCCACACAGTAATGGGAGGCTTTCTTCCTGGTGTGGAGAAAGCCTCTTGAGGGGCCGAGCAGGAGTGTCAGGACGCCCACTAACACGCAGCTATTTTCTCTATCTGCAAAGTAGAGAGTGTCCTGACTTGCCTGCTTGCCCCCTCCCCCTTCACGAGGCTTTCTCCACACCAGGAAGAAAGTTAGACAGAGAACAGGAAGTGAGTATTACTCAGAAGAAATAAGGACATTTAAGCAAAATTGGACTGGGCTAAGGTAAAGGAAGCTATTTAGGGAAAAAAAAATCCTTTACAACCCCTTTAATGTGTAAGTCCGCGTACACACGATCAGACCTGTCCGATGAAACTGGTCTTAAGACTAGTTTCATTGGACCAATTCGATGGTGTGTACGGCCCATCGGACCATTGTCCATCGGACAAAAGTTTTAAGACTTGCTTCAAAATCTGTCCGACGGACAGATTTGAAGGTTAGTACACCAAAGCATCGGACCAAGAACCCGCGCATGCTCAGAATAAAGTCGACGAATGCTTGGAAGCATTGAACTTCCTTTTTTCAGCGCGTCGGTGTGTTCTAAGTCACCGCATTCTTGTCTGATTCGATTTTTGGTCCGATGGTGTGTACACACATCAAACCACTTCAGCCTGGTCCGATAAAAACGGTCCAGTTTCATCGGACCAGTCTGATTGTGTGTACGTGGCCTATGTGTAGCACATGTACTTGTTTCCTCTTATAAAGATCACAATGCCTGCATCTGCTCTTCTCTCTAGAACTATTTTGTTTAGGCATTGTCCAAGGTTAGCATCAACTGAGATGCTGGCTCAGAACTGACACAATGATGTAAATCCTGGTGTGTGTGTGCAGTTGTTGGCCATGTTCACAAATGTCTCACACAGATCAGTTTCCTGCTGCAACTTAACTTGTGGCTACAAAATTACAATTCTTAAGTCTCATCACCAGGGAAGAAGAAATGCTTCCTCCTGCCTGTAGCTGACTGATGACATTATCCCAGCCTAGTCAAAGTTCCTATACTGGAGCTTAATGTCATTCTAAAGCCTAAACATGTTTTATCTTAAAGTGGATGTAAACCCCAGTAATCCTCTTTTATTTTTAATTTTTTTTTTTTTTTAAAGTGTATTTTTGTGCGTGAACTCGAGAGAGAGGAGCCGGACTGCAGGAGTTGGGAGTAGGCAGACCCTCCCCCCGGAGGCATTCGCCATCCTTCTCCATGCCCCTGGTGGCAATGGCGGGTGTGAAGGGGGGCCTCCCACTCACCCCGCCCTACCTGCTCCTCTTGGACCCCAATGGGGCAGAGGGACTCCCCCTATGAGGGAGTGAGGGGGCCTAGCCCACCCAGCCAGCCCCGTAGGTCCTTCACCTCTCTTTATTTTAAGAGACCGCATGGCCAAAGTGCGTGTGTTTTTAAACCAATTTCGTGTGCGTGCAAGTGTGGTGGTTTTTTGGGGGGGGGGTTGGCGTACTAAGCACAGGCGTACCCTGCATAGCAGCACACCCACCGGGAGCCGGGCTGAGACCACCAAACTCAATTCACATGTAGCCGAGACTGGGCTCCGAACCCTTGGCTGCAGAGGTGAATGGCTTGTCAACGCAGTGCCAATCACGTTGAGCCACCACAGCTCCCTAGTAATCCTCTTTTAATGTTCAGCGCAAATTAACAGAATTCCAGATAAAAACTTGCCAAATTATAAAGTCCGTTTCTCTGTTATTGCTTTCAGTAAAAGGTTATTTACAAATCTAGCTTGGACATGTTTATCATAACACGAGGTGATCCAAAGTTCATTGTATATTACCAGGATGTGTTATGTGGGGGAGGGGTGGATTTCTCACTTTTTAAACCTCATGTTATGATAAACATAACATATGATAAACATGTCCAAGCTAGATATGTAAATAACCTCTCACTCAAAGCAAGGAGAGAGAAAACTGACTTTTTATTTAGGCAGATTTTTATATGGAAGGCTGTCATTTTCACTGAACATTACAAGAGGATTACTCAGATCTGGATTAACTTTGTGTGGCAAGACTGGGCACAGATGATAGGAAATCTTATACTCTACATTGTGACAAAAAAAATAAAAAAAACATTTTTTAGGTTTACATCCACTTTAATGCATTCCCTGCATGTTTAGGTAGCAGTATTCCCACTTCAGCCCCCCACCCCCTTTTATACGTAGTGAACTTTTCATGCGATCCAGTGCTGTGCCTATCTGTAGTGGCTCTCCCTACTCTCATAACCTTTGCAGAGGCAATAGGAGCTAATGGCTCCTGCTGCTGTCAGTCAAATCCTGTGATGAGGGGGCGGGGCGAACCTACGCTGTCCTTTTCCATGGAGACAAGCAGCGTAGCTCGGAAGTGACCCCACAGGTGTGAAGCTTGCTATGGGGGCACACCAAGAGGGGGAGCCAACAGCGGGGAGACCCACGAATAGGAGGTTCAGGGCAGGTAAATATATACCTGTTTGTTATTAAAAAGAAAAATTGTGTAGGTCAGTGACCCAATAGATGCTTTCTGCATGTAGAAAGCCAGCTCACTGTGGACAATAGTGGGGTTATCAACTGGAAGGTTCAGAACGAGATCAGCCAAAGTATAAGGATGAGCTGAAAAGCTATACATTTTAAAGCATCTCAAACTTACTTCCTCTTCCAGGTTAGCAAGTTGGTACTGAAGGAGCTTGTACACAAGGAGGCTGTGTCATGTATGTGTTTAGAGCCAGAGGTCTAAATAGAGCTCAGAGTATGGCTAAAGAAAATGGGTAAAACTTGCATTTAACACACTGCCTTATTGCTTTTATCACATGTGCTGCTATTTGGAGGACCGGGGAAGTCAAAACATAAGCATAAAGCTCAACTTCAAGAATGACACAAACACTACCCTTGAAGTGGGACCCACCAACAATGCAAGGGCTAAATGCTTGTTAACTCTAGGATAAGGAATACAGTATGAAACATATCTCACTCTGGTAGGCTCCTCTCTCATCCGTGTGACATATGCCTCACAGGCTTCTTTTATAAGGTGCTCTGGGCCCTGTTCACACTTAATGATCTCAGCATTCCAACAGCCATTGTACAGGATGACTGCAAGGAACTGCCCACAAGCAAGAGCGAAGGGTGCAGGTAGCCTGCTGGCGTAAGGAGTAAGTTAAATATTACACCATCAAGCCATACATTGTAAAAATATCCTGATGAACAGGCCAACATTTGCCTAATGTGGGGCCCTGTCAACCCCTTCCCGCCCAACATCCTTTGATTTAATAGTCGAGAAGTCAGACAGAAAACTGTTGACCACTCATTCAATCAAAATACAATTACCTATCTGGTGAGATTCAGCATTCAGTGTATTGCCAGCTTTATGATCTCCTAGAGTTAACAAGCACATTAACCGCTGCCTGCCTTGCCACAGTACATTTTACTGCAGCAGGACATTACAGGGTAAGCTGGATCACGTACATGTATCATGTGATAGCTGTGGGCCAATCACAGCATAACTATATGAATGACAGCAGTTATGAATGAAATTCATTCATAACAGCTTTAACATTGTGATCACAGACACAGCTGGTGCCCAGGATTGCTATGCGATCACATGATTATTGATCACAATGTCAACAAGGCTTATTTTTATTTATAACAGCTGTGATTCCTATTGTGATGGTGTGATTGGCCCACAACAATCACAAATAATCAAATAAAAACTGATGAAAGTATGTAAAAAAAAAAAAGTTTGTAAATGCTGATGTTAAAATATTGAGGAAATGTTATTTAAAGTCACCTGATAACTGCCACACCGGTCAAATGACTGCACTGGTGACAGGTATGTAAAAAAAAAATGTGGAAAAATAAAATTTCCAACTTCCTAACACACACCATGGGCCAGATTCTCGTAGATCTGCCCTTTTTTTGCGTAGCGTAGCTTATCCCCTTTACGCTACGCCTCCGCACTATTTACGGGCAAGTGCTGTATTCTCGAAGCACTTGCTCCGTAATTTGCGGCGGCGTAGCGTAAAGGGGACGGCATAAGGCCGCGTAATTCAAATAGGGAAGAAGGGGGGTGTGCTGTATTTAAATTAAGCGCGCCCCCACGCCGAACGAACTGCGCATGCGCCGGCCCTAAACGTAGCCCACTGCGCATGCTCCATAGTATGCCGCAAATACATTGGTTTAGATGGCAACGTAATTAATGTACAGGCCTATTCGCGACGAGTTACGCAAACGATGGAAACGACGGAAAAACACGACGGAAAAACACGATGCTGTCCCGACGTCCATACTTAACATGGCTTACGCCGGACCTATGCAAGGTTACCCCTCATATAGCAGGGGTAACCTTATGCGTACGCAAACTACGTAGACGGCATGCAACTTCGTTCGAGAATCGGCATATCGTGCTCATTTGCATATTCGACTCTGAAATCGACGAGAACGCCACCTAGCGGCCAGCGTAGAATTGCATCTAAGATCCGACGGTGTAAGTAACTTACACCAGTCGGATCTACGCCAAATCTATGCGTAACTGATTTTAAGAATCCGTTGCATAGAGATACACAGGGCAAGAAACAGAGATACGACGGTGTATCTGGAGATACACCGTCATATCTCTTTTGAGAATCTGGCCCCATGCCTTTTACTAAATACCTCAGATTCTCTGCTTTCCAAACAGGGGTATATATACTTATATATTTTTTCATAATATATAATATCATTTGGCCTAAATTCATGAAGAGATTTGATTTTATTGGATATGTCTTATAACAGAAATTATATAAAAAAAAAGAAATACAAAACCCAGTGGGGATCAAATACCACCAAAATAACGTTTTTTTTTGTGTGCAAAAAAATATAGAAATTGAATTTGCAGTGTTGCATGACTATTCAATTGCCAGTTAATGTAGTACCCGTCAAAAGATTACTAACAGTAATGGCTTCCATATAAAAAAACAGACGAATAATACTTTTTTTTTTGTTTTTATTAAGATGTATAGGAATAAAAATACAATTTCCCATAAATGTGTAAAATATCTAAACCATAAGAAATGTGAGGTTTAGTGTAGACAAAAGAAGCTAAGATCAGAGGGGAAAAAATCCTGTACCTTTCTTTGCTGGGTAAGTATATCAATATTGATGCTCTTTAATGCTCTGCTTTAATGAGCCTGCTTTTTAGACCAAAACCTAATAAGAAACTGATGGATGTGTAGTGTAGCGCACACATTATTCATCAAATCAGGTAGAAGGTAGTATGTGTGTGTATATATGCAGATGGTAAATAAGCGGTTGATGGATTGAGACTACCTAGCGCATAATTAGTCAGCAGATTATGGCTTGAGGCTAGCCTCTTTGATTTTTGTTGCAGCAAAAAGCTACTAGAGTAGTTGTTTAGTGCACTTTTTTCCTACTTAATGGATGTAATAAACACACGAGGACTTTTCTCAATGAATAGATTATCTAACTTTGCCCCAAGGGGAAAAAAAACTGAAGGCATAGATTATAATTGGATGTGTAGGCATGAGCCATTGGCAATATTTATTTTCATTTTATTTTTTTAATCAAGCTGTAAACTAAGCAGAAAGTGAAGGACAGTCTCCCAAGTGAGAACTTAATTCGTAATCAAATTAAAGGTTCCAACCTTTTCTTTTCACGAAAAAAAAAAAAATCATTGTTAGCATGGCAGAACGAGATAGAAATGGAGCAAAAAATCTGATGCATTCTTATATTTTTTTGCTTTATTGCTAGCTGGAAATAAATAATTTTAATGGTGTTAAATGGCATCCTGTTATCTTTGTATTGCTTCCTTTGTGTGAAATATCTAGTGTTCCTGTCAGTCCCCGTGCTCTCCTATTTCAAACTGACCACACTAGGCATGAGTGTACATCCATCCCAGTGTGGCTCAGCCTGCCTCTCCTCCAATGATCTTGTTTTGAAGCTCTCCCTACACTAGGTATATGTTCCCAATTAAGGGATGGGGCGTGGGACTATACGAATGCACCTGGGTGTATTTAAAGAGTGATAGTAATATTAATGGCTCTGAGACCACAGAAACCATCCATCAAAAACAATTTATGTATAAAAATATAAATTTTAATATTACATGTTATTAAATACATACAGAAATTTAAAAGAACATGATCATATATTAGATTGAATATCACCATTGGTTGATTTCTATAATGTTATATACAGTAGGTCCGACATGTTTCACCCATTCAAGCTTCCTCAGGGACATGTATGTATATAAATCTCAATCTATGGATAAATAAATAAGAGTGTAATGAGTCATTTTAACAGTATGTAGTTAATATTTATGTCATACTCCTTAAGAAAAAATGTATTCCATGAATGAACATGAAGATGGGCGTAATAAATGTTCTGGTCATATAGAATATATATACCTGAAATAATTTTATCACAAAAAATGTTTTTCTCTAAGGTAAATGAAAAAAGGAAATTAAATTATTTATTATTATCGTTTTTTTCTTAACATATTTACACATATAATGTATAATTACCCCAAAATGATTGTATCTCACTGGCCACAAATTGTTCCAAAACTGTTGCGAGGTGGAATCGCAAATAGCGACTGGATCCCACAAGCTGGATGTGTGGAGCCAATCACTCCTAGTGGGGAATATATGAGTATATATTGAGACTATAATAACTATTATGATCGGGTTGCCGATCACAAAGAAGAAAAAAGGAAAGAGGGAGAAAAGGGATCATAGTCCCTACACTAGTGATCAATGTACTACGAGTTTTCCAACCCCACCTCTCCAAGCCCCTTTATGCAGCTAAGAACAGAGATTATGTGATCTATCCCTGAGGTCCCTCCTCTGGCTGGCCGTAAAGGACTGAGTCACATTCAAGGCCCTCTGCCTTACGCACAAATGTGTACAGGGCAACGCCCCCCCAATATTTATGTGAGAAAATAAAAAAACACAACCCCATTCGCGTTCTCCGATCACCTAACCAAAATCTACTACAAATCCCCAAGGCCCGCTACAAGACCAAAGGAGAACAATGATTCGCAGTCCAAGGACCTCGACTGTGGAACGCACTACCAACTAATGTACGAACGGAAGTGAATCACCAGGCCTTCAGGAAAAAACTCAAGACCCATCTATTCTGAAGGCCAAATTAGAAGGGAACGGATACCAAGTGCCTCGAGTCGATTCAGTTGGCATTTGTAGCGCTATAAAAGTTATTCACTCACTCACTCATTTATATAAAAAAATTATATTTATATAAAAAAATAATATTTATACACAAACACTTTGCCTTTAAATTCTATTTTAAACTAAATGAGTTGTTTTATAAGTTGATATAGAAAAATGACGGCTGGGTGGGACATTGGTCGATCAGAATGGATGTCATATGATGTACTCCCAGATTGCGGGCATGCTGTGGCATGATCTGTCACCGGCGGTGTCCATTGGATTTTCAGATATATGCCATAGTTTATAACTTTCCTATAGACTAAATAATATACACAGATGTTGGTTATTTTCACCAACAAAATGTGTCAGAATACATTTTGGCCTAAATTAATGAAGAATTATTTATTTGCAACATTTTAAAACACAAGGAAACTTTTATGTTTTTTTCAACATTTTGTGTCATTTTTTTTTTTTTAAGTTTAGCAAAAAAAAAAACACAGTTGTGAATAAATACTACTTAGGCCTCGTACACACGAGGGGATATGTCCGCTGAAAACGGTCCGATGGACCGTTTCAGCAGACATCTCCGATCGTGTGTATGGGCTAGCGGACAGATTTGTCCACCCGACAGATTTCAAAGCATGCTTTGAAATCTATCCGGTGGGAATCTGTCCGCCCGACATGTCTGCTGGTTAGTACACTTACCAGCAGACATGTCGTCCCGCACCGTCGCCGCGCCGCCGCTGAATGGATTCGGCGCATGCGCGGAAGTGTTTTACTTCCTGGTGCGGTGACGTGGCGGCGTCAACGTCACCGCCGCGTCACCGACACGTCACCACGCCGTCCGCCGGCGGGGAATTTGATCCGATGGTGTGTACACGCCATCGGATCAAACTCCAGATCGGACATATCCGATGGAAATGGTCCGCGGACCGTTTTCATCGGATATGTCCGATCGTGTGTACGAGGCCTAAAAGTAAGCTCCTTTTGTGTGAAAATGTTATATGGGTACAATGTTGCGTGACCGCACAAAGTGTGATGCCGCTAAAAATGGCCTGTGCAGGGGGTGAAAGTGTCATGTATTTGTAGCGCTCACCCCCGAAGGAGCCGCTGGTTGATTTCGGGGTCTGCGTATTAAGTTACCAATTACACTTGTCTAGGGGTGAGTGAAGCGAGTGTCCAGACATCAGGTTACGTTTTCAAAGTTTTATTCCAAGGCCCAACATGGCCAACATCAACATGGCACACTATAGCGAAAAGTTGATGAGTGGAAGAAAACTGCAGTATCAGGCCTTGGATATTATAGAGAGCAGCTTGCTCTCAGTACAGTCACACTTAATCGTCGCCACTCCCGCCGGAGCGGGTAAAGCGCCCCGGATAGTCATCTTACTTGGGCCTGGCAGCCAAAAGGTCACTTGCAATAGTCACTGGGAGGAATTGGGGCCTCTGCCACAGGCCTGAGGAATTACCATACTTTTCAAAGGGGTAGAACTAATGGATCCTCCCAGTAAGTCACTCTCTAATGTCATCAGAGGACAGTTGAAGTGTACCTGTCATGTAGTGATGACCGGATACCCAGTGGTTCGCCTAGGCCTCGCGGACAACCTCTGCCTTTGGGTCTCCCGAGCCAATCCCCCACCGTACAGCTCCCAGCTTAGGATCTGGGACCCAGCAAGCTGCTGGGGCCCCTCTCAATGTCAGGGTGAAGCTCCGCTTGGTGCACAGCTTCGTCCAGGCAGGCCTCGATGGCGGGGCCCATGGATGCGCGCACCCTGGAGGTGGATGCCGCTCCTGGAACGCGGGCCCCGCATAGAACCTCTCACTCTCAGGCGTCTGCCACAGATATACTCTCCCGCCAGCATGTCCAGAGGGAAAATCCTCCTCTGATTGTCTGCTGGGAGAAAGTGGGTCTGTCAGAACCCCTTTCAGCGCCAACTGTCACCCAGGGGTAAAAACACCTCCCCTAGCATATAGACTGGCCTAGAAAGCAGTTCTAAATTGACAGCTGCCTAAACTTAACCAATTTGTGAGTGGGAGCAACGTAACTCTCCCATTCCCCACTAACTTTAGCGTAACGCCCCACCAAATAGGGGGGGAGCGCTACATATTGAAGTGGTAACATTTGCTTCATTGCTAACAAAGATGTAATGTTTTACCAGCCGAGGCTTCGGTAATTCTCCAACAGCTTACAACTCAGTGTATCCATTTGTTGCTTGCAACATTCAGCCTGCCCATTTTGCGTAAAAAGAATGGCAGTAGGAGGAGTTGCAGTAGGAGGAGTTGGAAAAGAGTTGGAGTGATTAGAGTGTGCCAAGGCATACCCGCCACACACCCTGCGCAGACCTATGACTTCTGCTCAGCAAACTGCACCTATTAAAAATCATTTCAGTCATTTAGAAGTAGATGTTATTAAACGAAACCACTTAAGGACCAGGCCATTTTTTGCGTTACGGCACTGTGTCGCTTTAACTGACAATTGTGCGGTCGTGCGACGCTGTACCCAAACAAAATGAATGTCCTTTGTTTCCCAACAAATGGAGCTTTTTTTTGTGGTATTTGATCACCTCTGCGGTTCTTATTTTTTTAGCAGGACTGCGACATGGCGGCAGACAGATTTTACACTTTTGCCACTTTTTTGGGACATTTATATAGCGATCAGAGCTAAAAATAGCCACTGATTACTGTATAAATGTCATTTGCAGGGAAGGGGTTAACACTAGGGGGTGATCACAGGGTTAATGTGTGTCCTAGGGAGTGTTTCAAACTGTGGGGTGATGGGATTGCCTGGAGGAGGAGACCGATCGTTGTTCATTATCAGTATGATCAGCAGATCTGTCTCATCTCTCCTGACAGAATGGAGATCTGTCACTTTACATTGACAGATCTCCATTATGTCTCTCTCAGGATCGATCACGGATGCACAGAGGACATTGCGGCCGCCGGGGACACGTGCATCAGCTCCATCGGCATGGCGCATGCCCCTAGAGCTCTTAAAGTGGCCGGCGTACAATGATGGTGATTCATAAAGGGGAGCCAACCTGCCACAGTTGTACTGGCTGTGCAACATTTAACAACATTCCTAATAATCTACACTATATTACCAAAAGTATTGGGACACCTGCCTTTACACGCACATGAACTTTAATGGCATCCCAGTCTTATGCCGTGTACACACGGTCGTTTTTTGTGATGAAATTACGTTTTTAAAACTTCATCTTAAAAAACGACATTGCCTACACACCATCGTTTTCTGAAAATGCTCTTGCAAAGCACGGTTACGTACAACACGTACGATGGCACTCTGTTCTATTCAAGCTCGCGTCATAACTTGCTTCTGAGCATGCGCTAAAAAATGATCGTGTGTGGGCTAAAACGACGTTTAAAACAACGTTTTTAAAAAACGTTGTTTTAAACGTTGTTTTAAACGTCGTTTTAGCCCACACACGATCATTTTTTATGACACAAAAAACGACATTCTGAAAAACGACATTAAAAATTGAAGCATGTTCGATTTTTTTTTTTTTTTTTCGTTTTTCAGACATAATACAACGTTTTGCCCACCCCGATCATTTTAAATGACGTTTTTTAAAACAACATTTTATTTAATCAAAAATGTCAGTTTCTGCTCTAATTCATCCCAAAGGTATTCTATCGGAATTGAGGTCAGGACCCTGTGCAGGCCAGTCAAGTTCCCCCTTCCCAAACTTGCTCATCCATGTCTTTATGGACACATAGGGCCAGATTCTCAGAGGCGATACGACGGTGTATGTCAGTTACACCGTTGTATCTCAATGGGTATCTATGCGTGTGATTCTTAGAATCACTTACGCATAGATACACTAAAAATCCGACAGGTGTAAAATAATTACACCGTCGGATCGTAGATGTAATGACAACGCCGGCCGCTTGGTGGCCATAACGTTGTTTTCTCATTTGCCTATGCAAATGAGCCTAATACGCCGATTCCCAAAAGTTTTTACGCCGCCCCGTCGTAGTTTACGTAATTTCCGTAAGGTTTGCGCGGCGTAAAGATAAACCAGCCCGAAGGTGGCGCATCCTATGTTAAGTATGGACGCTGTGACCGAGGGAATTTTAATTTTTTTTACGTCGTTTGCGTAACTCGACCGTGAATGGGGATTTACGTTGATTACGTTCACGTCGAAAACAGCGTCATAACTCGGAGCATGCGCACTGGGATTTTTCTAAGGCCGGCGCATGCACAGTACGTTCGGCGCTGGGGCGCGCTTAATTTAAATACAAGCCGCCCCCTTCGATTTACGCGGGAATACGCCGGGCCATTTACACTACACCGCCACAAGTTACGGAGCAAGTGCTTTCATTTTTTTATGGTGGTTTTCTACCTTCTTGTAATGTCCTCTATGAGCTCCTAGACCTCTCTTGCTTTCCTTTCACTTTAATTTTTTTGGAATGAGCAGTGCAGTTGCTTTATGAACTCTACCCATCCCATAGTTCATAGTCCATCTCCGAAGTGGGCAAGAGAGGTTGGCTACATTCCTACATACAATGAGATCCTGGAGAATGTATCACAGCAGCAATAAAAATGGAATTCAGAGATTTGTGGAGAGTGACAACAATGGGCACAAAGTCAGATTTGACGACTGGCCCATATTTTGACGTTTAATGCCAGTGTTATGGCACAAAAAAGCGCCCCATCCCTCCATGCTCGCACACATGAGAGCAATAATTCCAGTGCAAGACCTCCTCTGTAACTCTAAACATGTAAGCATTTTTAAAGCATCGCCTATGGAGATTTTTAAGTTCCGTAGTTTGCCGCCATTTCACAGGCGTGCGCAATTTAAAAAAATTACATGTTGGGTATCTATTTACTCTGCGTAACATCATCTTTCATACTATAGAAAATATTGTGTTTTTTTATTTTTTATTATTACAGTAATTAAAATGTGTTTTTTTCCAAAAAAATGCGATTGAAGGACAAATACTGTGTGACATAAAATATTGCAATGATCATGGTAATGATTTAAACTTTTAAACAAGTTTCAGAAAAGGCCTCATCTTCCAGTGGTTAAAAAAGACACAAGTCCATCTGGTTCAACCAAAAAATAAAATAAACAAACAATAAATAAATAGAAAACCCCCATATAGAGAAGCGAAAACCGGTTAATGCATAGGAAGGCAAAAAAAATAAAATAAAGAGCTCTCTTTATAAAGCATAGAATTCTGAAAGGTACTTTTTTAAATTAAGAATACATATTCTAATTTAAAGGGGTTGTAAAGGTAAAAAAAAAAATCCTAAATAGCTTCCTTTACCTTAGTGCAGTCCTCCTTCACTTACCTCATCCTTCGATTTTGCTTTTAAATGTTCTTATTTCTTCTGAGAAATCCTCACTTCCTGTTCTTCTGTCTGTAACTCCACACAGTAATGCAAGGCTTTCTCCCTGGTGTGGAGTGTCGTGCTCGACCCCTCCCCTGGAATACAGGAGAGTCAGGACACTCTCTACCTTGCAGATAGAGAAATGAGCTGTGTGTTAGAGGGCATCCTGACACTCCTGTAGTCCAAGGGAGGGGGCAAGCACGACACTCCACACCAAGGAGAAAGGCTTGCATTACTGTGTGGAGTTACAGACAGAAGAACGGAAAGTGAGTATTTCTCAGAAGAAATAAGGACATTTAAATGCAAAATAGAAGGATGAGGTAAGTGAAGGGAGGACTGCACTAAGGTAAAGGAAGCTATTTAGTAAAAAAAATGTTTTACCTTTACAACCCCTTTAACTTTTTTAAACCATACTTTAGTGTCATTTAAAAAGCAGAGCCCAGAGAGGACACCAAAGGCTTGTGTGGCTAGGCGGCTTCCATCATTTTAGAACAAGACTGTCCAGGATAGAGGATGATGGTGTTCTGGAAGAGAAGGCCACTTGAATATCCCAAATGTGAAAGCTGTGCAATACAGCCCTTATGCCTCGTACACACGACCAGTTTTCCCGTCAGGAAAACTGCCATGACAGCTTTTGACTGGGAAAACTGGCCGTGTTTATGCTCCATGGCAGTTTTCCCAACAGGAAAAATGCTGGGAATCCTGGCAGGAAAAATTAGAACATGTTCCCTTTTTTTCTGCCGCGACTCCTGGTGGTCTTTTTCCTGGCAGTTTCCCTATGGAAAACCAGACAGGAAAACCTCTGGTGTGTACAGGGGGAAAGTGATCAAGCAGGTTCTCGGTTTTCCCTCCTGGGATTCCCGGCGCTCTTTTTCCCAGCAGTTTCCCTACGGGAAACACTGCAGTGGAGCATACACACGGCCGGGATTCCCAGCCAAAGCGCTCACCGCAGATGGGAAAACCTCTGGTGTGTACAGGGGGAAAGTGATCAAGCAGGTTCTCGGTTTTCCCTCCTGGGATTCCCGGCGCTCTTTTCCCAGCAGTTTCCCTACGGGAAACACTGCGGTGGAGCATACACATGGCCGGGATTCCTCACCGCAGACGGGAAAACCTCTGGTGTGTACAGGAGAAAGTTACTGAGCAGGTTCTCAGTTTTCCCCCCAGGATTCCTGGCGGACTTTTTACCGCCGTGAATCCTGGTCGTGTGTACAGGGCTTCAGAAATAATTAATGATACCGTTCTTTTTTTCAAATGTCTAGAATTTTACTGGCTGCTTTCCAGAAAGTTTATTTCAAAGTGATACACTAATTATGTTTTCATCATTCGTGATTAAAGATAAAAGAAAAACATTTTTGATGAACGGTGGTATCTCTTTGTAAATCTTAGCTAACAATGTTGTTTTCCCATCAGTGTATGTTTACCCACAGAAATAAGAGAAATGCTTCTACAGTCATTCATTATGTACTTTGAAAATGCATATAAGGAAATCAAATTAGTCCTGCTTTTTGGCAGCAGACCTTTGATGAGCCACAGACCACACTTATCACAGTACCTGAAGTTAAACCAACATGAGATAACAGTCAATGAAAATGGCCATGGTGACAATCCAGACAACTGCCAACTGACAGCTCTCTTTTTGGGTGATCAATTGGCCGTGTTAAAGAACATAAAAAGTGACAGTCATTTAGTCCATCTATAACGAGCAGACAGGAGGAGCAATTTATAGCAAATGAACAACGAAATTTCCCCAGCACTCGTTCATATTTGTGCAGTTACAGAGTATTTAGCTTGAAGGCAGATTGTGCTTATGCAAACAAATGCATTCTTTATATCTGAGTTCCCTAATGGGAAAGTATAGCATATTTTTATTTTAGTATATATGTTCATTTATTACTGTAGTGTGTACCGTAGAACTGGAATTTGTCGCCTACATTGCCTTGAAAATGTATACCCCTTGAAATTTTCCAAATTTTTGTCATGTTACAACCACAAACGTAAATGTATTTTATGTGATAGACCAACACAAAGGGGCACAGAATTGGAAAGTGGAAAGAAAATGATAAATGATTGTTTGTTTCTGTTTTTTTTTTTTTACAAAAAAATATGTGAAAAGTGTGGCGTGCATTTTTGTTCAGCCCTCTTTAGTCTGATACCCCTAATTAAAATCTAGAGGAACCAATTGCCTTCAGAAGTTACCCAATTAGTAAATAGAATTCATATGAATGTAATTAATTCTCAGTATAAATACTGCTGTTCTGTGAAGCCCTCAGAGGTTGGTTAGAGAATTTTAGTGAACAAACAGCATCATGAAGACCAAGAAACACACCAGACAGGTCAGAGATAAAGTTGTGGAGAAGTTTAAAGCAGGGTTAGGTTATAAAAAATGTCCCAAGCTTTGAAAATCTCATAGAACATGAAACTATACATGGAAGACCATGGAATATACATGCATGCGGATTGGCTTCCATGCATGGTCAGTTTTCAAACAGGCAGTGAGGAACTGGCAGGATCAGTTTGCTTTTTATGGTTGCGAACATTTCCTTGAAGAAGTGTCTGGGGGTTATTTACAAAAGGCAAATCAACTTTGCACTTCAAGTTCAAGTGAAGTCCCTGTAGATCTCAGGGGGACATGTAAGCAAAATAAAAGCAGCATTTTTACTTGCACATGATTGCATAATAAAATCAGCAGAGCTTCCCCTAATTTCAGAGCTTCCCCTCAGATCTATAGCGATCTACAACGACTGCACTAGTGTAGTGTAGAGTGGATATGCCTTTAGTAAATCAGCCCCTCTGTGTTGCTTATAGTTGCTGATCAGATTCAGAGCTGTCCTTGAGAGCTATGGGGCATTAGAGGAAGATTTTGTTCCTGTGGAGCATCTTTCTTTTCTTCAAGCAGAGTATGGCTCACTTACGACCCTTTGATTGCAGTACATCACCCTTGCACATTGGAGGGAGAAAGCTCCTGGCAATGAAACGGGCATAATCTCCTTCCCAATGGAGTGGTGCGATCTCCTTCCCAATGCTGCGTGTGTAGTTCTGGCTGTGAATTCCAATGATGAGGCAAAATTTCCCTCTGATACAAGGGTACTATTCCCACCACTGACACAGTGCCACCATTCATCCACTGATCATGGGCACCATTCTTTCTATTGACAGACAGGCTCCATTCCTCCGACTGACAAAGAGGCTCCATTCCCCATGCTGACGGGCTCCAGTCTTCCCACTGACGGGCTCCAGTTTTCCTGCTGACTGGCTCCAGTCTTTCGGCTGACGGGCTCCATTCTTCCGGCTGATGGGCTCCATTCTTCCCGCTGAGAGAGGGGCTCCATTCTTCCCGCTGAGAGAGGGGCTCCATTCTTCCCGCTGAGAGAGGGGCTCCTTTCCCCCCACTGACAGAAGGGCTGCTTTCCCCCCGCTGACAGAAGGGCTCCATTCCTTCCTGCTGACAGAAGGGCTCCATTCCTTCCTGCTGACAGAAGGGCTCCATTCCTTCCTGCTGACAGAGAGGCTCCATTTCTTCCTGCTGACAGAGAGGCTCCATTTCTTCCTGCTGACAGAGAGGCTCCATTTCTTCCTGCTGACAGAGAGGCTCCATTTCTAGTCTAGTGCCTCCATAAAGCAGCCACACTGCTTCCAGTATGCGGGCAACCGGCATTCCGCAACTGTGGGGGGGGGGGAGGCTGCTTCTAATTTTGACTGTCCTACCATCCTGGACCACAAACCTTCCTCACTGTGCTATGTTTTCTGCTGTACCATTGGCATGGTTATATCTTCTTAGTCCTCTCCATAAAATTATCAGAAATTTGTAGAACTATAGACAACACTTTTTTTTTTAAATTTTGGATAGAGTAAGGGTCAGTTTATTTTTTACCATCCCTGTCCTATTGTAGAGATTTCCCTTTACTTCCTGCCCCATAGCCAAACAGGAAGTGAGAGGAAATCAAGGGAATCCATCCCCCCATATCCTCAGTACTAGTGTCCCCGCTCCAAAATTTCAGTGCGCGTCTTAAACAGAACAAGGTGTAACATTAACAGAAAGGGGTGGGTCATATTTAAATTAGGGGGTGTATGAGTTTAGTCAGGCCTAGGGCAGCGCAAAACCTAAATACACCACTGATGCCCTGTACACACGATCGGACCTTTTGTCCGACCAAATTCACATTGGAATTCCGACGGAATTCCATCAGAGTAAAATAGAACATGTTCTCTATGTAAACTCCGATGGAATTCATCGGAATTTCCGATGGAATTACTCCGATGGGGCATACACACGGTCGGAATTTACGATGGAAAAAGTCCATCTGACTTTTTCCATCGGACATTCAGATCATGTGTTTGGGGCTTTACAGTCTCCTGACATGAACTGAATGTGGAGAAACCCACATTCAATTCACAGTAGTGTAAACCCAGCCTAAAGCTGTATGTGGTGTGTAAAATAAAAAGGCTTTTTCAGGTAGTTTGATTATGAGTCCTGCTTTGACTGGCGGATACCATGCATCGCTTATGGCATTTGTTCACATTTGTTCACATTTGTTAACAAAAGACAGTGTTACAAAAAAGTAGCAATCCAGCATCAATCTAGTCCAGTCAGGAAACCCCATGGCTACAAGCATGTCATGCACTGTCAACCCCTGAATCGATGATCAGGTGAAAAGGTTCACATATTACTCAGCAAAGCTAACTACATGATAGTAATAGCTCTTTTGTAGTACTTAAAATGAAACTACGGTGATTAAAAAAAATAAAAAAAACATTTTATGCAATTGTTATTGAAATAAATGTATATTTGCATACAACTAACACAAGTACTTTAAGCTGTCTTCATATCTGCCTGTTTTCACATTCAAAAAATCGCACCCACGGAATCGCACTCTATTTTAAACCCACTCTCAAACAAATGGTCACAAATTTTTAGAACAAGAAGCAGACATTCAAGGTATAAAATCAAAATAAATACATTTCTAATAAAAGGCACCAAGATATGCATATCTTCAAGGAACACCTTGAAGGTATAGAAGAAAAATGTGACACACCAAGCATGTGCCGCCCATTGTCGCTTCCAAAATAACTGCTAATAGCCTGGGTCTGCAAAACTATAGGGGCTAACAAATCTAAACATAGACAGTTTTTTTGCTGGAAACCTAATTAACCACTTCAGCTCTATAAGATTTTATAACCTGAACCTTCATGATTATAACATTTTATGCTATTCAGCACTGCTCTACTCTAAATGGTAATTTCGTGGTCAAGCAACACTGTACCCAAACAAAATTTATAGCATTATTTTCACACAAATAGATTGGTGGTATTTGATCACCACTGGGTTTTTTGGGGTTTTTTTTTGCAAAAAAAAAATAAAAAAGACAGAAAATGTTGAAAAAAATAACTATTTCATATGTTCTGTTATAAAACTAAGAAAAACATAATGTTCATATATCTTTGCTAAAAAATGCCAATAAGTGTATATTGATTGGTTTGCCTGAAAAGTTATACCACCCTCAAACTATGGTGGGTATATACTGTATACACTGGAATGTTTTTATAACGAGACTGCGATGTTGTGACGGACTAACTGACACGGGGGAAACTGACTAACTGCCACTGACACCAGTGACATTAATACAGTGATCAGTGATAATATTGTACACTGAAATTGTACTAATGACACTGACTAGGAAGGGGGTCTAGGGTGATCAAGGTATGTGTGTACAGAGTTCTGCTTTTACTAATTGATCTCTGTTTCTCATCCCCGCTTTTGCAGGGATTAGAAACTGGCAAATCGCTTCCTTTGTAAAGTTGTTTACCAACACAAGTACTCTGGGCTGTGATCACACACAGCCGATCAGCAGGTCCCAGCCATGAATCATTGGCCAGGACTTGCTGACAGGCTCCTGCTGTGCATAATCATAACATGAGCTGGGCAGGGTGCACACACCCTAAACTCGGAAGTAGGCATTGTGTGTCCCAGTACAGTGCTTTGCCTACATCGGCCACTGTGATTACGTATTAACCAGCGACTATAAATAAAGCATGTACTGTAGAGTGCCAGAAGTATATTATGTACCGATTGCAGTAAACAGGAAAGCGCCATGCGCAGTTCCGTTTTTATAGCGCCGGAGAATGCGTGCTCCTTCTGCAATTAAAGCCTGCCTGCTCGCTGTTTCTTACAATGGAAATTCAGTTACGCTGTAAATATGAAGTTAAAACAATTTAGACAGCTTGATTCAGTCTGGCACGTGACCTCTGGAGACACTGTGTTATACTGTCAATTCCTATATACTTTCATTTGATACAAATTATTTTTGCTTTTGAGCCAAATTACTTTGTTGGCTGTCCTATTTAATTTTTTTTTTTTTTGGGGGGGGGGTGAAATGTGGCTTTGCCATTTTTTTTTACCAGAAGTAGATTTAAATTATAAAGTAGAAGTGGATAACATTTTAGTATTTTAATTATTATTATTTTTTTTTTAACAAACATGCCTTTATGAAATTTGAACAACTTAAGACATTTGCTTGAAAATATAATTTACAAAGTATTTTGAATATAGAGATCGCAAATACGTACACATTTTACATATCATAGCAGAATGATAAAGCTCAACATCAAATCAAATCCAATTCAAGATTTCAGTGAAGGTCTGAAATTGGTGGATAAGAAGTAGTAACGTATTGTAAGCTCTCAGTAAGAAAGTGTTTATACATAAGGTACTATATCTTTAAGTATGGCCACTGTCTTCACTAGAATTCAGACTTATGGGCATATTGAGTGTGTTACCGTAGTTTGTTTGGCATGAGCAGGAAATAATTCGCATTTGATCAGACGTTTTAACAAAAAAACATAAAGAAGCTAGGCAGCATCAGGGCAGGACTTAGGGTGGTGGGGGCCCCTGGGCTTGAGTGTTGAAGGGGCCCCCTGGAGCGAGGGGGGGGTCATAGTTGTTGAGCAGGGGGGGCGAATTGAAGTTGTTGAGCGGGGGGCATTAAAGTTGTTAAGCGGGGGGTGCGCATTAAAGTTGTTGAGCGGGGGGGTGACTCTCATCTGTGCACGGAATGTGTCGGCTCTCTTCCCTTCAGCAGAGATCCCCACAATGTACCGGTTCCTCCTGGGAGAGGTTTTGCAGTTGTTCAGCGGAGGGGGGAGTGCCTCTCATCTGTCATTAGCCCGGCTGTCGGCTTTCTTCCCTTCAGCAGCCACAGTCCTCCACACACCGCTCCGGTTCCTCCTGCTTCCGTGCTGCCTCCTATTGCAGTGCGTGAAAATTAACCCTTTCGCAGGACTGCGGAAAGTCCCGCAGAATCCGTGCGTGTTGGGAGGGCCGCCATCAGGATTTTTAGGGCCCCTTACACTAGGGTGACCAGACATCCCCAGTTTCAGGGGACAGTCCCCTGATTGAGGACACTGTCCCCGGACCAAGTCTGTCCCTGGTTTTGTCCCCGGATTGGATTTAATAGGGGGCAGGGGCAATTTCAAACAAAGTCAGTGCAGAATAAAAATAAAAATAATTGAATTAACCCCCCCCCCCCACTCCGCCATGCCTTCTAGCATAGGGGGGTTGTATTTTTCACATTATCTTTGCCCCTTTCTGATGATCATGTGCTGGTCGGAGCAGAGGGAATATTTCTTCAGTTTCAGGTGTATGCCCATTCAGCTTCGCCCACATGTTCTTCTGCCTTGGCTCAAATCCTGGCCAGCCACCTGCCTTGCCTCTCCTTGCCTTCCCTGACAGAGTGATCTTCCTCCGGTCCCCATCCAGTAGCAGTCGGGGCCCGAAGAGTAAGACTTGAGAGGCTGTGAGGCGGCGGCGACGGGCAGAGAGTCGCTGATTGTTGCCATTACAAGTAAAGAAAAAATATGTCCCCAGATTTCATTTAAAAAATCTGGTCACCTTACCTTACACAGCTTAAGGCATGGGCCCCCTGGAGCAGAGAACTGGGGGGGGGGGTGCTGCCGCCTGAAATTGAGAAGCAGGGGGACTGCCGCAAATTGAGAAGCAGGAGGGCCTTTACAAAAAAAAAGAAGGAATAAAGAAAAAAAAAAAAATATATATATATATATATATATATATATATAAAAAAAAGGGGGTAGCCATCTGGGGCCCTGGGAATCTCTGGGCCCTCTAATAAAAAGAAAAAATAAACCTCTGGGCCCTTTAATAAAAAAATAAAAAATAAACATTTATAAAAATATAAAGAAAATGTAAAAAATTTTTATAAAGGGGGTGGTTGCCATCCGGGGGCCCTGGAGACCTCTGGGCCCTTTAATAATAATAATTATAATAAAAATAATAAATAAAAAATATATATATATATATATATATATATATATATATATATATATATATATATATATATATATATATATATATATATATATAATATATATATATATAAACATATTTTTTTTTTTATAAAAAATAAAAAAAAGTAGGGGTTGCTGTCCGGGGCCCTGGGGACCTCCGGGCCCTGAGCCCAGTCAAGCCCAATGGTAAGTCTGGCCCTGAGCAGCATGCATGTAAAACTATGTGGCGAGAAATATTTCAGTAAAAAATCCTGAGGACCGTACTTACTGTAGCGTTATTTTGTTGGGTTGGCATGTCTGGGATTGAAACCTAAAATGTGATTCTCTGTTAGGTACTGTATCAGCTTTGATGCCCGATTTGTCTGTATGGTATAGACAGATCAGGGAGAACATGGATATAATGTTGAACTCAAGCCTTTGTTTTAGTTTTGGATAGAGTGCTCAGGGGTTAGACCCTTGACCATGTCCTTATTGTTTGTATCCCCACTGGGAACATTTTCACTCACTTCCTGTCCCGGAAGCATTAAAGGAAGTGTATAAATCTTCACAAGATTAGGGAAAATTTAAACTATGGTATTTGGTATTTGTCACTGGTACAGGCCCAAATCGATGGTTTCCTCACACTGTTCTGATGACAGCTGTAAAATGTAAAAATTTCCCTCATTTTCTCCTCTAGTGACAGCACATTTGAGGCAGAAATTCCCCTTAAAATTATGACAAAGGTTCTAATCTTTGTTCACTGTAGTTTTGGAAAAAGTTCCATATCCATTGTATGGTTTAGTGCTATGTGGCAGGTGTGCTGCTGCCAAGTACCTAACATGGTTGCCATACAGCATGCAGTAAAAGATTTTAACATTCTTGATGTGATTGCAAGGGTCGTTTTTTTTTCCCCAATAACCTCTAAACCAACTGAAGATGCGTGAATTAAAGCAGATCTACACTGCATCTGAACACCACAAAACTAAAACACTAATTCATAAATTGTTAGTATTCATTTGCCTAGGCATATAAACTAGGAAGTACAGTAACTGAAGAAATGGATAAGAAAAAGATTAAAACAAGTAAATATTATATACCTTCCTATCTATTTACTAATGCTAGAAGCATAAGGATTACATATAGTCAAAGTTGATTGAGAGAGTGAAGTTCCCCTTAATTTTGACAGGATGCATGAAAATCAAGGCAGATGGACTGACTTCAAATGAATTAGGCCTTATACCAATACACACTTTCTTTCAGTCTTGCCACTTAACCACTTAACCCCCAGACCATATTGCTGCCCAATGACCAGAGCACTTTTTGTGATTCAGCACTGCGTCGCTTTAACTGACAATTGCGAGGTCATGCTACATGGCTCCCAAACAAAATTGGCGTCCTTTTTTTCCCACAAATAGAGCTTTCTTTTGGTGGTATTTGATCACCTCTGCGGTTTTAATTTTTTGCGCTATGAACAAAAATAGAGCGACTATTTTGAAAAAAATGCTATATTTTTTACTTTTTGCTATAATAAATATCGCCCAAAAATATATGAAAACACATATTTTTTTTCCTCAGTTTAGGCCGATATATATTCTTCTACATATTTTTTGTTAAGAAAATCGCAATAAGCGTCTATTGATTGGTTTGCGCGAAAGTTATAACGTTTACAAAATAGAGGGTCGTTTTATGGCATTTTTATTAATATTTTTTTTTTACTAGTAATGGCGGCGATTTTTTTCAGTACTGCGACATTATGGCGGACACTTAGGACAGTTTTGACACATTTTTGGGACCATTGGCATTTTTTTATAGCGATCAGTGCTATAAAAATGCATAGGATTACTATAAACATGCCACTGGCAGTGAAGGGGTTAACACTAGGGGGCGGGGAAGGGGTTAAGTATGTTCCTGGGTGTGTTCTAACTGTTTGGGGGGGTGGACTCACTAGGGGAAATCACTGATCTTCCGTTCATACATTGTATGAACAGAAGATCAGCATTTCTCCCCTGACAGCTCCCGGTCCTCGCTCTGTACCGAGCAATCGCGAGCGCCCGCCGGGCACGGGACTCGGGGGCGAGCGGGTGGCCGCTAGTGGCCGCTTAAAGAGCCGACATAGAGCTACGCCCCTCATGCAGGGGAGCCGACCTGCCGCTGTAGAAATGCGGCTGCTGGTCGGCAACCAGTTAAAGTGGTTGTTGAGGAAAAACATTTTTCCCTAGCTTCCTTTACCTCAGTGAAGTCCTCCTTCACTTACCTCATCCTTGGATTTTGCTTTTAAATGTCCTTATTTCTTCTGAGAAATCCTCACTTCCTGTTCTTCTGTCTATAACTCCACATGGTAATGCATGGCTTTCTCCCTGGTGTGGAGACAGCCTCTATCTGCAAAGTAGAGAGGGTCCTGACCCTCCTGCTTGCTCCCTCCCCCCTCAAAAGGCTTTCTCCACACCAGGGAGAAAGCCTCACATTATTGTGTGTAGTTACAGACAGAAGAACAGAAAGTGAGGATTTTTCAGAACAAAAGCAAAATCCAAGGATGAGGTAAGTGAAGGAGGACTGCACTAAGGTACAGGAAGCTATTTAGGGATTTTTTTTTTACCTTTACAACCCCCAGGCCCCCCCCCCCAAAAAAAAAGTTAAGTCAGTAGCTACAAATACTGTAGCTGCTGACATATAATATAAAGACACTCACCTGTCCAAGAATCCAGCAATGTCCTCACCCGAACTGATTGTTCAATCAGCTTACGGTGCAGACGCCAACATAACAAGTTGGCAGACGCCAACATAACAAGGAAGTGAAGCATTGCAGCTTCACAGCCATTTTCCTACTGTGCATGCACGAGCAGCGCTGCACCTTGAAAATGGTCATGTAGTCTTCTGGGACATGTGATGTGTCCCAGAAGACTGGGTGGGCGAACGTCTGGCTTGGATTTGCCGTGGTCATCTGAGTCGGAAGAGGAACCGGTTACCTGTCAAAACTAGGTACCCCCCCAAAGAAAATGCTAAATGTGACAGTGGGGGTGGGGGGTTTGGTGCAAACAAGCAGAATTTCCCTTCTTAGGTGGGGCTCCACTTTAAGGGCAAAACTTGCCAAAGATATTAGAAGATTGGGACCATAGGTGTGCGCAGCCTTTGGCAATAGGGTGTGCACCCCAAAGCTCAAACACAGTCTACCGATCACTCACGATGTTCATTCAGAAAGGGAAGTGGCAGGTAAATTGCATATTTGCTGGCCCCTTCCTCCACTCATCCTAAAACATCCACAGCAACAACCAGTGGGAGAAGAGGGAAGGCGGCACAGCTGTGGGGGGGAGAAGGAGGAGCCAGGTCAGTAGGGGGGAATCTGTCCTGCACAGGGTGATTAGGGTGTGCCTGGGCACACCTGGCACACCCTGTGCGCACGCCTTTGATTGGGACCAAACTGTTTTCTAGTTAAGTTTAAAGCCAGCTCTGCTGAAAACTGATATTTTAGTTTTGCTTGAGCGTTGTAAAGTTCAATCACATGCTGGGCTAAATCACTGAAGAATACGGTGGCAAGTAAGGATAAGCTCTGGTTCAATCTGAATTTGACTACATGAGGTCAATGATGTCATAAGATCTGCATGGTGAACAATGCCCTAACTGTAGTTGATTAGGCAGGGGTGACAGCTTCCTGCCAGGTTTGGGCCAAACCGAAGTTCAGACCAAACCCAAGTTCAACCTTAGTGGCAAGGTGTTCCAGGCAGGAGTCTATTTTTTTTTCACCCCAAAGCTGTTGCCATTGTGAAGACAAATAGTTTGTCTTTTTCGTAAGAAAAGTGATGACACTAGCCCCTGTGGTAATGTAACTTAGCACTCTCTCGGAGATCTGATAACCTGGCAGCCTATCCAAACCACCATTTCCAACCCAAAAATTGTGTTGATGTCTGGTGAATGCAGTAACCAGGTCATTGCAGCAGATTTCAATGCAGTGTTGCTATCAGTGTGTGAAGAGTGGGAGAAGAGGGTTGCATTGACAATCCAACACAATGGGCAGCACATTAAACACATTTTAGAAGTGGTCAGAAACTTGTAAATAACTCATGAAAGAATAAAGTTACGTTAAAACCAAGCACACCATTGTTTTTCTTGTGAAATTCCCAATAAGTTTGATGTGTCACATGACCCTCTTCCTATTAAAAAAACAAAAGTTGGATTAAAAATGGCCGACTTCAAAATGGCCACCATAGTCACCACCCATCTTGAAAAGTTTCCCCCCTCATATATACTAACTTTCTGTTTGTGGCACATTAATATCGCCAACCATTCCCATTTTATTAAGGTGTATCCATATAAATGGCCCACCCTGTACATCTAAACTGAATGAAAATTCAATGTTTTCAACTTCACCTTACTTCTGAGGTCATAAGTATTTACTTTGTTCATATTTTCACAGCCTATTTTCAATTACTTTTTATAATTTCTTTGAAGCTATTGTTTCCTGAGTTAATCAGTTTGGTCCAGTCTTTTTAATTCAGCTATCTGGATCATAAAGTGGGAATTGAATTTTAGGTTTGGCTGAACCCTGCAATCCAATAATCTAGAAACTTGCATTTGCACAATGAAATTCATAGTTTGCTTTTAAGTGTCCACTGCTAGTCCAATAAATTAAAAATACCTTGTTACATGTAATTGCGTTCTAAGTAGGCGTACTTTAAACCAAAGAATAATTTCCTCTCTACCTAATAAATGCATTGTTCCTGTCACTGGTGTGCAGGCCAAATTATAAATGAGACCAAGTTACATACATATTCATTTAGCTACTTAGCATATGTGATTTTTTAACTCACAAAAGTTTAAAAGCAGGTAATAGCAGAACCATCCTAAAAACACCATCAATAGAACAATATGAATTGTATGTTGCACCCTCCAGTCCAGTAACATTATTTTAATCACGCAGGGAGGACACTCAAGCATTTTACACTTACCAGTGCTTACCCAAAGTCATTATGTTGTGAGCTCTAATGGTGGTATTGTGTCCTAATGATGATTTATACCACAATCTCTACAAACTATGCAAAATTATCAGCAACTAAATGAAATTATTTATGATGCTTTACATGCTTTAATGTTTTGTTAATATTGAATACAGACTCTATATTTCACTGAAGTCCTCAATTTGTGCTTTATTAAAGATCCAATAGAGGTCACAGATTTTTAACTTGCAGGAACAGTCAAATTTAGGCCAAGTTTAAAGAAAATCTATCATATTTATTATTATTTTTTATAAAAAAAAAATTCTGTTCTGTCTCCTACTGTATGGCATAAGTACCTATGTTGCAAAGTGCTTCCTAAGTCACTTATAAGGTCCACCCTCCTCTTCTGCTGCAACCAATCCAACAACAGCTAGGAAGGACACTGACACCCTCGCGCTCCGCTTGTTTTAGGAAAGTGCTGAGAGCTGCCACTGTGAAGCAGCCTTAAAGGAACACTAAAGGTTAGTTTTTTATTAGATCAATTGATTGCTGTAAGCTAGAGCATTTAAATATCACTTACCTCGTTTTTCCTTTTGACCTCCAAAATACAGTAATACAGGTTTGAAAATGCCATTTCCTGTCTCTCCTCTTCTTGCTTTCCACCAGCACCTGAGCTGTTTTGCATGGTGGAAAGCAGAATGTGCTCACCCCCTCCCTATGACTACAGCCATGCGTGAAGATGCTCTCTTATCCCTCACAGGCATGGAGGCTAAGCCTAATGGGAACTGTAGTTCCCATTAGGCCGTGATGTAGCAAGAATGAATGCGCACCGCAAACCAGGAAGTCAGTGAGAATAACGATTCAGGAGTGACGGAGGTGAATAAAACAGCTCGATTTCAAACTAGTTATAATGCAAAACATTACTTTTTACTTTATCAGCTACTGTCAGACTTTAATTTAAGAAGAAAATATTTTTGTCTTTACAACCCCTTTAATGCAGACAATGCATTAAGGTTAAAAAATATTTAAACTTTTGAACAAGTTTAATGATTCAGGCCTAATAATAGGGGAGTGAATGCATGGCTGCAATAGTATTGAAAATCTCCTCCCCTACACAGCCAAAACAATAAATAGCCAGCTCTTCCATCAGCCAATGGTTTTCAGTGGGCAGTGCTTCACAGCAGCCATTTCTTTACAGTAACCGTTGCTTACAAAAGCTTTCCTTCTATGCAAGCTAGCTTTTGGGAAATGGCAAACTACAGGAGACACAGACCCGGGAATGCTGCGCTTACCTTGTAGTGTCTGAATTACTTTGCACAGATAATCTCTGTGTTCCCACTGGTGCAACGCAAGCTCTACTAGTTGTGATATTTCAGGAGCAGTGAGTAGCACCTTTTCCTTTATAGAAGCACTAGCATTTTATTTTAGTGGTGCTGCAGGCAACCCACAAACTCGGGTTCTTATTTGCAATTCTAAGTTTGGCACAGTAAATGATGTACCATCTGTAATTTGCACCACTGTCTCTTCCGCCTGCATGGTATGCTACTGCTGGCCCTCTCTTTGGGTGCTCATTCCTCTTCCTGCTTGGCTGCAAATGGCTGCAAATGTGCAAATGTGTTTTTTTCTGTTATACCAAAAAAATAAAAAAAATCTTTAGAACTCTGCATCTGGCACCCCACATGGAGATTAGGGGCTGGGTGCATAGAGATTAGGGGGGCTCTATGCAATACCCAGGCTGAAGAGGGGGATATTTGTTGAAAAAATATATACAATACCACAATAACTAGAGAAATAGAAATGGCAATAACCCCTCAAATAATATGTAAAACTGCAAAATAGAGTATACAGTTGGTAATAAGCAAACTGACCAGAAAATTACCCTTAACCCTATACTTAGGAAGGTCATGTCTAAGGGCAATACTAGATAAAGCTTGACAGTCTTTGTCAAACCCTTTTCCTGCTGACTAGTATGTTGGAGCGTTCAGATAGTTTTTCTGAACCCAAGTATAGGTGTATGCACTGTGTCCCAAGTGGACAATGCTGTTTTTCTTTAATTGTGTTTGGCCAACAGCCTCTCGTCAATTCTTGGGATGACAACTTGTTTCCTTCTGTTCTCTTTTGGCAGCTCAACAAAGGAGGCATTCTCCCCAGTGATCAGGCAGCAACGCCATTCAGCAACGCTAGCGTTCTCATCAAAGGTGTTCACTACTCTGCCTCTCTGCATCCTGAGTGCAGATATAAAACATTCTGATAGCAGCCTGACACACAGTCTGTCCCCCAAAACATCCTCACCACGTCTGTCCCTAGCCATGGAACAGGACTTCCTTTTACGCCCCTCCGCGCTCAGTAATCCTGGGATACGGTATGTAGTTCAAATGCCATTCTGAAACATAGTCTGTCTGGGGATTACATTCCTCACAAGTCTCAGTTCTTCCCAACAGACTTTTGTCACTGCCAGAATGCACAGCTGTCCACATCCCCTTACTTTGTGTCCATATACTGGCTTATACGGGCTGCACACAGCCATGTATCAACAGGGTCCTCTTTCTCTTTTCTCTACTCTTTCCCACAGCCATTCCTGTGCTTGACATCAAGAGAGAAGGAAAGGAAGTGCAGAGCCACAGTAGTGATAATAGCCCAGTCCCTGCTGCCCGACAGAGCAGTTTTGTGGACTAAAGGCCACACAACATTTTTGTTTTTAAGTTTAGGTGCGCTGTGGTTGCAGGAAAAAAAACGTGTATGGTCTACCTAACAGACACAAAAACATTTATTAAAGTGGAGTTCCATCCAAAAGAGGAACATTTGTCTCCCCCCCCCCCCCCCCTCGAAAGGTGGCAAATGTGGCACAGGGGGGGGGAATGAGCTGATGTTCCACTTTTGGGTGGAACTCCACTTTAATAAACGCTTTTGTGTCTGTTAGGCAGACCATACACGGTGCAAATTTATTTCCTGCAACCACAGCGTACCTAAACTTAAAACCAAAAATGTTGTGTAGCCTTTAGTCTACATAACTGCTCTGTCTGGCAGCAGGGATACCTGTCTTTGACAGGTAACCTATCCCCACTTACGGGAGACGTCAGTAGCTCAGCTTCCTCATCCTCCCTCCCCCCACCGCTGGGTCAGTAGGAGTGAGCAGCGGTGCCTCGCGCATGCTCAGTAGGGACCCGGCGTCAAGCCATAATGCTGCACTGCCTGGTTCCCTCACTGCCAATGGTGGCGGCAGCACTCGACAGTCAATGGAAACATCAGCTGCAGGTGCCGACATTGCTGGACTCCAGGACAGGTAAGTGTCAGCAGCTGCAGTATGTGTAGCTGTTTTTTTATTTTTGCAGCGGTGGGCGGACCTCCGCTTTAAGTCACATGACAATACCCTTTGGTGCACAGTAAAGCATCCACTTTGCTTTGTTGCAAAAGTATTCTGCAAAGTCTGGCCCATGCAGCAGAGCCATTGACTGGTATTGTCCCATGCTGGTGGGTCTTTATACTGAGAAGAGATTTGGAATTCCATCAAAATTCATGATCCAAGAACATGTGAGCCAGCATGATATACCCGATCAGTATATATACTGTAAATGTACTAGTATAATAACCTAAGGATAATATCAATTCCAGATAGAAAATAAATGTTCCAGATTTGTATTATGTACTTTAATTTAAACTACAATTAAAATCTGTGAAATTATACCCGTTGAAAATGTGTTTTTATGTTAACTTCATTAGGATTCTATTGCAGACAGAACATTATCTCATTATGTATGTCTACCACTTTCCTTAATGTGTCCTGCTTTATATCAATAAAACAGTTCCTGTTCATTAGACTACTACTTACTGGAAACTAGGATTAAATTCTGTTCTGTAATTTGCTCACTTTGTAGAGCTTCACATTGATGTATTAAGGAAAGTAATGTACTTTTAGTGTAATATTACATTTCACTCAATGGATCACTAAACCAGTAATACAGGTATAAACAATAAACTCTAGATATATTATACTTGATGATCGTTGTGCAGCAAGTGTGAAATCTGAATTATAAATTATTAAAACAATCTTTTAATTCAACATAAAATAGGTATTATAATTATTTAAGAATATTATTTTAATAGAGGTCTGAAAAACCTTGGCAGTTCAATATTTAATATTCATTTTGTTCAAATATAGGCGATTACTGTGCTAATTATGCAGGATAAATTTCACATCACATTAAATAAATTCCATGGATCACGGATTGTTCTATTCTCATATAACTTGAGCCTCAGCTTTTAGCACGCCAGACACATAGTATTATCTCCGGAGGTTTTTTTTTTCTAAATTGCCATAGATGCAGCAAGTTCCACCTGGGATATACAATATAGATGAACCTGCTTGGAGTCATTTCTGACTACAGAATGTTCTATACAATTATAAGAAAAGTATCTGTGTATGTGTTTTGACACATGTGGCTTCACGGATTTTATTTCCTGAATTTAGCCCATAATTTGACAAAATAATCAGAACATCTTGGCTTAGAGGTGTGGTGCTACCCCTGTAGGAGCCAGTGGTTAGGATGGGACCTCTGTTTTTTTTTTTCCTCGACCTTTCCAAGAACTTCAGCACCGAGTGTTCAAGCATACAATAACAGGAAATCACTGAAAGTAATACTTAGTACAAAGAAAAACCAAACCAGGTAGTAAAGGCAAACTTACTATATTGCAATCCCAGGATGGTTGGTAACTAGACCAGCATAATACAATAGTAATACTACACGTTGGCATACAAAGTGATTAATAGTAAGGATTAGGCATAAGATGACATTTGGGCATCCAGGTCAGCTAAGAAAGGCTACCTTTTGTGTTGCCAATTTTCAATTTTTCGGGTGTCAAGCATAGAGCAGCCTATTCACTTTAATGGACTATGTTATGTATGTTTGTCATTCAAAAAAAAGCTTCTGCTCCTTTTTGGGTGACAGGCTTTATAAGATTTTAAAAGCTGAGATTTGGCACGACTGTAGTGTGATCCAGTCACGTGACAACCGTGGCAAAGTTGTACCATGTTTGGGGTACCATTTTTAAAATGGCACCCCAAACATGCATTGTGTATTTTGCAGTAATTGCCATACAATTTGGAACCGGGGGCAAAATCACAGAGTTTTGCGCCCGCAATTTCAAATCGCTAAGTTTGAATGGGGCTTAATGGTTAGAATGAGGAAAAAAAATTGAATTCTCACATCCAAACAAGTGGATGCAGGGATTTTCCCCCACTGTGCTATTGTATTCTGACAGTGGGGATTCCTTCCCTCTGTCAGAATACACAAATCTGAACATTGGCTGCAGTGGTTGATTGAATGCTGGTTTTCCAGTAGCCCATTTAACAGAATCCAGTTTGAGCAGAGAGGGCTACGCGTAGATCAAAATTTTAACTGGTTCCCAGTTTAAGCCTCTTTAAGGCCCCTTTCACATGGGCATTCATCTGTTCAGTCACATTTTTTTTTCTCGAAAATCCGATAAAAAACAGATCTGGACTTCATTTTTTAAATTAGTTTGTGTACATGTTTTACATCCATTTTCATTTTCTAGCAAATTGCTAATTTTTGGAACAATTGGAATTCAAATCGGTAAAAAATTGATTGACTGATCTAAATTCTATCTGAAGAATAGCTGGTTGTTAAAGAGCAAGCCAGCAAATGGATACTTACCAACCGATGACTCATCAGCTGTCAGCCAGGCAATGTAAACAAAACAATTTCCAGCAATTACAAATTCTGAAAAATGCTGTGTGCCCCTTCCCATCCATACAAGGCCCTTCAAGTCTGGATTTTAAGGGGAATCCGATGGCAAAATGTAAAAAAACACGTGGGGTCCCCCCAAAATCCACACCAGAAAGGGGGGGGGCACCTTTATAAAAAAAAAAAAAAATCGAAATAAATGTCTACCAAAGTGGGTCCAACGTCAATCGCGATGAATGCCGGCCGCCGACCCGGGGGAAAAAAAAGAGTTCTGTTCCAGACGAAGGCTCCCGCCACCTGACAGCTCTGCTATCTGTAAGTTCTAAAATAACAAAGGGGCAGGGCCATGCGATGAAGTGACTGAGTGACCCCCGCCTCCTTGTAATGTAATTGACCCAGCATGCCCCCAGTCATAGCACCCCCTTTCCTGGCCTGGGAGCCAAATGCTCAGTCTGGTATGGATTTAAGAGGGGATCCCCACTATTTTCTCTTACATTTTGGCGTGGGGTTCCCCATAAAATCCATACTAGACCCGAAGGGCCTGGTACAGATAGCGGGGGGTGGGGGGTGGGGGTGCAGTTTTTTGCAGAGTTTTAAATTGTCAGTGTAACGGAACGTCCCACACTCCGCTTGAGTGCTTCCGTCATATACCGCTTCCTATCAGTCTGGATATAGATATTAGATATCCCAGCTGCCCAAAAGCACACAACGAGACGATACTTGTTTGTCTGCTGAACATGGAGTGTTCAATAGAACCAAGAATACAACCTTATATACAGTTTAAAGAGGAGGTAACCAGAACATAAATTAACATGAGCTAATTAACTAATCATTTACCCAGACTAGGCGACTCATAGATATGACCTTTCAGGGTAGACGTCAAGTCCCCTCGCTCACCTGCTATACGATACACATTATCATAAGTGTAAACACAGGACATCTTCACACAATAGCAGGGTCAATTAGCACAGAGAACAGACAGATGGCTGAAGTTGGATGACATTAGCATCTAACAGTATGTGTCCCAACATTATGAATGAGTCACTCTCACAATTAATCCGTTGTGTTCAGAATCAACAAACAGTAAATAGTTCTTTACAGATATCCTGAAATATATTGTGGATAATATTTTCATAATAATCCCATCTCAGGTAGTCCAAGATATAATTCTCAGTCATCCTATGCCCCTAGTGGACATAGGATGATTTTAGACATAAGAGGGTCTGGGGATGTCCCACTTGAGTCTGTCGCAGTCAGTAATTGTTTTGTTTACATTCAGCTGTCAGTAGGGAACCCGGCTGACAGCTGATGGATCATCAGTTATTAGGACGTTGCGGGTACTAGCTCCTAACAAGCAATGCAAAAATGGACACAGATGTTAACTAATGCGGATGTCAATAGATGATCGTCCACGTACATCTGCTTTCCCATAGAAATACACTGGCGTCCATTTTTCCTCTGTCTACGGACGGAGGAAAAATTGACATACAGAACACCCATGTGAAAGGGACCTAAAGATAAGTTGATCCAATCTGATTTGACTGTTTATTTTGCTGGCATTTATTTTACTATTTCCACTTTTTTTTGGAGTTCTTCTTTTCCCCAAGTGCCTCCTTGTTCTTTTCTTTCCTATTTAAAAAACAAAAACAAATGCACCTTATGTGTCTGTTCACTCCCCCAATTGAAAACGCTACAAATCTTTAAATTTCATTCAATATCAAAAATATTAAATATGAAAAAATGTAAAAGCCACATAAAAAATTAAGCCCACTTTTCTTTTTTTCTTTTTTTAGAGCTTGTTTACCTGTCACATATACTGCCACACCTCTGAAAATCGATCCAAGCTCAAATTGCTAAACAGAGGGTGATTGAAAGGTGTGAGTAGGTAAAAAAATTCCTCCTCGATGCCTGATTTAACCCTTTAAGTAGCACACTACATTGCTGCAATCATGTGCATTGTACACAGTTGTGGGGTGGCCTTATTGAACTTTTGCCTAGCTTTGCACAGCATATTGGCCATGACATGGGTACAGCCATGAACAGCTGTATGTTTGGTGTTTAGGTGGCCAGCTGGGAGGCAGTAAAACCGTGGCTTAGCTGCCTGGTTTTACTGCCTGCAGCCACACGTTTGCGTGACCTATGAGTGTCCACTGTGCCATGTGTTATAGTGATGATAGAAATCTGATTATCGGCCATCTTCAACCCTTTTAACATGGAAAAACAATTGAAATAACCTTCAGGTTATTTATATTGTTATAAATAAGCTGTGGAAATAATAAATACATGAATATGGAATATGAAGTACTTGTTGTATTGACGTTGAAGTAGTGCTACAAGAAAAACTGAAATGGAAAGCTGGCACACCTTGTGCATTACCAGAGATAATTTAATAATAAGACATTTTTGTATAAAAGTGGGTACTCACAAAATACAACTGACAAAAGTCCATAAACACAGTGCATAGACAAGCACAGAACATGGGGTACAGCTAACACGTTTTGGGGGCGCACCCCCTTCCTCAGAGCTAGGCTAGTCTCGCACACCATGGGCAAGCGCTTTTATAGGGAATGGTGGAATTGAAAATTGTGTGTCAAAAAGAGCCACACCTTCAAAGGGGCAGACAAAATAAAAAATAAAATAAATAGTTGCACTAATGTAAAAACAACATAATCCATATCAAAAAATGTCATACAACAAAAAACTCCATGCACAAATAAATAAATAATGATAATTCATTCAAATCCCTGATATATTGCACATTTATTTAGGTTTATTCAGATTAATACAGGTGTAGGAACACATAAGCAAAAAAGGAATGCAGGATTGATAAATGGGTCAATCCATGTCTCACCTCTACATGCCTGAAGTAGCTGTGTGGGGAGGGGGGGTTGGGTATTCAGAATTGCCAGGAATGGGGGAAAAAAAACAGACGCCAGCAAGATCATCTTCGCTGTAGTGTGCCGATCAGTGAACACCTGACGTCACACAGGCACCTTACCAGACCCCAGGGAGCCCGCTCAGTACCAGGGGGAATCCACTTCCTAAAAACTCAGGAAGATGCCTGATGACAAGTGACATCACTTCCGGGGTGTGAGCAGTACAACCGTGCCCCCATGGAAATTATTTTCAAAAATGTAATTAAAAAAATTCTCTAACAAAACTGCACCACTAGGAAATACTGAATTAATAAAAAAATTAAAATGTAATTTAATTAAGAAAAAATAAAGAGAACATTTTTTTTTTTTGTATTGCGAGGAATTTTGCACAACAATAATCAGGATTCCCCAATGTGTAACAGTTAATGAAAAGTGCTGAGCCCTGGAGTATGTGAAAGTCAACCCTACAAAAAAAAATGTTTTTATAAAGATTTGTTGCTATAGTAATTGATAATAAATAGCAGCTAGTCATTAAGAACAATGGTAGATTCAAGTAAAAACTATTATTATAATAATATATAAATATAAAAAACTTACACAAATACTTGGATGAAAAAGAAAAAATAAGAAACAAAAAAACAAACAAAGAACGCATTTGGTATAATGAGCTCCTGGAAGTACACCCACATGAAGGTAAAAAAAAACAGAAGGGGGAAGAGGACTGGCGGGTCATATAAGAGTCTGAACATCCGACCCCACATTCAGGCCCCTAGGCAATAAGGCTTCTAAACAATGTATTCCAATGTTTTATCTTCTACAAAGTCTACGAAAGCACCTGCCAGTATCGGCATTCTTACCCATAACTTCCAAGCCAAGTAGCCTAAGACCAGATGGATTATGAGCATGTTGATGCAAAAAATGTAATGGTAGTGAATGGTTGTCAACACTTTTGAGTATATTCCTTTTATGCTCCCCAAACCATGTGTGTAAAGCACTGGATGGTGCGGCCCATGTAAAGAAGGCCACAGGGACATATCGGACAATATACTACAAGTTGTGAACCACAATTGATGAATTACCGAATGGCATGGGTTTGGCCATCACTACCTGTAACCTGCTTCTTCCTATGCCTCATGTATTGGCATGCTCCACAGTTGGGGACACCACACTTAAAGCTACCCTTTTGGTCAAATAAACTGTTCCATCATTGGTTGACAATTTGGGGTTTATGGACTCTGTTTGGAGCAATATATTATGTTCTTGCGTTTACGGAAAATTACATTCGGGCGTTCTGGAATAACATTTGTCAAACAAGGATCTTAGTGCTGCAAGTGACTGTGTTTTTTGTATGACAAGTAGTGCTGTTTTATGCAACACAATATTTTTCTGTTATAATATTAAAATAAAATAAATAATTAAACACTATGAAAATTGTAATGCTTCATCACATTGGTGGTCAGTGGCAATTTGCATCCTTACGCTGTTGGCCACACCCTTACATTGATGGTCAGTGAAGTGCCTTTTTGCACTTGTGGTCAATGTGGTGGACCCTTAAGTAGTTGGTTAGTATAGCGCCATCTTACACTGGTTGTCAATGTAGTACATTACATTGAAGTGTATTGTAACATTGGCGGCCAGTGAAGAAGTGATTGTCAGCAGGAAAAGGACACCCTTACTGTGAAGGTCATTGGAGAAGAGCTCTATTTGGCATTGTGAATGATGGTCAGTGAGAATAATTTCTTTACATTGATGTTGGGTAGGAATATATCATATAGCTGAAAAGAGTTTGTGGTAACTTATCCGAGAGGAAGAAATTGCTCATTGCTTAAGGAGTCCCTAGCAGCCTATGAAGGAACCCTAGAGTTCCATGAAACCAGGGTTGAGAGAGGATCCGTGTTATACAATCTCATTTATTTTTAGAATGTTGGATGAATATTTGCTGATGATATTCTATTGAAAGGTTGACCTGTATTTTTAACTTGTTTTATAGAAAATTGTCTTTTTAAAAAACAGCTCAGTCTGCATTGCAGCAAATATATTATAAGGTTATTTCTGCAAAACCTTGACAATTCACTGCAAAGTGTGTGGAAACATTCTGGTAATGCAGGATGCCTGAGTTTTTGATATGTCGGACTGTGTTCAGTAGTAATTAGATCTGAACTGACTTTTTCCTGAAAGACTGGTAGATTTAAAAAAAGCTAAATCCTTCTCAATTTTCTACTCGTGTAGGCAGAATATTAAGCACTTCTAATGTTTAATATTTAATTTTAATTCATTTAATTCATTTAATGTAGTATTTGTTTTACTATTTAATATATCCACATCATAAAAATAAAAGTCCTATCACTCAACCCATAACATTTCAACAGTTTTTGATAACAAAACCTGAACTGAAGCCCAAGAAAACCGCACTGATTATTTATTTAATTCTCTAGTGTAAATCAGTCACAAATAAAAAATTATAGTCCAAAATATTGATTACTGCAGTCCTATGGATATAGACATTTGTTGGAAAACATACATGGTATATCCTGTTTAACCACCTTTCAGTGATTGTACAATGATGCTGCCTGCAGCTACAGGCATTACCCTGGCAATCGTTTTTTAGAGCCAGGAAATGCGGCTCTCTTGTAATAGAAATTGGAGCAGCTTACTAGCCACTTGATTGCTATTACAAGCAGCAGGAGGGGGTGCCCCCCCCCCTGCCGCTATCTGCTGCTCTCAGGCTCTCTCGCCCCATTAAAAATTATAATAGGCTTTGTCTTGACAAACCTACTTTTTTTGTAAAGTAAAATGTGCCTTGCCTAAAACTGAATACATTTAAACGCCTTTTCTCTCAAACAAGACAAATGCACTTAGAATTTTCCTGAACATGTTAGGTGAAGTAAACCATTGTCATTTGGGAGCCTGAGATCACCAGCAGCAGTTTGTAAAGCAAACAATTCTTTATTAGTTCCTCCAAAACAGGTAAGTCACAGATGTCTTCAAACTAGCACCCGAAGTTGCACAATTTCAATATTTCAATTGGTGTGACCGGAGGCCCAAGCCAAAGCTCCCCTTGCCTGGGCCTGACCCCTTCAGGACATTGTAGTCAGGGTTTAGAAGTTCTTTCCACCCAAAACGCTTCAAACCTCAGAAATACCTGGTACCTAATATGGACTTATAAATCTGCAATTGGGGAAAGGTACCTTCTGATGTCCTATACACCCTCATAATGTATATTTATACATTAAACACACATTGCCTAAGTCCAGAGATCAGTAGGAAGTATTTAGTATAAATACATGTATCCTGTGTAGCAGTCACAGCAGTGAGATCACACATATCCTGCCTTGTGTTACATCCTTTTCCATCTTTCATATATCCTTGTTCTCTGGGTATATTATTATGTCATCATAGCCTTTGGCTCTCATTACTACTAATGTCTGCATATCAGGTGTGTGTTTTTTAGTTTTATGCACAAAACACAGCTAGACTCCTTCTCTATCTCTTTGTCTATCTCAGTCTGCTGCATGCAAATAGTTTATGCTCCAAGGCAATCCTGTATTTCGCCAGGCTGAACAAGAATACCATTGTTTTAATAACCTTGTTATGGCAGTCCTTTTTATTTAATTTGATAAAGCATAATAGATTTTCATAGCTGGCTCATTTTGTGTTGCTTATTTTTAATGTGTAGCGTACACAACTGAAATCAATTCACATTTTTTTTTTTTCCATAAAATACTGTTCAATTTTTTTACTTTATTGTTCTGAAGGCTGGGTTCACACATATGTAAATTGGATGCGGATTTCCCTGCATCCAAATTGCATGACATGCCAGTGTGACCGGCTCTCTGTGGAGCTGGTTCACACGTGTCCAGGGCAGCTGCAGGACAGATTTAAAAAGGGTCTGATACATTTATGGGTCCGATTCACATGCAAATTTAGGTAAAAAACGGTGAAAAGACACGCACCGGACCCTAGATACAAACCAGCAGCCACACATATGTGAACCCGGCATTAGTGCTGCTGCTCACTGTTAGTTTCTTTGTAGCCACTATCCCTCTACATGTATTTACCCCAACGTGGGCTGCACTTTTAGGAGCAATTTACCAATAATGACAGTGGTGGACCAAGTCTGTAGAAATGCATCTGCATATCTGCTTTTAGTATTCACCAAGGGCACATGTGACTTGGCGACAACACAGAAGTACAATTTGGAGACAAATGGCCTTGTGACTGGCTAAAAAAGGACCTTCATAGCAGACTAAAAAATCTTTTGAAAGTAAACATACATGTTAAAGCTAATATGAGATTTAATCATACTATAAAAAGTCAGTTTGTACTGTATGTAATACAGTGCAGCCAGATTTCAGAGAGCTTTTGACAGATGTCTGCCTCCTGAAACTGCGTTTTACAACCATTTGACATATCTTCACTCTGTTTCAGCATTGTAAGCTTAGTGGTTAGCAGTTCTGTCTTGCAGTACTGAAGGTCCTCTGTTAAAATCCCAGCCAGGACACTATCTGCTCCCTGCGTGCATGGATTAGCTCTGGGTACTTTGATTTCCTCCCACACTCCAAAGACATGCTGGTGAGAAAGAGAGCTTTTAGGTTTTAATCTCTTTGAAGGCAGGAACTGATGTGAATAAACATGTAAAATGCTGTGTGAATTTTTAGGGCTATTTAAATACCTGTAATGAATTGTTTGGGAGGTTTGAACCTCCGTTTAGCTGTGAGGATTTATTTCCCTAGGTTTGGATTCTTGAGGCTTTCTGTATGTGAGAGACAGGAAGAGGCCTGCACTGGTTGTGTGTGTATGGTGTTGGTTGTATTTAAGGTAGGATTAGGCCACGTACACACGATCAGACCAAACCAATGAGACTGGTCCGACGGACCGCTTTCATCCGACCACCGCTGAAATGGTCTGATGTGCGTACACACCATCAGTCCAAAATCCCATCGGGCCAGAACGCGGTGACGTAGAACACGACGTGCTGAAAAAACAAAGTTCAATGCTTCCAAGCATGCGTCGACTTGATTCTGAGCATGTGCAGGTTTTTGGTCTGATGCTTTTGTGTACTAACCATCGTTTTGGTCCGATGGACAGGTGTCCATTGGACAGATTTTAAAGCAAGTTTTAAAACTTTGGTCCGATGGGCCGTACACATGATCAATTTGGTCCGATTAAACTGGTCTTCAGGCCAGTTTCATCGGACCGGTCTGATCGTGTGTACATGGCCTTAAAGTTAGGCTTTAAAAAAAAAAAAACATGTTTATACTTACCTGCTCTGTGTAATGATTTTGCACAGAGCAGCTGAGATCCTCCTCTTCTTGGGTCCCTCACAGGCACTCCTGACCCCTTCCTCCTGCTGAGTGCCTCCTGAGCAAACAGCCTAGCGTGGGGGAACCCAAGTGTGTTTGCTCTTGAGCTGCTGCTCTGTGTGACCATTCACACACACAGCCGTGGTTCACTGGCTGTGATATCAGCTATCTTAGCCAATGAGAAGGGAGAGTCCCCAGAGAGCTGAGCCTCTCGTACACATTGCTGGATCATGATGGGGCTCAGGTAAGTATTAGAGGGGCTGCTGCATACAGAAGGAATTTTACCTTCATGCATAGAATGCATAAAGGTAAAACATCTGGAGACTTTACAACCACTTTAACTTGCAGTTTTTAAATACATTTTAAAATGGCAGTTTATATAAGTTTTTCATATATATATATATATATATATATATATATATATATATATATATATATATATATATATATATATTCAAGTTTTTCAGACTGACATTAAAAAAGGGATTCCTAGAGCACTCGTGTTAGCTAAAGAGACAATACAACAGAGACTGCATGCCCTGAGGCTCCCTTTGGCTGCAATTTCTTACTAATATTCTGATAATGTATCAGTCACTACAGTGCAACATTCATTTTTCTAAACTACACTTTATAGTATAAATAAAAGCAAAAGTTTTTTTTAGTTTTGGATGGAGGGGAGAGGGATTAGAATACCTGCTATATTTTTGTTGTTGTTGTCTGTCTCTCCATTAGAACAGTTCAGGGGACAGTTCTCGGTGAGCATGAAAGAAAAAGAAAAACCCAAGTTTTGAGCTGTTTTAGTGACCCTGGTGGTAACCAGGTATTTTCTTACTTTGGATGGACTTCCCCTCACTTCTTGTTGTGGCTATAGGACAGGAAGTGAAGGGAAGCATCCCCAATAGGAAACCGATAACCGACATGGATTATAACCATCTTACCATTTCCAAAAAACAAAAACAAAGTTTGACTTTAGTTCTACTTTCAGAAATTAAGTTCCGTAAACTGACTTGTAAAGTAAAAAAAAAAAGGAAAGTATATCTGCTTTAATTAGATCACATAAAAGGTGACTTTCCTTTGGAAAATGTTGTTGGAGAATGTGTAGGAGTGTACAGATTGTGCATTCTGAAGGAGTTATTGGAACAAGCTATATATGGGTGAACTATGGACTTGCATGGTTATATATATAAAACCACCATGCTATGCTTTTAACTCTTTGTTTACCACATTCACCAGCCACTTTGCATTTCAGATTGCCAAAATGTTTGCCAATATTTTTATCAACATGTACTAAAAAATCAGGTTGCCTCATGTTTTGAATTTGTAAAAGTAAAGTGAAGGCAAAGTCCTAATAAAGCAAGCCCAATTTTTTTAAGCACTTTAATTGCAATGATATGAATTCCCTCTGTCACTGGATACGATGTATGGCGTGTGTTGTTGGCAGTCATGGATAAAGCACCTCTTTTTCTCAATAAAAAATTACTCTTGTTGTTTTTATCATAGAGTAATTCGAGTTTACCTTATGTTATAATGTATGCAGTCATATGGCTGGGTATTCTCCTGCACAGGAAGGAAAGGAGCCTCACATAGCATAAAACTAGAGTGTTTTATTGATCAAAAGTAAAAAGTAAACAACTCACATTTGGTGAATTAAAAACACGCCTTGAGCCTGTAGCGCCGGCCAGACCCTAAACAGGCAAACCCATCCGTGTAGAGAGTAAACTAATGAGGGTGATGACGTCAGCACGTGTGTTTTTAATTCACCAAATGTGAGTTGTATACTTTTTACTTTTTATCAATAAAACACTCTGGTTTTATGCTATGTGAGGCTCCTTTCCTTCCTTACATGATTCATACGGTTGTGAGAGTTTTGAGCTGGGAGTTCAACTGATATCCATTGCACTGTGGACAAATACCCTACTGGATTGTATATGCTGAATTTAGTCTACAAGGACCTTAGGATCTGGTAAGCAGATCACTTATCTAATGGTGGTGGATTCACATTGTGCTGCATACGGTGACCACGAGATTGCAGCTGTCGGCATTATACACGGGGTGTTTCTAACACTGTATTTCTATGGATCTTTTCACGTCTAATCATATGGACTTTTTTCACTGTTAACACTTCCAATAGACTTTAAAGATTGTGTTTCTGTCGCAAATGCTTTTTGATGACTAAGCTTTTATGTTGATCTTTTCTATGGTGTGCAATCTCTAATGATGTATGCTTGAGACATGTGTCCTTAGAGTTGTCATTGTATGCATTATTTCACATAAATTATATTCTGTATAATTTTGTTTACATCTTTTTTTTTTATCTACATTCACTATAGGTATGCATGCTTTACCTCTTGTGGTCAGTATGTGCACCTGATATACTTCTTTAATGGTAGCACACTTGTTTATCACAGAGCTATGTGACTTGGCGCGATTATTTATTTTCCACATGGATGTAATTGGCCATTAAAAGGGGTATGGGGGTCTGGGTACTGCCCTGGGGGACATTTATTAATGCAATTTTATTTTTATTTTTTTAATCAGTTAAGGACCAGCCGCCACAGTTATACTGGTGCTTTAAGAGCTCTAGGGGGTGTGTGGCCTAATCTAAGGAAGACATTTTGTTTTTGGGGGGATATTTATTATAGCAAAAAGTAAAAATATTGTGTTTTTTTCAAACTTCTCAGCCTTTTTTGTTTATAGCGCAAAAAAAACAACAACCCAGAGTTCATCAAATACCACCAAAACAAAAGCTCTATTTATGGGGGGAAAAAGGACATACACTTTGTTTGGGTACAGTATTGCATGACTGTGCAATTGTCAGTTAAAGCGATCCTTAAGTGGTTAAGCTTAAAGTAAAACAATAAAAATGACTAATTCCTTTAACTATAGTGCCTGGAGTAAAGTGGTGCTTCTGTAGCATGCATAGAACATGCTGCAGCGAAAATTACATTTCTAAAGAAACAAAAAACAAAAAAACAAAAAACGAGCCAAATCACGTTTAAATGAATTCCCCATTGCAATTGCCAGCACATGGCTATTGAAAATAATAAATAAAGAGAAAAACAGCGTGCCCCCCCTCAGTCCATACCAGACCCGAAAGGAAGCAAAATGCACTGTGCAGCGAAGGGAGCAGAATGCACTGTGCAGTGCATTGCAGGGCGTTCGGCAGGTCAAACTGTAGCTGGCCAGCTAGAACGCTAGAACCTGTCCTAGGTAGCTTACCTACATGTATGTACAGCTAAACCTGCTGAGAACCTAAATGTAGTGCACATGTGTTTATGTGAGAGACAAAGGCAGAGTTATTCAGTGTGATTTTGTGCTTGGATGTCCTATAACAGTTGTATGTTGTGTTCACAGAAGCAGAAGAAAAAATATGCCTTTAAGAGTCATTTGTTTGTATGGCAGCAGGAAGTAAGCAATAACACAGCTGAATTCATGCCAGAAAGCATAGAGTTAAGCTTTTGTGACTCATTGGTCGCCTTGCCCAATCACAGCTAATCTTACATTGAGCAGAGTCTTGACCACTCACAGCCAGCTTTACAAACACTCTGTCTGGGAGGTTCCTAATACTCTATGTGCTGCTAGATTATTCCACACAGAGACAGAAAGCCACATGGAGACAGAGACACAGAGAAGAGCAGACACACAAGGCCAGAGTCTTGTTTTATGGAAGCCAGGGGATAAAAATAGGTATGTGACACAGTTATATATGTATGTTCTTATTGTAAATAGTGTGGTTAGAACTGTATACTAATCTAGTTGTGTGTTCACTTGTAGTTCCACCATACCTTTAAACAAACTCATACCCCCAAACGAACAACTAAGTCACCTAACCTAATTTACAAACCAAACCCAACTAAGCTAACCCTGCAAAAGCAACCCTGCAAACCAAGTTGCAAACAACAGAGTTATACCCTTCAGAGAAATCAGAGAATGCTTTGATAACTTACAGGGAGAGAGAGAGAGAGAGAGAGAGTACATACTGAAGAAAGAAATATATCCGCCAACTTATGTTAAATGACAAGATTGAATATTTGAACCACCACTTTCTGTTATACTTCATTCATCACATGTTTTTGTACATGGACTGTCTGCTGCAAAGCAGCCGTATTATAGATGAAGAAAAGTTAATAAAGAAGTTATTTTAAGCATTTGGTGTGCTCTTTAAACCTACTGCTTCCATAGAACGGCGCTAGAGGAATTTTCTGAGCAATAGACAGTCTTGTTGGACCGAAAAGTCAGAGATATCACAATTCTTCTAATGCCACAGCGCATGAGGCACTTCATAGTGCTGCGCCTGCCACACAAACACCCTGCAAATTTGCGTGTTCCCTGAACGAGGCAAACAGCCAATGTTTAGCCTGAACTCAATGCTCGGACTAAACCAATCGCCCAATACTAGTTAGAGGGCATGGCTCGCAAATAATTTAGCCAAGTCAGTGGAGGGGTGATAAAAGTGTGATGGTTTGTACTGGGATCAGAAGGCTGGGAGAGTCAGAGGATGGATTCTCAATTAAAACTTGGAAAATATTCCAGAGATTTGGCTGTACATGCAGCAGAGTGTGTAAGCGCTAAGGCTGCGTACACACGACCGATTTCCTCGACAGAATCCATCAAGAAACTTGGTGGGAGAGCTTTTTTGCCGAGGACACTGGTCGTGTGTATGCTTTTCATCGAGAAAACTGTTGAAGAACTCGACTAGGAAAAAAGAGAGCAAGTTCTCTTTTTCCTCAACGGGAGTCTCAATTTCCTCGTCGTGTTCCTCATCGGGCTAGTTTTCGACGAGAAACACATTGGTGTGTATGCTTAGAAACCTGCGCACCTCACCGACTAGTGGCCACTCACATTCTGTTAGCAACAAGACTACTGATTGCTAGGAAATGGAAAACGAAAGATGCTCCAAGTCTCACAGAAGTAGTTAACTTAGTACAAACTCACTGTACCTATGAAACTATCCTAGCTAGAGGGAAATCCACATATCCTAAGCTACTCCACCTCTGGAATCCATGGACTCATTGGTACACAAACAGAATCCATAAGTGATACATTTATGATATATACTATGCTCCTTGATAGTGCTCTCCCCCCCCTGGTCCCACCCCTCCTCTTTTATCTTCCCCTCCCTCCCCATCCTTGCTCTGTTCCTGACCCTACAACATATACATTATCACTGCCACAACTTACTTCCAGTCTGGTTTATGTTCATTTATACACTTCTCCTGTTGTATTGAACTGGATTAAGCACACCCTGTGTGGTGCGTGCCTGTTGCAAGTTTACTGTTCACTTTCCATTCATGCCATTGCTATGTTATTTTATTACTGTAACTACATACATGTACATTGAAAATTTCAATAAAAATTATTTGAAATAAATGCAATAGCAAAAGATGCAGGCAATAAATGACTTTCACTTTAAATGCAATAACAAAAGATGCAGGCAATAAATGACTTTCACTTTAAATGCAATAGTAAAAGATGCAGGCAATAAATGACTTTGACTTTAAAAAAAAGAGAGAAACCCGCGCACCTTTGGTAAAATGGAAATAGCACATTTGTCACGCTGTAACAGACTGAAAAGTGCAAATGTCTCTTACCAAACTTTTTTCTAACACACAGTAACATGAGATTAGGAAAAGCAGCCCCAAGGGTTGTGCCAGTGGAATCGAGCTTCCCCTGCTTCCCCTGCCATCGTATGTGTTTAAGTCACCGCGTTTGAGAACGAGGAGATTTGGACTTGACAGTGTGTACGCAAACACAGCTTGTCAAGATTCTCGACAAGCCTAACAAGGAACTCGTCGAGGAAAACGATGTGTCTTTTCCGACGAGTTCCTTCGGTCGTGTGTACGAGGCCTCATGCTGTAGTTCTAAACCAGCCATGCTATGGATAACCATATTCCTCTTAGTGTAATCAACTTTTATTATGCGACAACCAAGGAAATGACATGTCAGGTAAAACATAGAGCGCAGAATTATCGACCTCGCAGGGTCGGAAAACAGACAGCGATGGGCCATCTTATCGACATGTACAAGCATGACCTAAGAGCATATGTTAACAAAGGAAAACAGAACTATGCGTTTACAAAGGGCTGACACGTTAAAACTAAGAGGGGGGGGAGAGGGTAGGTGGAGAGGAAATTGGGTGTGAGGGGAGGGTGCAGGTACCAACATCGGGAGGGCGTCAGTGAGGGGCCAGCCTAGCGATCCGCGCCGGGGAAAGGGGGGGGGCAAATTGCCTCCATCTAACCACCCCATTCCACAACACGTGCCCAGGCCGTCCAAACATGCAGATTTACACTCAGACGGGAACATCAGCCTCCAAAGAAACATGAGGCTGTCCCGTGAGTGGTGAGGCTGTATGGATCTGCTTCCTCCAACAGGGCAACACGCATATACAGTAAGCACCTACAGGGAAACACGAGACATGGAGGAGGGGGGTGTAGGATAGGAAGATACAAAGCTCTCGGCGGAGAGCGGAAAGAGAAGAGAAGAAAAGTAGATGAGTAGAAAAATAGAAGAGAAAGATCTCAAGGACCAGGTTACCTGCATATTGAGAGTGAGCATCTTCGAAGTCCGCACCGAGCGCTCCGCAATGTAGCTCCGAAGCCTCCGGATACACAGCCAACATCAGTAGGTCAGGTCGCCGTCTCCCGCATTCTAGCCAGCCTAAGGGCCTTGAGCGTAGGGTCTGCTAGTTCCAGTAGAGCGTCATCCAGGCTCGAGGGCACAAGAACCGGGTCTGAAACATATTCAGACCAGGGTGTCCAAACAGCACGGAAACGCTCCTCCGTCTCCCCACAAGCAGTAACCCAGTCCTCAGCCTCACGAACCGCATTCACACCTGTAATCCACTCTGCCCGTGTGGGAATCCTAGGCGTCTTCCAGTGGATCGGGATTAAGCGTCGTGCAACATTCAGAAGATGAGGAAGCACACTATTTTTGTGTTGGGAGAGCGATACCGGAGGGACATGGAGAAGGAAATGTTCCGGGGAGAGGGGAACATCTATGCCGGTCACTAACTCTATCTGGTCCCTCAGGTCCTCCCAAAAGGGCTTAATTAAGGGGCAGTCCCACCAGACGTGAAACAGTGTACCCTGATGTCCACAACCCCTCCAGCATTCCCCTGACGTCGAAGGGTAGATACGGGCCAGATCTGCAGGTACCCGGTACTACCTAGTTAGCACCTTAAAATTTGTCTCCTGAGTCCTAGAGTCTACCGAGGACGAGTGGGTAAGGTAGTATAAATGGGATAGCTGTTGATCAGTAAAAGTCAGCTCTACGTCCGTTTCCCAGAGTCGAATGTACGGTGGAATGGGCGAGGGGGTAGCCGCACCCAGGAGGCGGTAAAGTTCCGATACGAGTTGCCTATATTTCCAGAAGTTTAGACGCGTGCTGCGTGGGCCCGTGGGTAAGGCGTCGTAGTCCAGGAGCTTACCTTTCTTTAATGAGTTTACCACAGCTGGCGTATTCGTCATCTACCCAGGGCCCAAAAAAGCCTATACGTTCACCCGGGGGGAACCAGAGGAACCCGCCCAGAGGAGCCAGAGGGGACACAGGGGGTGCCAGCTGTAACAGCGAATTGGTCCGGTCCCACTCCGACAGCACATGGGCCGTCAGAGGGGAGGTCATCTCAGACAGCCCACTGTATACCCGGGGCAGCCAGGGTGCGTAAGACAGATTTCTACCGGCCAAATATTTTTCCAATGAAACCCATTGCTTCGAATGAGCATGAAATCGCCAGTCGAGTATCCTCTGAAGTGCTATAGCCCTATAATACTGCCGAATGTCAGGGACTCCCAGTCCGCCCTCTCGTTTCGGCCGACGCAGCAGGCGTATTGCTATTCTGGGCTTACGGGCATTCCAAATGAAATCAGTCAGCATTTTGGATAATCTATTAAAAAAATGTCTAGGCAGGGGAAGTGGAAGCATCTGTAGGTAAAAGAGTACGCGAGGTAGAACGTTAATTTTTACAATGTTCACACGACCTAGCCACGTGAAGGCCGTGCGCGTCCACTGCGATAAGTCACCCTGGACCGCTTCCAGCAATGGGGGGTAGTTAGCAGAATATAAGGTGTCGAAGCGGTCCGTAAGTCTTACTCCCAAATATCGTATGGACGATGTGGCCCAGGCAAAGGGAAAGGCCTCGCGGAGGGATGAACGCATTTGGGGTGGTAAACATATAGGTAAAATTTCCAACTTTGAAAAGTTTATCTTAAAGTTAGAGAGTGAGCCAAAGAGCTCCAGCTCCTTCAGCAGGATGGGTAAGGAAAGTAGGGGCTCTGAAAGATGAAACAGAATATCATCGGCAAAATGAGGACAAAGAAAAATGGATAGCCGCACTCCAAAACCTGATGGGTGGTCTTTTATTCAATAGACAGCATGTACAAAAATAGGGTCACAGCAGTGGAAACAAGGAACAGCCGACGCGTTTCGCACTGGATCAGTGCTTATTCATGGCGTAGGCCGAGAGTTTATGTTCGGCATTGCCGACTAAAAGGCCCCTAATGTCTGGCATTAATGTTGGCACGGACCGTGCGGAGGAACGGCTCCAGTGTTAGCGCAAACAGGAGGGGTGAGAGGGGACACCCCTGTCGAGTGCCGTTACGAATGGGAAATCGGGAAGAGAGGGTACCGTTCACCCTAACTTGGGCGCAAGGCGATGAGTACAGTGCCAAAATAGAGGCCAGCATCCGAGGGCCTAGGCGCAACGACCGGAGGACCGCGGTCAAATAAGACCAGTCCACCCGGTCGAAAGCCTTCTCGGCATCAGTTGATAGGATAATATAAGGGTGCTGGGAAGGGCAGCTGCGAGCCCAATGTATAAGGTGTACTGCTCTGAGGGAGTTGTCCCTAGCCTCCCTCCCCGCAATGAAGCCCGTCTGGTCCAGGTGAACGATACCAGGAATAATGTCTTTAAGCCTATTGGCCAGTAGCTTCGCTAAAATTTTTACGTCCAGGTTAAGGAGAGAAATTGGACGGTAGCTCTGAGGGACAGCAGGATCTTTGCCATCCTTCGGGAGCACAGTAATATGGGCCAGAAGGGCCTCGGGGGGAATACTCCCACCGGTAGCCAAAGAGTTAAAATAATTGCACATAGGAGTTGCCAGATGGGGAAAAAAGGTTGTATAGTAAGTTTTAGTGAACCCGTCAGGGCCCGGGCTCTTCCCATTCGGTCTAGATTTTACTGTGGCCCCGAGCTCAGCCACCGTGAACGGGAGCTCCAGGTCGGAGGATTGGTCATCTGTGAGCGTCGGGAGGTTAGCTGCCTCTAAATAGTCGCGAATCACGCTACATCTAGCTTCCCGGGAGCCCTGAGAGAGGCCTGAGTCCAAGTTATAAAGCACTTCGTAGTAGTCACGGAACCCCGCCGCAATCTTGGAGGAATGTACGACCTGGGCTCCGGAAGGAGAACGCAACTGGTGCACAAATGAGTGCTCCTGTCTCCTCCGTAGGGCATGGGCCAGCATCCGCCCGCATTTGTTACCTTGCTCATAATATTTATGAGACAAAAAACGAAAACGCCTACGAGTCTGGCGGTCAAGCAGTCGCAAAAAAAGCTCTCTCATTTCCAGCAATGCGCTCAGCGCCTCCGGACCTCCAGTAGCTTTGTGACGGAGCTCAGCCTGTTGAAGAGCGGCATGTACCCTAACAAAGTCCGCTTTACGTTTTTTTTAATCCTAGTTCCCTGGGAAATCAAAGCCCCTCTGACCACGGCCTTGTGGGCCTCCCAGACCACTCCCTCAGACAGCTTGCCCACAGGATTTTCGGCAAAGTAATGAGTTAGCGTAGCAGTCACTTCCGTCACCGCAGTTAGGTCGTCCAGCAGGTTGTCGTTAAGGCGCCATGTCCAGGCCTTCTGCAGGCCCTGAGGTAGAGTAAGGGATATCGCAGTCGGGGCATGGTCCAAGATGGAGATGTTACCTATAGAAGCAGTCCAAAGAAGTTCTAAAGCATTACGATCTCGTAGATGTGGTCAATACGTGTGTAGACGTCGTGGACTTTAGAGTAGTACGTATAGTCATGTCCAGAGGGGTGGAGCGTCCTCCAACTGTCAACTAGAAAGTGGCACTGAACCGTCTTGCGAAAGTGTCGGAGAAAGGCGTAGGAATGAGGGGGTCTCGCATGGGACGTGTCCAGGGAGGGTTCTGGGCTGACATTAAAGTCACCTCCCAAGATCAAGAAGCCTTCTCTAAAGTCAGCTAAGCGGTTCAAGACATCGTCAATAAAAGTAAGCTGGCCAGTGTTCGGAGCATATACCGACGCAAACGTATAGGTCTGACCTGCGATCTTGCCTTTGACAAAAACGTATCTACCCTGGGGGTCTAAGCTTTGGTCGGAGGGCTGGAAGGGACAGGATTTATGGATAGCAATGGCTGTCCCTCTAGATTTGGCTACCGGGGAAGTGCTAACAAACCATTGGTTGTAGAGGTGAGACGGGAGTTTAGGAAGGGATCGTGATGTAAAATGCGTCTCCTGGAGGAGGGCCACCTGGGCTTTTAACCGTTTCAGCTCCCACCATAGCTTGTTACGCTTGTGGGGAGAGCAGAGACCCCTGACATTATACAAGCTCACCTGTAGCATTGCCATGGGGGGGCAGGGAGACCATTCGAGACATCGGAGACGGCGGTTCGCCCGGTGCGGAATCCTGTGCAGTAGCAACGTCCTGCAAGAGGAAAAAACAGAAAGGGAGAAAGAAAATACATGAAAAGCGGAAGACAGACATATAAGGGAAACAAACAATGCAAAAGCCAAAAAAGAGGGGACTGTAGGAGCACGGCGGCCAAAGCCACGCTGGCTCTAGAAGCAACTATGAGCCAGCTCGGAGATCCCGTCCCCAGGGGGGGAGGGGATTTAGAACACAGCTCCAGATCCCAATGGGGATCAGTGCCCAAAAAGGGGCAGCCTACGGGGGGAACGTGAACAAACATAGGAAGAAGGTGAGGCGGGCCCCACCCCCGTCCTCCGCACCTGACTAAATGCGGTAGGAGGGAGAAATAAGGTAAACCTTCTTGCAAAAAAAAAAAGGGTTACAAAATCATTAAGCTGAACAAGGCAAAAATGGGCATAGGAAAAAAACAACCGACAGTAAGGGAAGTCCCAGGCTCTGCAGCCAGGGGAAGCAGGATAGATCAACAGCACATCTCGTCAGCATGTGGGGAGATCATCCGTCCCTCGATGAGGAGGGTCCTGCCCGTCGGTCAGGGTCATCTCGGCCTCGGTTGCGCCTGCGGGTCTGACGTTTGGCGGATTGCCATGGCTGTGGTGTAGGCAGTCTGGTAGATCCGAAGGAGAGCCCCTCCAATCCGGAAAGTCCACCGGCTCAAGGTCTAATGAGGTCAGAAAGCGAGGCAGGTCGTCTTTATCACGAAGCGAGATTGTCCTCCCATCCCTGGTGACCTGGAGGCAGAAGGGGAATCTCCACTTAGAGGACAGGCCTGCACCTTGAACAGCCTCCAGGAGGGGGCGAAGTGCCCTCCGCTGCATGAGGGTGCGTCTAGATCAAGGGTCTCCAAACTATGGCCCTCCAGCTGTTCAGGAACTACAATTCCCATCATGCCTAGTAATGTCTGTGAATGGCAGATTTTTACAATGCCTCATGGGAAGTGTAGTTCTGCAGCAGCTGGAGGGCCGTAGTTTGGAGATCCCTGGTCTAGATAAATCCTGGTAAAAAGCCAAGCGAGCACCATCAAATTCAAAATAGGGTTTCCCTCTCATCTTCTGCATGATGCGGTCCTACAACGTAAATTTGTGCAGCTTGCAAATTACATCCCGTGGATTGTCCGCATCCTTTCAATGCTAGCGGAGGCCAGGAGCCCCAATATTTCTTTAAAAACGCCTTCCAGAGTAGGAATAATGTCCTTGGGGCCAGTGGCTTCTGGGAGCCCGCGGATCCTGATATTGGCCCTGCGACTGCGATTTTCAGCGTCATCCAGTTGGCAAAGTAGGGCCTCAATCTGGCGTCCCTGAGTGGCACAGACCTCCTGAAGTGAGGAAATGATAGGGAGAGCCTCCTCAAATCGCTGTTCCAGGGTTTCCACCCTATCCCCAGATGAGTGGCATCAGCCTGAAGTTGAGCAATGTCCTCAAGAGCCTTCTCGACTCGGTCAGCAAAACGCTCAAGATCTGCCTTAGTTGGCAGGGAAAGAATATGGCGCCTGATATCTATATCTGTTAGGGGATCCATGCCAGTCGGATCGTCATCTGTGGAGGCAATAGAGCCTGGGGAGACTGGGGGAGCCGATTCGCTCACCAGCAGCGGAGACGGGATGGGAGAGCCGGCTGTCTGCTGCGATCGTGTGACGGAGCTCTGCGCAGCTTTAGATGCCTTCGGCGTCTTCCCGGTCGGCGCCATCTTGGAAGTCTCGCGGCCTCTCCCGCTCTGCTCCGTGAAGGAGTCCAGCTGTGCTTGCCGGGATCTGTCGGACAATGGCGGCTGGGAGGATGTCCTGCTCCTTAGGGACATGGCCAGCGGCGATCACGGGTGAGATGTTCCCTTTCAGCAGCGTTAAACGTGCGGCAGAGGACGGAGTTGAGGAGACACGCGACTTCACTCCTCCATGTCCAGACACGCCCCCACCATATTCCTCTTGATGTGCATTCCTCCTGATCTGAAAAACACAACTTTCAGAAAAAAATAGTTTTTTTTTTTTTCCATACAAGCTTTACTAGGAACTAAGATTTGTGTAGAGGAGGCTTCCCATTATCCTTGTATTGTTACCAATGCAGTAAGTTTGTTGTAGCAAAACTGTGTGTCAGCCTATTACAGCAAACCTGCATGCTCATATAACACTGCCAATTAGTTCAAGTATGTATTCCTCTCAAGTGCATATCCCACTGTTGTAATAAAGGAGATGAAGGTTCCCAAAATGCTTTAGTTTTGTAAGGGTTTTTATAAATAAAATAATCCTATACATTGAGAACTGTAACAGTGACTCCTTTCAGTTTATCACAATTGTAGTTTCAAAACCTTTTAAAGTGTAAAGTTACACAAAAAGGGAGATAATATACTGTTTAAAAGGTCTACAACATATATAATAAGTCATCTGCTCAAGGTGCAGCTCTTTCACAAATGTGTTATGGGCATAGGTGTGCACCCCAAAGCTCAAGCACACAGTGCTGATCACTCTTGATGTCCCTTTAGAAAGGATAGGGGCAGTAAATTACATATTTACCAACTCCTTCCCTCACTAAGGCCCTTTCACACCGGGGCGGGAGGTGCGGTGGTGGTCTTTCTGCTGGCTGGTTGGCTATACCATCGGAATTGCCGCGGAATTTCGGCGGTATTCGGCCACTAGCGGTGCGGTTTTAACCCCTGCTAGCGGCCGAAAAAGGGTTTGTACCGCCGGCAATGCGCCTCTGCTGAGGCGCATTGCCAGTGGTATAGCCGCGATGTCCTATTGTTTTCAAAGGGGAGGAGCGGTAAACACACCGCTCCTCTCACCGCTCCAAAGATGCTGCTGTCAGGTCATTTGGAGCGGTCCCGCCAGCGCATCGCCTCAGTGTAAAAGCCCACGGGCTTCCGCACTGAGACTGCAGGGCAGGAGTTTTTCAGGCGGTATTTAGGCACTATTTTTAGCGCTTAACTGCCTGAAAAACCCCTCAGTGTGAAAGGGGTCTTATCCTAAAACATTCCCACAGCAACAGCTGATGGGGAAGGAGAAGACTGAAGCACTGCAGGTGGAAGGGCGGGAGCCAGGGCAGTAGGGGGATGCTGTGCTGCACAGGCTGATAAGGGTGTGCCTGGTCACACCTGGCACACCATGTGTGCACGTCTATGGTTATGAGCATCCTGCAAAAAAAATTTTTTTTTTCATTACTGACCCTAGTTTAATCCAAGCTGGGCATTAACACATAGAAAGCTCCATGCACAATACCCCATATTTGGCAGCAACATTGTAGTGGCTCCTGCTCTTGTGGCTTTTCAGAACTGAAAAAATAATAGAGATCTTAGATTTAAAAACTTTCAAATGGCAGAGGGGTTTTACCATATCAAAAGATTTTTTTTTACACTAGGCATAAACATTAGAACGCAAATTTTAAATATCCCCCTCTATAAGCATACATGTTTATACCTATGAGGAGAGGTGGTGGGGAGCAGCTGATGACCACCGGCTATGGCCATTACAGCTCAATTCTAGGATAAACAATAGCAATAGGCTAAAAAACATCCAATCATTATTGCAGGAGCAAGCCACACTTTAGGATGGATAGACCTAAAGATCACCTCTTGAGTACGTTTTCCCTTCCAGAATATAAGTGAGTCTCTATCCCTATAGTCTGTATTATTCAGATATATTCTGGAATGCGTCCCTATGCTGTTTGCTGTATCAATAACAGAAGAGCCAGCAAAACTTGGATTAAATTCTCTCGCATTCTCATATCGGCATACAAGCAGAACTAGACAAAAATATATTTTTTTCTTTTGAATAGCATCTCTTTTTTATGTCATTTATAATATATGTTGCCCCTTGTGAGCAGTGAACTACACATATGTAAATATCTGTTTACTGCAGACTCTAGGCAGAGCGTCAAATCAGGATTTGTCTTCAGGCTCCTACTCTCCTGGCCACAATTCAGACCTACATAACGGAGATATATATCACACTATTTTTGTAGGTAGGAGGTGGTAATGACATTATTCAGCTCTCTTGTGTACCTTGTTTCTATGTTCTGTGTCCTATTTAGAGGTTTTGTTTTTTTTGTTTGTTTTTTTTGTCTAAGCTTCAGAATCTTTTTTGACCTTCAATTTTAATTGTTAATAGGGTTGTCCCGATGCCTCTTTTTTAGGACCGAGTACAAGTACCGATACTTTTTTTTGTGTACTCGCCGATACCGAATACCGATACTTTTTTTAAATATGTCCCCTAATGCTGCCACGTCCCCCAACATATTGCAGCCATGTCCCCCATACCCTTACATCAGTGCCCTAACATTACAGCTCCATTACACATCCCAGCTCCACCATTACACATCCCAGCTCCACCAGTACACATCCAAGCCCCAGCTCCACCAGTACACATCCCAGCTCCACCATTACACATCCCAGCTCCACCATTACACATCCCAGCTCCACCATTACACATCCCAGCCCCAGCTCCACCAGTACACATCCCAGCTCCACCAGTACACATCCCAGCCCCAGCTCCACCAGTACACATCCCAGCTCCACCATTACACATCCCAGCCCCAGCTCCACCAGTACACATGCCAGCTCCACCAGTACACATGCCAGCTCCACCAGTACACATGCCAGCTCCACCAGTACACATCCCAGCTCCACCAGTACACATCCCAGCTCCACCAGTACACATCCCAGCTCCACCAGTACACATCCCAGCCCCAGCTCCACCAGTACACATCCCAGCTCCACCATTACACATCCCAGCCCCAGCTCCACCAGTACACATGCCAGCTCCACCAGTACACATGCCAGCTCCACCAGTACACATCCCAGCTCCACCAGTACACATCCCAGCTCCACCAGTACACATCCCAGCTCCACCAGTACACATCCCAGCTCCACCAGTACACATCCCAGCTCCACCAGTACACATCCCAGCCCCAGCTCCACCAGTACACATCCCAGCTCCACCATTACACATCCCAGCCCCAGCTCCACCAGTACACATGCCAGCTCCACCAGTACACATCCCAGCTCCACCAGTACACATCCCAGCTCCACCAGTACACATCCCAGCTCCACCAGTACACATCCCAGCTCCACCAGTACACATCCCAGCTCCACCAGTACACATCCCAGCTCCACCATTACACATCCCAGCTCCAGCTCGACCATTACACATCCCAGCTCCAGCTCCACCAGTACACATCCCAGCTCCACCAGTACACATCCCAGCTCCACCAGTACACATCCCAGCTCCACCAGTACACATCCCAGCTCCACCAGTACACATCCCAGCTACACCAGTGCACATCCCAGCTCCACCATTACACATCCCAGCTCCAGCTCGACCATTACACATCCCAGCTCCAGCTCCACCAGTACACATCCCAGCTCCACCAGTACACATCCCAGCTCCACCAGTACACATCCCAGCTCCACCAGTACACATCCCAGCTCCACCAGTACACATCCCAGCTACACCAGTGCACATCCCAGCTACACCAGTGCACATCCCAGCTCCACCATTACACATCCCAGCTCCAGCTCCACCATTACACATCCCAGCTCCAGCTCCACCAGTACACATCCCAGCTCCACCAGTACACATCCCAGCTACACCAGTGCACATCCCAGCTCCACCAGTGCACATCCCAGCTCCAGCTCCACCATTACACATCCCAGCTCCAGCTCCACCAGTACACATCCCAGCTCCAGCTCCACCAGTACAGTCTGACTGTCCTTTTTATCAACTTATCAATTCAGCATTCCCCCTTCCTCCCCCTCTCCACACTTTCCTACCTTAGTCACACAAGCCGGGAAACAGCATGGCAGCTCCAGACAAAGGGCGGGACATTTCAAGTTAAAGACGGGTGATTGGTTGCTAGCAAGCTATCATCTACTTTGTAACCTGAAAAGTCCCGCCCTTTGTCTGGACCTGCAGTGCTTTCAGGCTTGTGTGAGTGAGGTAGGAGAGTGTGGGGAGGGGGAGGAAGGGGGAGGAAGGGGGAGTGATTCGATGTTATGTGTAGGAGAGACCTGCTGCCCCTCCCTGTAATCTATGATGTTAGTGGCGGCGACGGCGAGCTGGCAGAGCGGAGAGAATACTCAGGCACCGCACAGCATTTGACTTATTCCCGCTCTTGCTTAGTGTAGCGCAGCCATTTTTTTTAGGGGATTTGCAGATTCGGCGCGATGCGGCGGCTTTCAATGCGGCGGCGGCAGCGGCGGGGGGGGGGGGGGGGTGAAGTATTCTATTTAGGCATCGGGGGTATTTGCGCGAGTACAAGTACTAGCGCAAATACTCGGCATCGGTCCCGATACCGATACTAGTATCGGTATCGGGACAACCCTAATTGTTAATCAGATTTTTCACAGGAACTGGAGTAACACAAACTTGATTAAGGTTATCTCTATGATTGGGAAAAGGGAAATAAAATAATTTCACCATTATTCCAACTAGGCCAGAAGCCACTATCCATTGCAATGACCATTGCTTAGTATTTTTTGTATTTTTTTTTTTTATTCAGTTTTGATTCTTTAACCACTTGAGCTCCAAAAGATTTTACCCCCTTCCTGACCAGGCATTTTTTTGGTGATACGACACTGTATTACTTTAACCACTTTAGCCCCGGACCATATTGCTGTCCAATGACCAGAGCACTTTTTGTGATTCGGCACTGCGTCGTTTTAACTGACAATTGTGCGGTCGTGCAACGTGGCTCCCAAACAAAATTGGCGTCCTTTTTTTCCCACAAATAGAGCTTTCTTTTGGTGGTATTTGATCATCTCTGCGGTTTTTATTTTTTGCGCTATAAACAAAAATAGAGCGACAATTTTGAAAAAAATTCAATATTTTTTACTGTTTGCTATAATAAATATCCCCCAAAAATATATAAAAAAACTTTTTTTTTCCTCAGTTTAGGCCGATACGTATTCTTCTACATATTTTTTGTTAAAAAAAATCGCAATAAGCGTTTATTGATTGGTTTGCGCAAAAGTTATAGCGTTTACAAAATAGGGGGTCGTTTTATGGCATTTTTATTAATATTTTTTTTTACTAGTAATGGCGGCGATCAGCATTTTTTTTCAGTACTGCGACATTATGGCGGGCACTTCGGACACTTTTGACACATTTTTGGGGCCATTGGCATTTTTATGGCGATCAATGCTATAAAAATGCATTGTATTACTATAAAAATGCCATTGGCAGTGAAGGGGTTAACACTAGGGGGCAGGGAAGGGGTTAAGTGTGTTCCTGGGTGTGTTCTAACTGTATGGGGGGGTGGCCTCACTAGGGGAAATCACTGGTCTTCTGTTCATACATCGTATGAACAGAAAATCAGCGTTTCCCCCGCTGACAGGAACGAGAGCTATGTGTTTACACACATAGCTCTCATTCCCCGCTCTGTAACGAGCAATCGCGGGTGTCCGGCGGCGATCGTACCCGCCATGCGTGCGGGACTCGGGGGCGAGCGCGGACGTGCACGCGCCCCCTAGCGGCCGCTTTAAAGCGGACGTATAGCTACGGGCTCTCACCCAGGAGTGCCGCCGTCCCGCAGTAATATGACGGCGGGCGGTCGGCAAGCGGTTAACTGACAATTGCACAGATGTGCGATGCTGTAACCAAATAAAATTTATTTTTCCCCCCACAAATTGAGCTTTGGTGAGCTTTGATGGTATTAGATCACCTCTACGTTTTTAATTTTTTGTGCTATAAATCAAAATGTAAAAAAAAAAGCCCTATATATTTTTTTTTATGCATAGGTATAGATAATACTGACTAGCAGTAAATGATTACCAGTTGAGCCACTGTGGAACGATGAGTGCTGGCAATTAGAGAGGTTGTAAACCCTTGTGTATTATTCTCACTGACTTCCTGGTTTGCAGTGCGCATTCATTCTTGCTACATCACGGCCTAATGGGAACTACAGTTCCCATTAGGCTTAGCCTCCATGCCTGTGAGGGATAAGAGAGCATCTTCACGCAGGGCTGTAGTCATAGGGAGGGGGTGATCACATTCTGCTTTCCACCATGCAAAATAGCTCAGGCGCTGGTGGAAAGCAAGAAGAGGAGAGACGGGAAATGGCATTTTCAAACCTGGATTACTGTATTTTGGAGGTCAAAAGGAAAAACGGGGGAAGTGATATTTAAATGCTCTAGCTTACAGCAATCAATTGATCTAATAAAAAACTAACCTTTAGTGTTCCATTAATGCATTATATACATTAAGATGAAAAAACTTCTGACACTAACCACCCCCCACAGCACCCCCATTTTACTCACCTGAGCCTGTTCCCACGGTGGAGACGAACATGACAATAGCTCCACTCAAGCCTGCAGGCTGCAAAAGGACTACTACATGTATAGTATAGTATGGTATGGTATGAGGCTGTGTGGTCAGTTCCTAAAGGGCTTAGTCTCTCTAGCAGCGGTAAATTCCCACAGTCCTAGTGATATTGCAGCTCGCCCCCTGGCCACATACAGTGATCTGTCCACTTTGCTCTGCATCCAGTTGACTCTGGCTGTCTGCACTCCAAAATTAAGCAGATTCTTTAGATTCTACTCGGGCCGCCCCTATGCAGGAATGATGGTGCACACTGGACAATGATGTGCACTCTCCAGTCTCCCTCATGGCAAGAGGAAGCTGTGTCCTGTACAGCCTGAGAAAATGCAGCTTTTTCCCCTCCTCCCTGCAATCTCTTCTCTGGGGAATGTAGTTCAAAAACTATTGATTACACAGTAGAGTCTCTCTTCGGGACTACCGTTCCCACAGTGCTTTTGCTCCTTTTGCTGAATAAATGGTTAACCAGTCCAGCAATGCAGGATAGCAGCTACACACATAACCAAGCAGTAACAATCAATTCAAGAGTAAAACACACATTTTTAAATTGCCCAAATTTCTACCTGCAAATGTATTTGATTTGTATAGGCTGGATATACAGTATATTGTATTCTAATATATTCGGATATATACCAAGCGTTTAATCTAATGGGATCCAATGATACAGAAGATGAAATCCTGTAAGATAATACAGTTTACAATCTATTCGAATATAAGGGTGTGTTATACAGTAACAGTATCTCACAAAAGTGAGTACACCTCTCACATTTTGTAAATATTTTATTCTATCTTTTCATGTGACAACACTGAAGAAATGACACTTTGCTACAATGTAAAGTAGTGAGTGTACAGCTTGTATAACAGTGTAAATTTGCTGTCCGCTCAAAATAACTCAGCCATGTCTAAACTGCTGGCAACAAAGGTGAGTACCCCCCTAAGTAAAAATTTCCAAATTGGGGACAGTTTTGTTATTTTCTTTCCCAGCTGTTATGTGACTTGTTAGTGTTACAAGGTCCCAGGTGTGAATGGGAAGCAGGTGTGTTAAATTTGGTGTTATTGCTTTTGCTCTCTCTCATACTGGTCACTGGAAATTCAACATGGCACCCCATGGCAAAGAACTCTCTGAGGATCTGAAAAAAAAGAAATGTTGCGCTACATAAAGATGGCCTAGGCTATACGAAGATTGCCAAGACCCTGAAACTGAGCTGCAGCACAGTGGCCAAGACCATATAGTGGTTTAGCAGGAAAGGTTCCACTCTGAACAGGACGCGCCATGGTCGACCAAAGAAATTGCGTGCACGTGCTCAACGTCATATCCAGAGTTTGTCTTTGGGAAATAGACATATGCTGCAGAGGTTGAAGGGGTGGTGGGGTCAACCTGTCAGTGCTCAGACCATATGCCGCACACTGCATCAAATTGTTCTGCATGGCTGTTGTCCCAGAATGGTGCAAAAGAAAGCCTGCAAACAGTTTGCTGAAACCAAGCAGAGTAAGGACATGGATTACTGTGCTGTGATCTGATGAGACCAAGATAAATGTATTTAGTTGAGATGGTGTAAAGCATGTGTGGCGACAACCATGTTAGGAGTACAAAGACAAGTGTATCTTGCCTACAGTTAAGCATGGCACACTCCCCTTGAGTGTCATAGTCTGGGGCTGCATGAGTGCTTCCGTCACTGGGGAGCTACAGTTCATTGAGAGAACCATGAATGTCAACATGTACTGTGACATACTGAAGCAAAGAATGATCCCCTCCCTTCGGAGACTGGACCGCAGGGCAGTATTCCAACATAACGACCCCAAACACATCTCCAAGACAACCACTGCCTTGCTAAATAAGCTAAGGGTAAAGGTGATGGACTGGCCAAGCATGTCTCCAGACCTAAACCCTATTGAGCATCTGTGGGGCATCCTCAAATGGAAGGTGGAGGAGAGAAAAGTCTCTAACATCCATCAGCTCTGTGATGTCATCATGGAGGAGTGGACGAGGACTCCAGTGGCAACCTGTGAAGCTCTGGTGAATTCCATGCAAAAGAGTGTTAAGGCAATGCTGGAAAATAATAGTGGCCACACATAATATTGACACTTTGGGCCCAATTTGGACATTTTAGGGTTGTACTTTTGTTGCCAGTGGTTTAGACATTATTGGCTGTGTGTTGAGTTATTTAGAAGGGAAAGCAAATTTACACTGTTATACAAGCTGTACACTCACTACTTTACATTGTAGCAAAGTGTCATTTCTTCAGTGTTGTCACATGAAAAGATATAATAAAATATTTACAAAAATGTGAGGGGGTGTACTCACTTTTGTAAAATAATGTAGAAACTGTAGAGCTTACAGTGTATTGGGGTAAAAGGCTGGATACAGAAGGTAAAAGAACCTACAAGTGAGTAGGATAACAGGGAATATAGAGAAGGTGAAAGAGCTTACAATCTACTAGGTAATAGGCACTCAAAGGTTAAAGCCACTTTACGTTTGACTAAATAGTTGTGTGTCTGAGTCTTTACACTTGATCTGTATCATTCATCCGGTTTGCATACGTACGAAAAAGCCCACAGGAACATTCAGGATATCCCTTAGAACTGAATGTGGTTTAAATAATTTTTTGTTTGTTAACCACTTAAGACCCGGACCAAAATGCAGGCAAAGGACCTTGCCCCTTTTTGCGATTCGGCACTGCGTCGCTTTAACTGACAATTGCGCGGTCGTGCGACGTGGCTCCCAAACAAAATTGGCGTCCTTTTTTCCCCACAAATAGAGCTTTCTTTTGGTGGTATTTGATCACCTCTGCGGTTTTTATTTTTTGCGCTATAAACAAAAATAGAGCGACAATTTTAAAAAAAAAACAATATTTTTTACTTTTTGCTATAATAAAAATCCCCCAAAAATATATAAAAAACATTTTTTTTCCTCAGTTTAGGCCGATACGTATTCTTCTACCTATTTTTGGTAAAAAAAATCACAATAAGCATTTATCGGTTGGTTTTCGCAAAATTTATAGCGTTTACAAAATAAGGAATAGTTTTATTGCATTTTTATTATTATTTTTTTTTTTACTACTAATAGCGGCGATCAGCGATTTTTTTCGTGACTGCGACATTATGGCGGACACTTCGGACAATTTTGACACATTTTTGGGACAATTGTCATTTTCACAGAAAAAAATGCATTTAAATTTGCATTGTTTACTGTGGAAATGACAGTTGCAGTTTGGGAGTTAACCACAGGTGGCGCTGTAGGGGATGTGTGGCTATGTGTGTTGTTTACTACTGTAGGGGGGGTGTGGCTGTAGGTGTGACGTCATCGATCGCGTCCCCCTATCACAGGGATGACGCGATCGATGCTGCAGCCACAGAGAAGCACGGGGAAGCCGTGTGTACACACGGCTCTCCCCGTTCTTCCGCTCCAGGGACGGATCGCCGCACTGCAGCGGCGATCGGGTCCGCGAATCCCGCGGTCCCGGTCCTGGAGCTTCGGACCGGGTCGCGGGAGCGCGCCCGCGACCCACGGCTGGGTACTAAAATCAACGTATATATACGTTGATGTGCCCAGCCGTGCCATTCTGCCGACGTAAATGTGCAGTAGGCGGTCCTTAAGTGGTTAAAACATTATTTTTGTCTTTGAAAGCTGAGCACTAGATAGATATAAAGGACACAAATGAACGCAGCTCTGTGATCATTCAAATACAACTAAAGGCAAAACCTTTCTTTTGTGTTGGATAGAGTGCAGAGGGATTAGGACACATCTGTTTTTATTGCTGTCTGTGTCCCTATTAGCGAAATTCACCTTCTCTATTTGTCCTTTTTAACATTATCATTGAAAGTGAAAATCCCAAATTTTCCTCTCGCTTTCTGTTTTGGCTATGAGACAGGAAGAGAAGGGAAATCTCCCCAATGGGACACAGATGGCAAAATAAATAAAATAACCTTCCCTTACTCTATGCAAAATGGGAAAAAAAAGTTTTACCTATACCTCTTCCTGACCAGACCTTTTATGGAACTTTTTGTTTACACATTTAAAGTGGATGTAAACCCCCCCCAAAAAAAAAAAAAATTGATGTCATACTGTAGAGTATAAGATTTCCTATCATCTGTGCCCAGTCTTGCCACACAGAGTTAATCGAGATCTGAGTAATCCTCTTTCAATGTTCAGTGAAAATGAACAGCCTTCTAGATAAAAACCTGCCTAAATAAAAAGTCAGTTTTCTCTCTTCTTGCTTTGAGTGACAGGTTATTTACATATCTAGCTAGGACATGTTTATCATATGTTATGTTATGTTTATCATAACATGAGGTATAAAAAGTGAGAAATCCACCCCTCCCCCACATAACACACCCTGGTAATATACAATAAACTGTGAATCACCTCATGTTATGATAAACAAAACATAACATATGATAAATATGTCCAAGCTAGATATGTAAATAACCTGTCACTGAAAGCAAAAACAGAGAAACAGACTTTATAATTTGGCAAGTGTTTATCTGGATTTCTGTTTATTTGCACTAAACATTAAAAGAGGATTACTCGGCGCTGGATTAACTCTGTGTGGCATCACTGGGCACAGGTGATAGGAAATCGTATACTCTACATTGTGACATAAAAAAAAAAATGTGTATTTTTTTGCTAGAAATTACTTAGAACCCCCCAAACATTCTATATATATATATATATATATATATATATATATATATATATATATATATATATATATATTTTTTTAGCAGAGACATAAAATGGCGGTTGTTGCAATATTGTATATCACACTGTATCTGTGCGCAGTGGTCTTTCAAAAGCATGTTTTTTTTAAAAGTACATGATTGAAAAAAACTTGAGCACGCCCGTTGAATGGCGACAAAATACGGTACTTCAATACCAGGCACTTTCGCTCCTTCCTGCCCAGGACAGTTTTGAGCTTTCAGCTCTGTCGCACTTTGACATAGGGCTGCACATCTTCACCGCTCTCACGATTCGATGCGATTACGATTATCACGTCCACGATTCGATTCGATTTTATTCCGCGATGCATCAAGATTACTGCGCGTGGTTTTCATCTGTTCTTAAAAAAAAAACTCTCTGCATGTAGCAAACTGTAAACACAGCAGACATCTTAAAGAGGAGCTCCAGACTGACCCCAAAATACTACAAGAGATGGACAGAGACTGTGGACAATGATACAAGAGATGGACAGAGACTGCGGACAATGATACTAGAGAGGATCAGAGACTGCGGACATTGTCGTTGTCCCCATAAAGTCCTGCCAAACGACAATGTATGCAATGTCATAAATTATAGTTTATGTATGTCTTATTGTCTTAGTGATTGATTCACATCACAACTTCATCGATACCTTTTTTTTGTATGATTTTTAGTTTTGCTCATTACTCCACACACGTGCAATTCATGGCTGCATGTGTGTGGCAGTGATGAGCAAAAGCAAAAATCATAGAAAAAAAAAGGGTTTCAATTTCAGACAATAAGACATACATAAACCAGTGTGCCATCAATTGCTGCCAGTGTGCCATCAATTGCTACCAGTATGCCACCAGTATGCCATCAATTGCTGCCAGTATGCCATCAATTGCCGCCAGTGTGCCACCAATTGCCACCAGAGTGCCACCAATTGCTGCTAGTGTGCCCAAATCATTGCCCATCAGTGTGCCAGCAATTACTGCCAGTGTGCCACAATTGCTGTCAGTGTGCCATCAATTGCCGCCACTGTGCCCATATATTGCCGTCAGTGTGCCTTCAATTGCCACCACTGTGCCCATAAATTGCCGTCAGTTTGCCATCAATTGCCACCAGTGTGCCATCAATTGCCGCCAGTGTGCCCATAAATTGCTGTCAGTGTGCCATCAATTGCCACCACTGTGCCCATCATTTGCCGTCAGTTTGCCATCATTTGCCGCCACTGTGCCACCAATTGCTGCCACTGTGCCACCAATTGCTGCCAGTGTGCCACCAATTGCTGCCAGTGTGCCACCAATTGCTGCCAGTGTGCCCATAAATTGCTGCCAGTGTGCCTATTAGTTGCTGCTACTGTGCATCCCCCAAGTACCTGATGATGATGATGACGACGATCAAATATCTGCTGCCTGCAGTACTCGGCCGTCTCGGGTCTCCCACAGCAGCCTGTGCAGTGTGCACAGCGTGAGCTGAGGTGAGGAGGAAGGCTCTGGGTCGGGACCGGGACCGGGACCGAGGACACTTGCTCCATGTTTCTTCCACATGGCGACGGGCGGCTGGGAATGCCGTCAGCAGGGGGGTGGGAAAGGAGGCACGGCGTCTTCAGCTGCATCAGCAGGGGGCAGGAAAAGAGGCTCGCTAAAGCCCACAGCTCCTTCAGCTGCATTAGCGGGGCGGTAAAAGAGGCGCAGCTAACTCCCCACGGCTTCCTTCGGCTTTCAGACTCAAAGTGCATATAGCGGCGCGCAGGTAAAGTCATCATAAAATCGATTATTTCAAGTCGTAGCATCGAAATCGTGGGTAGTCTAATCTAGATGCATCGATCCTACAATTAATTTCAACACCCCTACTTTGACAATTGCACAGTCATGATAGGGCCCTTTCACACGGAGCGGACCGTTTTTGTGTCTGCTCCATGTGTGTCCGTCGGCTCAGCGGGGATCATCCGTAATCCCCGCTGAGCTGTTGGCGGACAGGGCGGTCCCCGCACACTGTGCAGAGAACGCCCTGTCTTTCCTCTGCTCTCCCCTATGGGGAATCGGATGAATACGGACCGTCTATCCGTATTCATCCGATCCGATCCGCCGGATGGAAGAAAAATAGGGTTTCTTTATCGTACATCACGGGACACAGAGCGCATAGCCATTACACTTGGGTCATATGGGTACCTTCAGGTGTGGACACTGGTGTAATCAATTTCACAGGAAGTTTCCTCCCTATATAACCCCCTCCCACTGGGAGTGCTTCAGTTTTTTCGCCAGTGTCTTAGGTGTTGGTCACGTCTAGCTGTCCCTCGGAGGTCTCGGGACCCAGGATAGCTAGCCGGATCCGTCCGAAGTGCTTCAAAGCCAAGGTGTACGGTACCCGGGCCCTGCTGGAGTGGGGTTTTGCCTATAATGCCTCTCCTTGGAGGGCTGGATTCTGGGCTCCAGTGCCTTAGTCTCTTCCAAGAACTAAACGCTACTGATGCCAGGATGCTATATAGGTCCAGGTGTGTGGGTTCCTTAACACAGGACCCCGGTCCCTGAAGGTCCAAGACAATACCCACGGAGATGGGGGAAGGTTGGGCCTCTTGCATTTTGCTAATGGTATGCTTGTGCATCAGCCACTATCTCCACTATGTCTTTTGAGGCAGGATGGGATGTACTAATGTTTACCCAGATAACATGTAGGTATATGTATGCTTTTAAAGATATGTATTTGCTACTCCCCCCAGATCTGCCTGTTAGCATGATACTGCAGCCCCACGTGCTATAGGGAGGAAATGCTGACAAAACTTCTGTTTCTTAGGAAGCCTATGGGGACAGCTTCCTCTATGTGTGCACTACAATAAAGATTAGTGTCTTGCCTGGTGTCTGTTGGGTTGCTAGCGCTGGACCAGGCTTCTCCTCTGCTTTCTGATTCCTCCATGTTGGTTTCAGCGTGGGGGGGGGGGCGCGCGCGCGTGCGCGCCGCCTTTTACAGCGTCAGCGTGCGTGGGGGGGGCGGGCCAGCAGCGTCAGGTCTCAATTAAAGCAGCAAAGCATTTCCTGGCTGGTCATTCCCTCCTGAAAGCAGAGGAGGCTGACGACACAGAGCGCGCAGCTGAGCTATTTCTGGCTAACAGTGACACCCAGTGGTGGTTTGTGGATCTTCAGGTCTGCATACTGACCAGAAAAAAAAAGTTTTTTTTCTTAAAGGGACTCAGCCTTAGATCTGGCAGTATCTGAGTCGGTGCAACCTTGGGCTCCAGCTAACGGGCATTGGTGTGGCAATACTCACAGGACCTTCCTCGGTATTGCCGCCTTCTCGGGCGTATGAAAATTTGGAAAATTTTTACCATAGCCTGTTCTTATTAATGGTTCACTTCTAGCTACAACAGTTGGGTGTTGGCTTTAGGGGTGTCTCAAGGTTGTGCAATGGCTCCCAAGGGATCAGGACCAGCTAAGGCTGCAAAAGGTACCAAAAAACTAAAGGGGTCTCCATCGGGGTCAGAGGATTTGGGCCAGGCTCTAGCGGTCCCACCCTCACCAGATAGACCGCCGAACAGCATGTTGAAGGAGCCATTGAGGGTGCTAGGGGCAGAGGCGGCCCCCAATCAACCCATTCCCGTTTATGTTACGGAAGAAATGCTAGCGACCACCCTGGGTGGGCTAGAGGAAAGGTTAACTGCTTTAATTGCCCGATCTTTGCCAGGTGGCAAACGGGCTAGATCCCCGTCACCTAGATTGGTGTTTTCAGATGCAGAGGTCCTCTCTTCGGAGGAATTGGACCCACAGGGGGATCAAGCGGACCCGAGTCCCGACGGTTCAGACATTGAAGGTTCCACTATAGATGAAATTTTTTCGGCTTCTCAAGCAGAGAGCCTGTGGATCCAGTCTCTGACAGATATGGTTCGCACTGCTTTTAAACTTCCAGTGTCAGAACAATTAGCCCCCGCGGTATCCTCTTTAGGTTCCTTGAAGGCACCGTTGAGTGGTGTGTCTTTTCCGGTTCACCCCCTTCTGGAGAGCGTGATTTTTCAGGATTGGGCTCGACCTGATAGGATTTGTATCCCTCCTAAAAGGTTCACTATTCTCTATCCTATGGAAGAAGAATTTGCAAAGAAATGGGCACTCCCTACCGTGGACGCAGCCATTTCCTGCGTAAATAAATCCCTGACCTGTCCGGTTGAAAATGTCCAGATGTTTAAAGATCCAGTCGACAAAAAGTTGGAGATCCTACTGAAGGCTTCTTTTACCACAGTAGGTGCCGTGGTTCAGCCAGTGGTGGCAGCCATTGGCGTTTGTCAGGCTTTAAAGGATCAGACTAAACAGATATTAAGGGACATACCGGCTCAGCAAGCTCGTGAATTGGCTGACCTCCCAAGGGCTCTCTGCTTTGCAGTAGATGCTATTAAGGACTCCATTCAACAGGCGTCCCGTTTATCTCTGCTGTTGGTTCATATGCGTCGCCTTTTGTGGCTGAAAAACTGGTCAGCAGAGGCACCCTGCAAAAGGCTTTTAGCAGGATTTCCCTTTCATGGTGGGAGACTATTCGGTGAAGACCTAGATAAATATATCCAGACCATATCAAGTGGTAAAAGTTCTTTCTTGCCTGTCAAGAAAAGATCGCGTGGGCCCGCGTTTAAGCGACAGGCCTTCGCAGGCTCGGCCCCTTCAACTTCCCGTCAGTATCGACGGCCTCCCGGGCGTTCAGCATTTAATAGCCGCCCACAAGGACAAGCCACGGCAGGCAAGAGGCCATGGTCTCGCAAGCCGGTTATCAGTCATCAAGTCAGATTCATGAAGGGGCGCCCCCACTCTCTTGGGTGGGGGGAAGGCTTCGGTTTTTCTCCGAAGTGTGGAAGGCCAGAATTCCCGACTCTTGGGTACTGTCCGTGGTAGCCACGGGCTACAAGCTAGAGTTTCGGGAAGTCCCCCCTCCTCATTTTCAGGGGTCAAGTCTTCCAAGCGACCCATTAAAGAGGGCCTCTCTTGTAAAAGCATTGGATCGTCTCTTGCTCCAAGGAGTAATTGTAGAAGTACCAACCCAGGAATGGGGTCTGGGATTCTACTCCAACCTTTTCATAATACCAAAGCCCAATGGCGACGTCAGGCCTATCTTAAACCTCAAACGCCTAAATCGCTTTCTAAAGATTCAGACCTTTCGTATGGAGTCCATACGTTCGGTGGCAGCCAGCCTACATCAAGACGACTTTCTAGCATCTATAGACATAAAGGATGCGTATCTGCACGTGCCGATCTACCCGGCACATCACAAGTTTCTTCGTTTTATGATAGATCACCGTCATTACCAGTTCGTAGCCCTCCCTTTCGGGTTGGCAACAGCTCCGCGGGTATTCACAAAGGTGTTAGCCCCGGTGCTAGCCGTCCTAAGGACAGAAGGCATTTTGGTCCTGGCATACCTGGACGATCTTCTGGTTATCGACAGCTCAGCTTCCAGCCTCAGTCAGGCAGTAGTTCGCACAGTTCAGCATCTAGAGGAATTCGGGTGGATTGTGAACCAAGAAAAATCGATATTGAAACCCACAAAGCAGTTGGAATATCTAGGCCTTCGGCTAGATACAGACTGCCAGAGGATATTTTTACCTCAAGCAAAGGTCAGATCAATAACTCAAGCAGTTCAAGTGATCTTAGGCAAGAAGAGGCCGACTATTCACCTATGTATGCGACTGCTGGGGAAGATGGTGGCCGCCTTCGAGGCAGTACCCTACGCCCAGATCCATACCAGATATCTTCAGGCAGCCATTCTCTCTGCTTGGAACAAGTCCATTCAGGCGTTAGATCGTCCGTTAGTGCTCTCCCCAGGAGTCCGGCGCAGCCTGTTTTGGTGGCTGGTCCCTCAAAATTTGTCAAAGGGGAAATCCTTTTGCCCCATCACGTGGAAGATAGTAACCATGGATGCCAGCCTGTCAGGTTGGGGGGCAGTTCTAGAAGGACAGACCCAGCAAGGGCAGTGGTCGGAGGCAGAAAAACTGCTTCCCATCAATATCCTAGAGATCAGAGCTGCTCGCCTGGACTCTCCCCCTTCAGGGTCTGCCAGTAAGGATACAGTCCGACAATGCCACTGCGGTGGCATACATAAACCACCAGGGGGGCACGAGGAGCCTAGCAGCCCAAAGGGAAGTAAACCTGATTTTCTCATGGGCCGAAGCCCATGTACCCTGCATCTCGGCGGTGTTCATCCCAGGGATAGACAATTCTCAAGCAGATTTTTTGAGTCGTCAACAGTTGCTCCCGGGGGAGTGGTCTCTTCACCCCCAGGTATTCCAAGAGATTTGCCAAAGATTCGGAGTCCCAGATGTGGACATTATGGCAACGAGATCCAACAAAAAGTTGGACAAATTCATATCCCGAGCCAGGGATCCCTTGGCCTACGGGACCGATGCGTTGGTTTGCCCTTGGCACCAGTTTTCTCTCCTGTATGCGTTCCCTCCACTGCAGATGATTCCCCGCCTTCTACGGAGGATCAGGGTGGAGCGCAGGCCTGTGATCCTGGTGGCCCCAGCCTGGCCCAGGAGGGCTTGGTACGCACTCATCGTGAAGATGTCAGTCGGGGCTTTGTGGCCGCTCCCCGTGCGCCCAGATCTGCTGTCTCAGAGCCCAATCTGCCACCCTGCTTCACAGCAGCTAAATTTGACGGCTTGGCGGCTGAATCCCTGATTCTTAAGGGCAGAGGCCTCTCAGCTCAGGTCATATCTACGTTGATTCAGGCTAGGAAACCGGTCTCCAGAAATATTTATTACAGAGTCTGGAGAACTTATGTGGAGTGGTGCGAGTCTCAAAAATGGCATCCTCGAAAGTTTTTTATTGACAGGATCTTGCGATTCCTCCAGGTTGGCGTTGACAAAGGGTTGGCTCTAAGTACTCTAAAGGGGCAGGTGTCGGCTTTATCGATATGGTTTCAAAGACCCTTGGCCACCCATTCGCTTATGAAAACCTTCTTGCAGAGGGTCTTGCATATGAATCCCCCTATTAGAGCTCCCCTCTGCCCCTGGAATTTAAATCTGGTCTTGTCAGCTTTACAAAGGCAGCCGTTTGAACCTCTGACAGAAATCCCTCTTGTGCTACTAACCCGAAAGTTGGTTTTCTTGGTGGCTATGGCTTCGGCCAGAAGGGTTTCCGAGCTGGCAGCCTCGTCATGCAGGGAGCCTTATTCTGCATAAGGACAGAGTGGTTCTGCGGCCTCAACCTTCTTTCCTTCCTAAGGTCATATCCAGTTTTCACTTGAATCAGGACCTAGTCCTACCATCCTTCTTTCCTACTCCCCAGTCCAGAGAGGAAAGACTGCTTCATACTTTGGACGTGGTTCGAGCCATGAGGGTCTATCTCAAGGCTACAGAGAAGATTCGGAAAACAGATGTGCTTTTTGTTCTTCCGGATGGCCCCAAGAAGGGTCAGCCGGCTGCCAAGTCTTCTTTGGCCAGGTGGATTAAGCAGCTGATTTTTCAGGCCTATGGTCTGAAGCGCGTTCCACCTCCCTTATCGGTTAAAGCCCATTCTACGAGGGCCATGAGTGCCTCCTGGGCGGCACACCATCAGATCTCTATGGCACTGGTTTGCAAGGCGGCAACCTGGTCTTCCGTACATACGTTTACTAAATTTTATAAGTTGGACGTTGCAAAGGGTACGGACGCAGCATTTGGGCAGGCGGTCCTACGGCAGCAGTATAGAATCCTCTGGTCCGGGTCACGCCCCCTTTTTTCTGTTGGTGGAGTTACTTTACTTCCTGATAATTTTTTATTTGGCTATTCTTGGCCTTACGGTCTCCCTCCCTTCATAGAGCATTGCTTTAGGACATCCCAAGTGTAATGGCTATGCGCTCTGTGTCCCGTGATGTACGCTAAAGAAAAAAGGATTTTTAATAAACAGCTTACCTGTAAAATCCTTTTCTTGAAGTACATCACGGGACACAGAGCTCCCACCCCTCTTTTGGGGAACATTGTGTAACCTCGGAGGAATTGCTTGCTACAAAACTGAAGCACTCCCAGTGGGAGGGGGTTATATAGGGAGGAAACTTCCTGTGAAATTGATTACACCAGTGTCCACACCTGAAGGTACCCATATAACCCAAGTGTAATGGCTATGCGCTCTGTGTCCCGTGATGTACTTCAAGAAAAGGATTTTACAGGTAAGCTGTTTATTAAAAATCCTTTTTTTCTTCTGTCCGAAAAACCGTATCTTTACGGACGCAGATCTTTGCGGACGTTAGCGGATGTATCATCCGCTAACGTCTGCAATCCCATAGGGATGCATTACAAGTCCGTAAACGGACTTGTAAAAAACGGACGAACGGAAAGGGGCCTAACACTGTACACAAACTAACTTTTTATCATTTTCTTCCCACAAATAGAGCTTTCTTTTGGTGGTATTTGATCACCTCTGCTGTATTTATTTTTTGCTAAACAAACTAAAAATGACCAACATTTTTTAAAACGTTTTTTATTTTTTTCCGTTTTGTTATAACATTTTGCTTTTTCCTTTACCGACGGGCATTGATGAGGCGGCACTGATGAGTTGGCACTGATATGGTGGCACTGATGGCCACTTATGAGGAGACACTGATATGTAGAATTGATGGGCACTGATGGGTGGCACTGATATGCAGCACTAATGGGCACTGACAGACGGCGCTGATGGGTACAGATAGGTGGCACTGATTGCCACTGACAGGTGGCATTAATGGACACTAATAGATGGCACTGGTGGGCAGCACTGATTGGGCAGGTACTGGACAGGTGTTAATGCTGGACACTGATTATCATTGTGGTGGGCACTATTGGACACTGAGAGGGTGTTATGATGGGGCACAGACTGGGCACTGATTGGCAGCTAATTTGTACAATTGATGGAGGCTGTGCTGATAATCAGCACAGACCCCCCCCCCCTCTGACAAGGAGAGATGCCGATTGTCTCTCCCTGTTAGCGCGAATCGAGGAATGCCGTTTACCGGCACTTTCTGGTTCACGCTGTGATCAGCTGTGATTGGTCACAGCTGATCACATGGTAAGAAGCCTCTGTCAGTATAGTGCTAAATTTATTGTTCTTACTCTAAGGCCGTGTACACACGGCAGAGAACCTCGACAGGCAGAACACATCGTTCCGCCCGTCGAGGTTCCCTGCCGGTCGTCGAAATCGGCGACCCGCCCGTCGGGAATGGCAACCAGCCATTCTTCCAGGCGGGCCGTCGAGCAAATAGAGAGCGTGCTCTCTATTTCTGCTCGACGGGCTTCCCGACGGGAAGCTCGCTGAGAGCGTACACACGGCCGAGGTCCTCGCTGGAATGCAGCTTCCAGCGAGGTTCTCGCTGGTTTCCAGCGAGAACCTCGGTCGTGTGTACACGGCCTAATAATCGCGGCAATATCTCGTGTGTGGTTTGAACACCGTTTACATATGTGGGTCCAGCTTAAGTATGCGTTCGCTTCTGCAAGCAAGTACAGAGGGACTTTTTATTTCTACACTGTCCCTTTTTGTTTATTTATTTTGATCACTTTTATTCCTATTACAAAGAATATAAACATGCCTATTTATATTACAAGGAATGACAGGTCCTCCGAGATCTGGGGTTAAAAAAGCCCTTAGATCTCTAATTTTCCCCTAAAAAAAATGTTTATAGTGTATGTAAAGAAATACGTTTTTTTTTTTTTTTTCATCTTAATGCATTAAAATAACCTTCTGTATGCAGCAGCCCCCTTCCGCCCTCTAATACCTGAGGTCCCTCTTGATCAGCGATGTTGCAGGAGTGTCTCAGCTGCCCGGGACTTCACTCCTCATTGGCTGAGACAGCAGCGTGGAGGCCATTGGCTCCCACTTCTGTCAATCAAAGTGAGTCAGTTGATAAGAACAGAAAGGGGGTGGGCCGGTCCTCGGCTGCGTATCTGAATGGATACAGGGAGCTGTGACTCAGCTCAGGTTCCCCCATAGGAAGCTGCTTGCTGTGGGGGCACTCGACAGGAGAGAGGGGCCAGGAGTATCGGAGAGGGACCCGAGAAAAGGAGGATTTGAGCTGCTCTGTGCAATTCCACTACACAGAGCAGGTAAGTATGACATCTTTGTAATTTTTAACTAAAAAAAACGATACTTTATGTCAGGGATAAGCAATTAGCGGACCTCCAGCTGTTGCAGAACTTCAAGTCCCATGAGACATAGCAAGACTCTGACAGCCACAAGCATAACACTCTGAAGCAGAGGCATGATGGGACTTGTAGTTTTGCAACAGCTGGAGGTCCGCTAATTGCTTACCCCTGCTTTATGTCATGGGTCTTCAAACTACGGCCCTCCATTTGTTCAGTAACTAAAATTCTCATCATGTCAAGTCATGTCTGTGAATGTCAATGTGTTGCAATGCCTCATGGGATGTGTAGTTCTACAACAGCTGGAGGGCCATAGTTTGAGGAACCCTGCTTTATGTCATACTTACCTCCACTGTGCAGCTCATTTTCTGGGATCCCTGAGGCTATCTTGGCTCTTCCCCCACCTCAGATAACCCCCTCTGGGAAGCAATCTCCCAAGGGAGTTACCTTGCAGGTGCGCTCCAGAGTCCTGCATTTGGCGTCCATAGTCACCGAGTACAGGACTCAGCCCCTGTTATCAATCTATCCAATCAAGAGCCGAGAAGATCAGGAAAAAGAAGGGCATGTTCGCGATGCAGGACTTTCCAGGGCTCAGGTAAGTAAAACGGGGGGCTGGGGGGGTTGGTAATCGTAATATGTTTTTTCACCTTAATGCATAGAATGCATTAACCACTTAAGGACCCCCGCACGCACATTTACGGCCACAACATGGCTCGTACAGGCACAAGGGCGTAAATTTACGTCCTCGCCTTCGTGCGGTTCGGGGGTCCCATCGGGACCCCCTCCGCGGCGTGCGGCGGTCCCCCTGGCTCTGGGAGCGATCGCCGACGAGCGGGCGGATGTCCGTGTTTTCCGCCCCCCCCCCCGTGATCGCTCCCAGCCAATGGGAGCGCTCCCCCTTCTTGTCAGTTCCTCCTCCTGTGTTTACACAGGAAGGAGGAAATAATGTCACCTCTCATCCCAGCGCTGTTTCCCACCGCTGCTGATGAGAGAAGACATCCACAGTAAGTGTGCACCAACACAACACTGACACACACACACATAGGCACATTAACCCCTTGTGATCGCCCCCCCCCCCCACCCCCTGTCACAGTGTCACTGAATGCAGTGATCTAATCACTGCATTTAGTGTCAGTGTGACAGGCAGTGTAAAAGTCAGTTAGTGTTAGGTCCAGGATAGCCCCCCCACCCCCCCCTTATAAAGTTTTAACCCCCTGATCACTGCCCTGGTTAACCCTTTCACTCCCTATTGCCAGCATCACTAAGCGATCATTTTTCTGATCGCTGTTTTAGTGTCGCTGTTCCCGCTAGGTAGCTATTTTTTTTATTGTGATTTTTTTTTTTTTACTAAAGACATGTGGCTGAATTAATTTTGGCCTAAATGTTTTACTAAAATTTAGTTTTATTTGATTTTTTTTATAACAAAAAGTAAAAAAATAGTGATTTTTTTCAAAATTGTCGCTCTATTTTAGTTTATAGCGCAAAAAATAAAAATCGCAGAGGCGATCAAATACCACCAAAAGAAAGCTCTATTTGTGGGAAGAAAGGGACGCAAATTTTGTTTGGGAGCCACGTCGCACGACCGCGCAATTGTCTGTTAAAGCGACGCAGCGCCGAATTGTAAAAACACCTTGGGTCATTTAGCAGCGTATGTGTCCGGGTCTTAAGTGGTTAAGGTGAAAAAACATGAACCTTTACAACCCCTTTAACTCAGAGAAAGTGATATCGGAGGTCTCTCCGGTCCTCCAAAGACATATTTTACCCTCACTTGACTTCCTGTTTAGTCATCGGCTGCATCGGATCGGTTCCAACCAGAAAGCCGCGGGAGGCCACCTCTCTCGCCGCCTCTAAAAGTGATCCTGTGGCGAATCCGCCACTGGGACCACCTTTCACTGACGCTGAATCGCCCACAGAACAAAATGCAAGTGGGATTATGGCAGCTAGTCATGGCGTAAATGTACTGTGGGCGGTCGACAAGTGGTTAATTCATCATTATATATATATATATATATATATATATATATATATATATATATATATATATAATGTATGGGTGTATGTATGTGTGTATGTGTGTGTGTGTGTGTATATATATATATATATATATATATATATATATATATATATAAAATTAATGCAAGCAGTGTAAGTACCCACTTTTGACTTGGTACAAGCCTCCTGCAGTCATTGTACAGCAGGGCTGGAGTGTGAGAGTAAGAAGGAACACAAAGAGGCAACCAACTCATGTGCTGACAAGAAGCTTGCTGATTGGAGGAGAGAACAGAGAAGTAAGCTCAAGACTGTACTCCTATCCTTTCACAGTCCCATCACCGGCTGGGTCAGGTTTAAAACAATTCAGAGGAAGTGAGTTGGATGAAGCTAGCTGTCCGACTGAGGACATCTATTGACAGAAAATCAGTACTACATGGGTGAGGGGCAATGGCTCTAGATTGAAGGTGAATACGGCAGCAAAAGCTTATATTTTATGCTGCAGCAAAAGCTGATGCTGTTTTTATTATTTAATCTTTCAATGGGCTAGTAATATTTTTTATTTGTTTTGTCTGGAGTTCTGCTTCAAAATCATACTGGACACTCTCTGGTGATGAATTGCATCTAAGTATTTCGATTTTGCTCTAGAAATGACAGGCTCTTTTCAACTCAATGATTCAGCAGAGATACAGAAATGGGTCCTTGTGCATACCATTGTCTCTTTCAATGCCCACCTGCATCTAAGTAGTAGCTTCATTTAAAAAGTAATGTGCACCGCAGTGCCTTTCTAGCTGCTCAGGAAGCCCCCTGTTCATCTAGCCCTTAGGCAGAAGACATGCTCTTTTTATACTTCGGCTCATATTTTCACCATTTTAGAATTAAAAAGAACACAGATCAATCTTTAACACTTCATGCACTTACTGCTATCTACAAAGGTTAAAAAAAAAACTGCAACAACAAATGTTACTAAGAATCCAAAAAGCTTGAGCACTCTGGTCCTTTGTCACTTTGCTTATTACCATAGCAACCAAATCCTTTCATGTGTCTAGGTAAATAAAATAAAAAAAAGGATAGATTGTCTTAAGGGTTTCCTTTATATTGCTATATTAGTGCTTGGAATGCAGGTAAATAAGATTGGACAGCTCTAGAAAACAAAGGGAAAAAAAGCTGGAAAAAATAAAACGAATGCAACCACCAACACAATATATACAGTGTGTGTATATGTGTGTGTGTGTGTGTGTATATATATATATATATATATATATATATATATATATATATATACACACGCACACACACAGCGGGTAAAATAAGTATTGAACACATCACCATTTTTCTAGGTGAATATAAAGTGCCTTGAAAAAGTATTCGTACCCCCATAAAATATTCCACATTTACATTTACATTAAGTCACGTTACAACCAAAAACGTAAATTTATTTGTATTGAGATTTAATGTGATAGACCAACACAAAGTGGCACATAATTATGAAGTGGAAGGAAAATGATATAGTTTTCCTAATTTTTTACAAATATGTGAAAAGTGTGGCGTACATTTGTATTCAGCCCCCTTTTACTCTGATTCCCCTAACTAAAATCTAGTGGAACCAATTGCCTTCAGAAGTCACCTAATTAGTAAATAGAGTCCACCTGTGTGTAATTTAATCTCCGTATAAATACAGCTGTTCTGTGAAGCCATCATAGGTTGTTAGAGAACCTTAGTGAACAAACAGCACCATGAAGGCCAAGGAACACACCAGACAGGTCAGGGATAAAGTTGTGGAGAAGTTTAAAGCAGGGTTAGGTTATAACAAATATCCCAAGCTTTGATCACCTCACAGAGCACTGTTCAATCCATCCTCCGAAAAAGAGTATGGCACAAGTGCAAACCTACCAAGACATGGCCGTCCACCTCAACTGACAGGCCTGGCCAGGAGCACATGTTTTTCTGATATTTTTTCGCAATTTTAGTGCATTTTGACGCTCAAAAATTGCGGCACAATCGCACCAATTGCATGATTCTGTCCGTGATTCCAGTAGGCTCAGCTGTGAATAGAGCCTTTAGTGTTTTGAGTTCCGTGTTCAGACACAGTTAGCAATCAAGCAGATGTGTACCATGCCCAGTTTTAATGGAACCTCTTAAAGTGGCCCAGGGTATCGTATGCTTTAACCATTCCGAAACACAGTACGGGGGGGGATTACAATAGTCAAACTGAAATATGGGGCTCAAACGTACTCGAAAATGGTACCGATTGCCTAATGCGAGTATGTCCTCTGACTGTTCATCATATTAAAGCCCAGATAGGAGGGTCGAAGATTACCTTTGACTGTGTGAGTTGATATTTTCATATACACTATATTGTCAAAAGTATTCTGATGCTTGCCTTTACACGCACATGAACTTTAATGGCATCCCAGTCTTAGTCCGTAGGGTTCAATATTGAGTTGGCCCTCCCTTTGCAGCTATACCAGCTTAGACTCTTCTGGGAAGGTTGTCCACAAGGTTTAGGAGAGTGTCTATGGGAATGTTTGGCCATTCTTCCAGAAGTGCATTTGTGTGGTTAGGCACTGTTGTAGACAAAAAGGCCTGGCTAGCAGTCTCCGCTCTAATTCATCCCAAAGGTGTTCTATCGGTTGTGGTCAGGACTCTGTGCAGGCCAGTCAAGTTCCTCTTCTCCAAACTCGCTTATCCATGTCTTTATGGACCTTGCTTTGTGCGCTGGTGTGAAGTCATGTTGGAACATACAGTTGCTGAAATTGTCCAAAATGTCTTGGTATGCTGATACCTTAAGAGTTCCCTTCACTGGAACTAAGGGGCCAACCCCAGCCCCTGAAAAACAAAGCCACTAGATAATTCCCCCTCCACCTAATGATTTGGACCAGTGCTCAAAGCAAGGTCCATAAAGACGTAGATGAGCAAGTTTGGAGTGGAGGAACTTGACTGGCCTACACAGATAGAACACATTTGGGATGAATTAGAGTGGAGACTGTGAGCCAGGCCTTCTTAACCATCATCAGTGCCTGACCTCACAAATGCGTTTCTGGAAGAATGGTCAAACATTCCCATAGACACACTCCTAAACCTTGTGGAAAATCTTCCCAGAAGAGTTGAAGCTGTTATAGCTGCAAAGGGAGGCCAACTCCATATTGAACCCTACAGACTAAGACTGGGATGCCATTAAAGTTCATGTGCGTGTAAAGGCAGGCGTACTAATACTTTTGACAATATAGTGTAACTTCAATAGCTTGTGTCTCTGGTTTTACAATCATTTTTGACATATTGACATTTTTTTTAAAGTAGGGCATATTCACGTTCAAGTAAATTTTCATATATCTTAGTGAATAGGCTATAGTTATGTAAAAATTCATTGTGCAAAGTATACCCAATTATGTGGAAGGACGAATAAAAGAAAGCTTAATTGTTGCTCACAATTCGATATTTGAAGTCACTTTGTTTACTAAGCTAGGTAAAAATGTTATTGCAAAAAAAAAATGCATTTAGCCCAATGATTCAGGTGAATTGTATTTGTTTTTTTTCCCCGCTCATCCAATCACATGCAAGCAAAAATATTTTTCTTTTTTTAAAATCTATATAATCCTTAAACATGATTGGCTATTTCTGCAGTGTAAATTTTCCTTTTTGTTAAATTTTCCCTTTGTAAATTTTGACATCAAATTTCTATTTGGTTTTTAGTTCTACTCTTAGTTTTAGTTTTAGTCATTATTTGGCCATCTGATTTGTTTTAGTTTTAGTCATCTTTTTGTCGAATAAAATCTCCAGAACGTTTTAGTTGACTAAACATCGAATGGGTTTAGTTAAGTTTTAAATATTTCTTTAGAACTGCCAAACATTATATACTCCTGGAGTAAACATCTAATAACATGTTTATTATATATGTTATTAAGGTTTGAACATACACTTTAGACACAGTTTTAGCCTTTGTGATCTAAATTTAATTTAGTTTTGGTCATGGTCTTTTGACTAAAATGTCATATTTTAGTCGCCTGAATTGTTTTAGTCCTATTTTAGTAGACTAAAATAGTATTAATTTAACCGCTTGCGGACCGCCGCATGTACATTTACATCAGCATAATGGCACCGACAGGCACATCAACGTATATATACGTGCCTGCCTTGCCGTGGGTCGGGGGTCCAATCGGGACCCTCCCCCCAGTACATGCGGCGGTCCCCGTGGCTCCCAGCTCCCAGCCGTGGCTCCCAGCCAATCCGCGCGCTCCCGCCGTGTCACTTCCTCCTCCTGTGTAAACACAGGAAGAGGGAAGTGATGTGATCTCTGCTCTCGGCGGTATTTTCAACCGCCGCTGAGGAGAGATCACATCTCACAGTAAGTATACACAACACTAAACTGACACCAGGACACACAGGCAGACTTAACCCCTTGCGATCACCCCCCCTCCCCCCTGTCACAGTGTCACTGAATACAGTAATCATATATGTATGATTACTGTATTTAGTGTCAGTGTGACAGGCAGTTAGTGTTAGGTTCATGGTAGCCCCCGTACCCCCCCTAATAAAGTTTTAACCCCTTGACCACCGTCCTAGTTAACCCTTTCACTCCCTATTGCCAGCGTCACTAAGCGTTCATTTTTCTGATCGCTGTATTAGTGTCGCTGTTCCTGCTATGTCGCTCTATTTTTGTATATAGAGCAAAAAATAAAAATTGCAGAGGCGATCAAATACCACCAAAAGAAAGCTCTATTTGTGGGAAAAAAAGGACGCAAATTTTGTTTGGGAGCCACGTTGCACGACCGCGCAATTGTCTGTTAAAGCGATGCAGTGCCGAATTGTAAAAACGCCTTTGGGCATTTAGCAGCATATTGGTCCGGGGCTTAAGTGGTTAATCACCAAAAAAAATTTAGTCGACAAAATTAACATTGGTTTCACCTCATTTACCACTTTAATACCGCGCCTATTCTGGCACTTCTCTCCTACACACACAAATCATATTTTTTTTTTTGCTAGAAAATGCTCAGAACCCCCAAACAGTATATATCCTTTATATCAGACACCCTAGGGAATAAAATGGCGGTCATTGCAACTTTTTATCTCGTATTTGTGCAATAATTTTTTGAACATTTTTTTGGGGGAAATTTTTTTTTTTCATGAATTAAAAAATAAAAAAACGTAAAAGTTGGCCCAATTTTTTTTATATAATGTGAACGATTGTTACGCCGAGTAAATAGATACCTAACATGTCAGGCTTTAAAATTGTGCACATTCATGGAATGGCGCCAAACTTCAGTACTTAAAAATCTCCATAGGCGACGCTTACATTTTTTTTTTACAGGCTACAAGTTTAGAGTTCCAGAGGAGGTCTAGTGCTAGAATTGTTGCTGGCACTCTAACGCACGCGGTGATACCTCATATGTGTGGTTTGAACGGCGTTTACATATGTGGGCGGGACTTGCGTCTGTGTTCGCTTCTGCGTGCAAGCTACCGGGGACGGGGTTTTTTTTTTTAATTTTACTTAATTTTTATTATTTTTGTACTTTTTTTACATTTTTTTTTTCTGATTACTTTTATTCCTATTACATGACATGTAGACATCCCTTGTAAAAGGAATCTGTCATGACAGGTCCTCTTTATTGAGAGATGCGTGGTCAATAAGACCCCACATCTCTCCTCCAGGCTGGAAAGTATGAGATCGTGAAAAAAAATTCACAGATCTCATGCCGACAGCCGGCTTTGTTTACTTCTGTCTACTTGGGCGTAACGTCGCGCCTGGGCCTGGTCACCAGTCATCTCTATGATTCCCATCCGGCGCTGGCCGATCGTTTCTCCGGGGTGCCTGATGGCATGGGAAAGCCCGGAGAAGCACCAGATGGCGGCGGGGGGACGTCCCTTCCCGTCAACGATAAGAGTGATCAATCGGTGGAACTGCCGCTATGATCATTCTTATGGTGCACAGAATCGCCGGCAGAAAAAAGTGATATCTGATGCCTGTAGCTGCATTTAGATATCCCCACTGAAAGTCCAGGACGTCATATGACGTCCTTGGGCGGGAAGTGGTTAAATTGTACAATTTGTGTGATCTGCACATTCATAAGAGAATAACTTTTCAAGCATAGAATCCTTATCGCTATTGTTGAAGAAATAATAGACTGGAACTTGGAGGTTGGGTTTTAAAAAGTGTTCTATTTTTGTTAATAGGGTCAAGTAAAGTGAATAATTTATCATTTGTAGAGGATATTGTTCATGCAAGCGTTACAAATCAATACCCAGAAGTCTTAGATTACAGTCACGTTTACCATGGAAGGGTTAACTAGGGAAAGCCTCAGACTTGCTAAAGAATACAAATAGTATCCTTTTATAAACTTGCACTCTTCCTGTGGAAGCAGGATCTGCAATCCACACTACAGACTTCCTGCTACAGGCATTCTATTGGTGATAATCCAAATATTGGCAATAATGACTGTAAATGTTTGGAATCCTAAAAAACTGGGAACATTTTTCTAGCAGGACGGTAACCGTGACGGCTCTGTGCTCCTATGGAAACTTTACTTTTAGTTTCATCTTTAGTGTTTTTTTTTTTACTTTCCAAATTTGTATTAGGTAATTTTTTTTTTTTTTCATCTACAGGTAAGCCTTATAATAGGCTTACCTGTAGATACAAATGGTAATACAGAGTTTACAACCACTTTAAAGGCTAAGGTCAGCTTTTTTTTATTTTTTTCCAGCTCCCCAGCACAGTAAAAAACATGCAACCCACAAAACGCCAACATGTCCCATAAGCCACATATAGTACAGCCCATTTAAATGAACAGACTGGCCTATGCGTGTCAACTCTCCCTAAGTTGTGCTTTAACCCATGTCCGGACTCGCCCATATATGGAATATATACTGTGTAATGGCCGATCTCAGGTACCTGGTGGACATCGCGGCCACGATGTGTATGTCTGCATAAATTGTCAGATATATATATATATATATATATATATATATATATATATATATATATATATATATTGGCCCAGATTCACAGAGAGTTGGGCGCACATTACGCCGCCGTAGTGCAAACGCCGTACGCCACGCCGATGCAGCGCAGAGAGGCAAGCACTGCATTTAGCAAGCTATTGCTCCCAACGCTGCATCGGTGTGGCGTATTTTTCGAAGGCGCAGGCCGGCGTAGGTGGAAGTGGGCGTGACCCCATTCAAATGATAGTCTGAGCATGGTGCAGTGTTTTACGCCCGGCGTATCACGAACTGCGCATGCGCCGTGACGTGGACGCATGAAACTGCACCCTTATGCGCATGCTCACAACCACCCCGGTACAACTGCGTATGTTGGTTTGTGGGTCTGGTGCACAGATACGCCAAATTTGCACTTACCGGCGCACATTTGCACTTACGTCGGCGTAAGTGCTTTGTGAATCTAGGCAAATGTGTGTGTATATAAATCCAAAAAAGGGGGGATAGGGGTGGGACTTTGGATGAGGCATATAGATACTACCATACTACCATAGGCCTCCATCACAGTAAATAGATGAAAAAAGGGGGTAGGCAAGTTTTTTGTTCCACTCCTACATTTCTTTTGTTTTCCAGTACTCTCTTTTGCCATACCGACTATAGGTTTATGTTATCACCTGTCCTCTGCCTAATTGATTAGCACACCTGTGCTCCTTTTCAGGAGACCTTCAAATTCATAGTTAGGACTGCAGTCACACAGAGTGCCTTGTCGCTGGCGCTGCAGCTTCCCAGGTATTTGCTAATGCTTGCAACTAAACCTCTGTTTTTACTTACATCAGTTAGACAGGTTAATTTGGTTTAGTGCTTTTTGGTTGACAACTTTGAGCCTGGCCAATATGGAAACATTTTTTATATTCCATATTTATATTTAATTGCATACTGCTAAAAACGCATCTCATTTAAAGTCCCAACTTCCCCCCTTTTTTCAATGTGTGTGTATATATATACAATATATGTTGTACATTAAAGTAAGAACAGCTGCTTGCTGTGGGGGGAGGGGCCAGGAGCACATAAGAGGGACCTGAGAAGAGGAGGATCAGGGCTGCTCTGTGCAAAACCAACTGCACAGAGCAGGTAAATATAACATGTTTGTTATTTTTAACTAAAAAATAAAATCAAGACTTTAGTATCACTTTAAGTTTTTAGTAGCTAAATTCAAACAGTGTAACTACGTTGACTTGAAGTTATTATATTGTATTAGGCTACATGTGTATATGGAGAGTTTGTGTGTGTAATATATATATATATATCATAGACGTGCGCAAAGGGTGTGCCCAGTCACACCCTAATCACCCTGCGCAGCATAGATTCCCCCTTCTGCCCTGCCCCCCCTTCCCCCCACACCGCTGCTGGCTTCCCTCCTTTTTCGGCGGCTGTTGCTGCAGGGATGTTTTAGAATGAATGGGCCGGTAAATATGTAATTTACTGACCCTTTCCCTTTCTGAATGAATACAGTGAGCGATTGGTAGTGTGTGTTTGAGCTTTGTGGTGCACATTCTAATGCAAAAGGCTGGGCACACCTATGATTTTATATATATATATATATATATATATATATATATATATATATATATATATATATATATATATACACAGTGTGTGTGTGTGGTGTGTGTGTGTTTAACCACTTAAGACCCGGACCAAAATGCAGGTAAAGGACCTTGCCCCTTTTTGCGATTCGGCACTGCGTCGTTTTAACTGACAATTGCGCGGTCATGCAACGTGGCTCCCAAACAAAATTGGCGTCCTTTTTTCCCCAAAAATAGAGCTTTCTTTTGGTGGTATTTGATCACCTCTGCGGTTTTTATTTTTTGCGCTATAAACAAAAATAGAGTGACAATTTAAAAAAAAAAATGCAATATTTTTTACTTTTTGCTATAATAAATATCCCCCAAAAATATATAAAAAACATTTTTTTTCCTCAGTTTAGGCCGATACGTATTCTTCTACGTATTTTTGGTAAAAAAAATCGCAATAAGCGTTTATCGGTTGGTTTTCGCAAAATTTATATCGTTTACAAAATAAGTGATACTTTTATTGCATTTTTATTAACTATTTTTTTTTACTACTAATAGTGGCGATCAGCGATTTTTTTCGTGACTGCGACATTATGGCGGACACTTCAGACAATTTTGACACATTTTTTGGGACAATTGTCATTTTCACAGCAAAAAATGCATTTAAATTGCATTGTTTACTGTGGAAATGACAGTTGCAGTTTGGGAGTTAACCACAGGGGGCGCTGTGACTTTGAGTGTGTGTGTTTACAACTGTAGGGGGTGTGGCTGTAGGTGTGACGTCATTGATCGTGTCCCCCTATAACAGGGATGACGCGATCGATGCTGCGGCCACAGAGAAGCACGGGGAAGCCGTGTTTACACGCGGCTCTCCCCGTTCTTCAGCTCCAGGGACGGATCGCCGCACTGCAGCGGCGATCGGGTCTGCGAATCCCGCGGTCCCGGTCCTGGAGCTTCGGACCGGGTCACGGGAGCGCGCCGCGGGCGCGCGCCCGTGACCCACGGCTGGGTACTAAAATCAACGTATATATACGTTGATGTGCCCAGCCGTGTCATTCTGCCGACGTATATGTGCAGTAGGCGGTCCTTAAGTGGTTAAAGGGGTGTTCCAGCCTGTTTTTAAGTTTATTAAAAGTCAGCAGCTACAAAAAGTGTAGCTGCTGGCTTTTAATAAAAAGACACTTACCTGCTCCACGGTTCCAGCGACGCATCTGTGTGGGCATCTGGCAGTGACAGCTTTCGACTTCACGGACGGGCACCAACTGCGCATGCGCGAGCGGCGCGGCACCGTCCGATTGGACAGGCGATTGCCTACAGGGAGGGGCTGCAATAAGGCGATTAAGATAGATACCAGCCCCTCGGCGGAAGGAGGAAGTGGGACAGGAAGTCCCACACCTCCTGAAGCCCCCACTCCCCCCCCCCCCCAAAAAAAATGACATGCCAAATGTGGCATGTAAGGGGGCAAGGAGTGGATTAAGCGGAAGTTCCATTTTTGGGTGGAACTCCGCTTTAATATAAATATATGTGTGTATGTAATGTGTGTATATAAATGTGTACATATATATGTAATGTGTGTGTATGTGTGTATATATATATATATATATATATAACGCAATACTTATTAAAGCGGATGGCCCATTAAAAATGTTTTTTAAAAGCCAGCAGCTACAAATACTGCAGCTGCTGACTTTTAAAAATAGGACACTTACCTGTCCTGGAGTCCAGCGGCGTCCGCACCAGAGGACGAGCGCTGCGGCTTGACTGCCCGGTGTCCTACGGCGCATGCACGAGTCGCGCTGCGCCCGCCGATTGGCTCCCGCTGTGTGCTGGGAGCCGAGAGTTCCCAGCACACAACGGGAAAAACACAACTTTTGCCTGAGACTGCGGGCCGGAAGTGGGAGCAGATACCTGTCTTTAGACAGGCATCTGCACCCCCTCCCCCTGAAAGGTGTCAAATGTGACACCAGAGGGGGGGGGGTTCCGATCAGCGGATATTCACTTTAGGGTGGAGATCCGCTTTAATTAATCATTTTTTTTATTATTATTATGTTATTCACTTGATATATTGTATTTGCATGATCATGTATTGGTGTGTTTTAGGTTTTGCCCAATCTCTTTTTGTGTATATATAAGTTTATGAATTGAGTATTTAATTCTTGGAGATAGCAGCATGCATATACCCATATATCATTTATTTATTTATTTATTTTCATCCTCTTTTTCATTATCGCTTTTTTGTCCTAATTTTTATGGTATTGATTACATGGTTAGTTGGGTGCAGAATAACTAAACTATATATATATATATATATATATATATATATATATATATATATATATATATATATATTTAATATGTGTGTGTGTATGCACATAGACACCTAGCCTAGCACAACACATGGTAGCAATAACACAACTAGTTAATAAGTAGCCGGCTTATTAAACAATTCTTCTGGTGCTTTATGGGAAAAGGCTAAGTGACGTGCATGGAGTTTAAGGTCACATCTGATGTACTTTATTCTCATACAATTGCTGGTGTGTTTGTGTATGTGACTCGGCGGGGATTAGCCTGCGATTTGTACACACCAATGCTGTGCTTCTGGCTGGGAAGTCTGCTTCCAGGAGCTGCTTGTGGAAATGAATTCTCAGCACTAACATGTGACTTCCTATGTCTGTGAAGGTAACTCCAAGGGACTTCCTCTGCTAAATCAGCTGCGTCTCCAGAGATGTGCTCCAGAGCTGATTCTATGCCTGAGCCGTCCTGTGCCACATGAACTCTTTGCCTTTACTGACACTTTCTTTCTTTTGCTTTGCAGCATGCAAGGATCTGCTGAGTGCTGCCCGTGATGGAAAGCTGAACACGTTCGTACAGATCTCAGTGGCACATCCTACAGAGCAGACTTTAACCAGATATGCCAACACAGAAATTGTGGAGGTGAGCGTGCTTCTTTTATTTTATTTTTATTATCTTTTCCTTCAGTCACTTAAGTTGCTCACGCAAGTTTCAACACCTTTTAAGCAATGTGATTTTGTTCTAGAAGTGTGTTCCGGGGCTCCTTGCCAAATCAAAACGTGTAGTTTCATGTAAAACATATTTCTGAGCAGCTAACACCTCATTCCAGCAGCGACTGTGAGAATAGCACATCCTGGGAATCCGTAGTGGAATTATTGCCTATACTTTTATTATTTAACGCTCCTTGGATTCACAATGTTGTGTTGTCGGATGAAGAAAAGGGTATGTATGTGCCTGGAGTGGGATATTAGACATTGTGAAGGAGGGGAGTACGAGGAAGGCTAGTGGCAGCCAGGAAGGGAATTGTTTACTTACATTGGTCATGGCACCTCTTGTAGACGTAGGAGCGAGGAACGTGGTGTGTCAATGGACGTGTTGTGTCAATGGACGTGTTGTGCTGTACAATCACTTTCTAAAAGGGTAACATTTGCAATTCCTAAGGCAGGCAGGCAGGCTGGGGTGAATTGGTACAGCGTGCTTCTTGCAGACACAGATTTCCAGATGACTGCTAATCTGCTTTGGCATCATCTGAACCTTTAGCTATTCTGCAAGTGAATGGTATAAACAGGCTGCTAGAGATCTCCGCTCTTTAGCTCCCACTGTCTGGAGTGTTCCAATAGACATAAGTACAATTTCAATCTCCATTTTCTGCTTGAAGAATGACCCAGTTTTTTATTTGTCTCCCCCCCCCTTTTTTTTTTCACTACCGATCACATTTGTACACTGCAGTGATTTTATAACCCTTTTGAGCATCCCAAGAAGGTTGTTGCAATGCACTTGACACACCGGATTTGCTCCTAAGCTACGTTTATTTATACTGTCCATACTCTTCTGACTCAGTATAACGTGAGACATGCTGAGACGGCTTGTTGTTAAGGGATCCTATCTACTGGGGGGGAAGTACGTGGTCTTTCTGCAGCAGGTCTCGCTGTCTGTGTAACGGGATGGTTTGGAAGCGATTATTCGACCCGCTGCCTCCACTGAGCCTAGAAAAGCCATATTCCAAAGCATATAGTTACGGAGAAAGCTATAAAAGCTGTGTGAAGTCTACCGTGCCACTCGAGCGAAAAATCACATCCTGACTTAAAACCAGCGAGATTCACAAATAAGCAGTGGGAGTTGACAGGTCTGCTAAACCAGGCTAATGGCTGTGCTCAGGATGCTTCCCATCACTCCAGTGGCATTAGCAGTAATGTAGCAGAACAATCCCGGTTATAAAGACTTTCTTGTTCTACTCCATTTCCTGTCTGCCTGCCCTGTGGATGGCAAAGCTTAGAACCGTACCGGAAAAAAACACAGCTGTGTTAAACATTATGAACTGCTTTTACTACCATATTATTGGTACTGTGGGACTGTCCTGTTGTTAAAGTGTACCTGTACTTTTTTCATTCAGGGTATATAGTAAACAGGGTAAGCAGGGGTGGCATGGATCGGGGGGGGGGGGGGCATCGTAAAATTGTGATTAGGTCTGTAGCAGCTGACATGGTCAACTATGACAATACTGTCTAAATTGAAGACCGGTAACAGGAGAACTGTCAGCATAGTGAATACACTGCTAGGGATCAGGACTGTGGATTGAATTATAAATCTAGTAGCAATAATAATTATTCACAGTGATATTTTTATATTGCAAAATTATTGTTGCTCCTAATGCACACAGTTACTCTATAACCCTAAAGCAAACTCTTCTGAATTCTAGCTTCTTTAAACTTCTCTGTAGAACTACAGATCTTAGCTGTCCTTTAAAGCAGAGATCCCCAGCCTTTTTGGTGCCACGGACCATTTCACAGCAGCCAATATTCCCAGGGACTGGGGGGGGGGGGTCGCTATTAATGAAGTCTGTGCTTAGCCCCCCTTTCAGGACAGTCAACCCTTTATATCAGTGTACTTATCTCCCCTTCACATCACAGCACCCCATTACAGTGCAGTCCCCTTTACATCACAGCACCCCTTTACATTACGATGCCCCCTTACAGTGCAGTCCCCTTTACATCACAGCACCCCTTTACATTATGGTGCCCCCTTACAGTGCAGTCCCCTTTACATCACAGCACCCCTTTACATTACGATGCCCCCTTACAGTGCAGTCCCCTTTACATCACAGTGCCCCTTTACATTACGGTGCCCCCTTACAGTGCAGTCCCCTTTACATCACAGTGCCCCTTTACATTATTGTAAGGGGACTGTTCTGTAAAGTGGGGCTGTGATGTAAAGGGGGCACTGTAATGTAAAGGGGACTGCTCTATAAGGGGGCACTATAATGTAAAGGGGGTTGTGATGTAAAGGGGCACTGTAATATAAAGGGGACTGCGCTGTAAAGGGGCACTGTAATGTAAATTGGGGCTGTGATGTAAGGGGGCATTGTAATTTAAAGGGGACTGCTCTGTACGGGGGGCACTGTGATGTAAAGGGGGTTGTGATGTAAAGGGGGCACTGTAATATAAAGGGGACTGCGCTGTAAAGGGGGGGCTGTAATGTAAAGGGGGCACTGTAATGTAAGGGGGGTTGTGATGTAAAGGGGACTGCACTGTAAAATGCAATACAATATGGCAAACTTTAGCTGTTCTGTACACAGCTTGTGTACAGAATGTCCCCCCTTCAAACATAATTTCCTGCTTGTGGGATTGGCTTACTGATTTTCCCAGAAGTCTGCAATAATATACAAGTCAGATTTTGAGCATCCCCTGCAACAAAAATTTCATTTTTTATTTCCATGATGCGATACTCCCAATAGAAAAATCACATCTAAAGGGATGCAGACCCTGCCACTTCCCTCATTAGAGCACTACAGGTGCAGCAGCTGACAATTATAAATCCACTCCCATATAGACTCACAACATACTGACCAGATGTATGGCAACTCCTTATCCTAAAGCTACTGTATATACTGCTTTAGAATTTTACACATACTGTTTTTGGTATTTTTTCAGCCAATCAGGTTACTGGCTGCAAGAGCTTTACATTTTTCAGTATAGTAGTTCCAAAGGTGACTGAATATGCCAAATCATGTGACAGTTGTAAACATGGGAGTACGTTTCTGCAATCGTTTTTTTTTTTTTTTTTTTCTTAACCTTTGCTGCAAGCTACAATTACTTATCTCCTTCTAAAAATGCTAATTTCCTGTCTCTGCAATTTCTGAGTAATTTCCTTTGTACAAGTACCGATGCTGAGGTTAACATGGCAGAAGATAACTAGCTTGGAGGGAGGACAGCATTGGCAGCCTCCATATTTCTCTCAGCATTGATTTCCTTTAAAGGCTGCCCATATTGTCAGAAATATAAAAGATGCCAATAATGACACAGTCTGAGTTGCAAAAATACGCAGGTTGCCATTGCTGACCCATCCTTCTGAAAATACAAATTCTCTGGCTGCCATGCTGATCAAGAGTTCTGAATTCACTTGACTGACTTGCTTGCTTAGAGTCATAGACAGAAGCCCAAGCTGGCCAGGAAACTAGCTTTTCCAGAGGGGAGTCAGTAATGGCAGCCTCCATATCTCTATCAGTACTGGTTTCCATTGAGGCTACCCCCGACCACACATGGTGCAAATTTATTTCTTGCAACCACGAGTTGCAGGAAAGAAGTTTGCATGATCCCCCCATCAACACAGGCAGTGCAAAATTGTATGGAGAAAAACCAGGACGGCCGCACGCCAAAAAATGTTCCTTTATAATAAAACAGATCACAACATCAACATGTCACAGCAAAAAAACAGAAAAGAGCTGACGCGTTTCACACCAAAATACAGTGCTTACAGGGAAATTAGTAATTATCTTCTCCCACCCCAGGTGGGAGAAGACAGCGATTATCGCTAATCGATACTCGCAAGAGAATCCAGCAGGCTGGTTGTACCCAAGTTGATCGATCAGTGCATTCAGCCTGCCCATTAGTGTTTCAAATCTCGACCGGTTCCTGCTGAACCGGATGAGATTCAAACCATGTATGGCTGCCCTTAACTTAGGGCAGTAATATACAAATTTAATATTTCACAACCCTCTCAGTCTGATAAAGATTAAAAATAATATTTTTTCTAGATGACCAGTTAAAACAAATGATTACAACCCGCCATTATTACAACCAGGCTACCCCCCAAGCATCACTAACAGTGGCAGGTCCGGAACACGTCCTATCCAGACGATGTGGTTGCTGTAAGACATTGGGGGGAGATTTACTAAAACTGGCACACTTAGAATCTGGTGAAGCTGTGCATAATAAGCTGCTTACTTCAAGGATAAGTTCACCTTTGAGAACATGTCGCACATTCCATCCATTTTTTAGGGTGGAACATGTAACATGTATCCCACTCTTGCAGCCTCTCACTGATTTAACCCCCCAATGAGACAGCATGGCGGAGATCTTCTCCTCGCACCCGCTGTCACAATTTGAAAAGAATGTAGCCGTTTGGGCTCCACCCACACAGACACATCATTAATTCATAGAGATCAGTAAATGAATGAACAAGTACCGTCAGATTTTGATGGCTTGCAGTTCTCAATTAACTACTGGGGCGCTAGTGAGTGCTTTAGGTAGTTCATTGAGTCTTCCTAACATTTTGTAACTGCCTGCTGCACAAGGTACGAGCAGACACATACACTGACAGTCTACAGGTGCTTGAGATTGCACCCATGATCTGCTGATCGTCTCTTTACCTTTTTTTATAAAGGTGAACTTATCCTTTCAGCCTGTTCGATTAAGCTTTTACAATATAACCTAGAAGCTGATTGTTTACTATGCACGTATTCTAAGTGCACCAGTTTTAGTAAATCTCCTCCATTGCTGGAGAGAAGCGGACCAACTCACCAACTTTTGCAGACCCTCATTTTAAGGTAATTAACACTCTTTCTTATCGCATCCAGAAGAAAAATGAGCAGTAGATCCTTAAAGGGGTTGTAAAGGTACACTTTTTTCCCCTAAATAGCTTCTTTTACCTTAGTGCAGTCCTCCTTCACTTACCTCATCCTTCGATTTTGCTTTTAAACGTCCTTTTTTCTTCTGAGAAATCCTCACTTCCTGTTTTTCTGTCTGTAACTATACACAGTAATGCGAGGCTTTCTCCCTGGTGTGGAGTGTTGTGCTCGCCCCCTCCCTTGGACTACAGGAGAGTCGGGACGCCCACTAACACACAGCTCCGTTCTCTATCTGCAATGTAGAGCGCATCCTGACTCTCCCGTAGTCCAAGGGAGGGGGTGAGCACGACACTCCACACCAGGGAGACGGCATCGCATTACTGTGTGGAGGTACAGACAGAAGAACAGGAAGTTAGGATTTCTCAAAAGAAATTAGGACATTTAAAAGCAAAATGGAAGGATGAGGTAAGTGAAGGAGCACTGCACTAGGGTAAAGGAAGCTATTTAGGGAAAAAAAAGTACCTTTACAACCCCTTTAATCGGCTAGAAGGGGCATAATTGATGATTTTGTTACTGACTAGAGTTCAGCATAGCTTCAGCTGTTGTCCAACTGGTTCTTGAGCTTTGTTCAGACCTTGTCCACAAAGTATACAAGGAGCATCAGGATTTTTTATTTATGTAACATGACTATAACCGTATAACGTGTCGGCTCCATCTCAAGTGTCCAGTCTAATTTTATGTATGATAATACATCTTGTCCCTATCAGTCCTAAGGGCTCTTTAATGGCCGTTTACTACAACCCCTATGGTAACATTTTAAAGTACAGTTTTCTGTTTAGAGGTAGCATTACCTAAATAATGGCAGAAACAAGGTGGTGGTAACCCATAGCAGCCTCATACCAGAACTGACCATTACCAAATCAGTTAAAGATGGATTTTGATTGGACCCTCTGAATTTTTCATGTGCTTCATTTGATGGCCCTTGTATTAAGACCTCTTTCACATTGAGGCGTGGAGCCGCGGTGACGGTATAGCCGCGCTATTTGTAGCGCCGCTATACCGTCGTATTTACCGCGATATTCAGGCGCTAGCGGTGAGGTTTTAACCCCCGCTAGCGGCCGAAAAGGGTTAATACCGCCGGCGTTGCGGGTGGTATTACCGCGCTATTACCGCGGTTTCACATTGATTTCAACGGGAAGGTGTGGTATAGGAGCTGTGAACACACCGCTCCTATACCGCGGTAAAGATGCGGCTAGCAGGACTTTTGCAGCGTTCCTGCTAGCGCACCGCTTCAGTGTGAAAGCCTTCGGGCTTTCACATTGAACACTACGGGGCATGATTTTTCATGCGGTATAGCAGCGCTATTTTTAACGCTGTACCGCATGAAAAACGCCTCAATGTGAAAGGGGCTTTATTTATTTAATAAACATTATTTTGTTCCCTATTATAAAAATCTTTGTTCACAATTTTAAATTGTGCTTATAAATGATCATAATCTAAATAGACTCAGCTAACAATGAGTACTGTAAAAGTCCAGTCTAGCATTAGGAAAAGGCGGAATATAAATATTCAGTTTATTATGAAAAAGCATGGATCAAGACTTTCAGGGAAAACCTTTACCCTGTTCCTGTAATTACTTGGATGGTAACAATGAGAGTTCTTACTGCAGTGTTTAAATGACAATCTATGATGAAGCCTCAGCGTTGTGTTGGGATGCCTCGGAAAATACAAATGAATGCAGTCTTAGGGAAGCTATAGCTATAAATTGTTGCTCAGCATCAACTGTTCTTGTGCAGGATTTATTTTTCTAGAACAGACTTAACTAATATGTCCATCAGTCTTAAGGATTATTGTGGCAAAACATCTGTCACCTCTAAGTGTCTATAAAGTTTATAATGGCACGCTGTGTAGTTTACTTTGCAGATAAGGATGGTGGTAGTGCATGTTTAATTATTACAAAGTACAAAACATTGGGGTAGATTTACTTAAGGCAAATAGACTGTGCACTTTGCGAGTGCAGTTGCTCAGGGTCTAATAAATTAGGTAAAGCTTCACCTCATTAAGAATACCCAATCGTATGGAAGAAAAATAAAGAAAACAGCATTTTGCTTGCACATGATTGGATGATGGAAGTCATCAGAGCTCCTCCTCATTTACTAAGCTCTGGAGCAACGTCACTTGCCGAGCAGTGGCGGAGCGTTGATAGTGGGCGCAGGAGCGCCACCCTCTCTCCTGCACCGCCACTAAATACATAGATTAATGCATTGCATTGTTGCCGCTGCCCACTATTCAGATGGCCGGCCCCCTGGTGAGCGCCGGCCATCTGAAAAACAGCAGTTGGTTTGTTTTTGGAAGTATCTATCAGAGCCAGCGGCTCTGATAGGCTTCCCAATTACATCCTGTGGGCGCTTATCGGCTTCCAAATAGTTAATCGTGGGACGCAGTTGATCTGCGTTCCCTGGTTAACACTGACAGGCGTCTCAGCCAATCAGGTCCACCAGGTCTGGTTACCGGTAATCTGATTGGCTGAAGAGTCATTGTGGGCGGGAGAAGACATTGAGGGACAGTGAAAGAAATATGGCTGACCCCAGAAAGGTAAGTGCCGGACGGGGGAGGGGGCAATCTGGCAGCATTTTACAGGGCACAGTGGCGACAATTGATGGGCACAGTGGCTGTGTTTGGCAAGGCACAGTGGTGACAATTAATGGCACAGTGGCTGCGTTTGATGGCATGGCACAGTGGCTGCATTTGATGGCATGGCACAGTGGCGACAATTGATGGCACAGTGGCGATAACTGATGGCACAGTGGAGACAATTGATGGCACAGTGGCTGCATTTGATGGCATGGCACAGTGGCTGCGTTTGATGGCACAGTGGCTGCGTTTGATGGCACAGTGGTGACAATTGATGGCACAGTAGCGACAATTGATGGCACAGTGGCTGTGTTTAATGGCATGGCACAGTGGTGACAATTTATGGGCACAGTTGTGACAATTGATGGCACAGTGGCTGCGTTTGATGGCATGGCACAGTGATGACAATTGATGGGCACAGTGGCGACAACTGATGGCACAGTGGCTGTGTTTGACATGGCACAGTGGCTGCATTTGATGGCATGGCACCGTTGGCAACAATTGATGCCACAGTGGTGCCAATTGATGCCACAGTGGCGACAATGGGCACAGTGGCTGTGTTTGATGGGCACAGTGGCTGAAATTGATGGGCACAGTGGCGGCAATTGATGGGCACCGTAGCTGCATTTGATGAGCACAGTGAAGCTGCAATTTGTTTTCGTTTGTTTGCACCCCCCCAAAAAAATTGAGCACCAGCTGCCACTGTTGCCGAGTACAACTGCACTTGCAAAGTTTACAATCTATTTGCCTTTAGTAATCAACCCTATTGCTACCTATTGTAACAATGTAACTGGTGCACCTTAGATATACCCATATACATTACATTACATATGTGCTAAGTTTATTTCCTTAAAGTGATTGTAAAGTTGTTGTTGTCTTTTCTATACAACTAACAAACATGTCATACTTACCTGCCCTGTGCTTTGGGTTTGTATAGAGCAGCCCAGATCCTTCTCCTCTTGTGATATAAACACAAAAAAATGCTAAAAAACATCCAATAAGAAAAAAAAAAACGTCTTCATAAATTGTGACCAAAATGTATTGTGCTACATCTCTGTGGTAAAAAAATCCCAATACGTATATATTGATTGGTTTGTGTGACAGTTATAGCAAACTATGGTATATATACTGGATTTTTTTTATACTGCTAATGGCAGTTATCAGCGCCTAATAACAGGACTTCGAGTGCGGCGTGAAATATGACACTAATTGACACTGGAAAGGGGATTGACTAACTGCTACTGACATCACTAGTGACATTTATACGATGATCAGCGCTAATTATGCACTGCGACTGTACTAATGACACTGGGTAGGAAGGGGTTAACATCTAGGGCGATCAAAGGGTTAAATGTGTGCCTAACTATGTGTAATGTGTGTGATAAGTGCTACTTTTACTAAGGATTGTTTTTTTTTCCTGCTGATCGGGGAATAAAAAAACATCAAGGTGACCTGTCAGTGAACAGAGCTCTGTATTGTTTACAATCACAGAGCTTTGTTCCGTGAACCACTGGCCAAGACCCAATGATCGGCTTGTGCTGTAACGAATCACAACACAGTTGGGCTAGTGCACGCGAATCACATACTAAGTACGTGATACAGTGCAGGGAGGTTGCTCTGCCACTGTACATCTAAGTTAGGCAGTCAGCAAGTGATTAAAGTGGTTGTAAACCCTTACATATACCCGGTGAAGAGACTGGCCACAGGTGATACACAGAGATGAAACAAATCCTAGTACCAAAGTTGTACCATTTTATCTGCTGCCCTTTCTTCTCTACACCTGCTCAAAGGCTCGATTCACACTATCGCCACATCCGTCGCACCGCAGGGGTCCATTGTGTGCTGGTTCACCGCTTCGGGTCCGATTTCAGCCTGAATTATGGGCTGAATTCAGACCTGAAATGCACCAAAAAAGGCATGTGTTTTTCCAGCAATTCGCACCTGACCTGCTGCAGAGATATGTGAAACGGCTCCATAGAGAGCCAGTCACATTCTCCTGCTATGTGAGCTGGATGCGGGGAAACCCTCATCCAAGTTGCATAGGTGTGAACTGAGCCTCAAGCTGGTCTAAGAGATAAGAAAAAAGGGGGCAGAAAACTGAATTGACACACTGCAGAGCTCAGTGAGGAGAACTCTGACGACTGATTGGAGGGAAGGGACACACACCCCTCCACACAGCACACAGGAACAGAGCTAAGGCTGCTGAAGGTTCCTCCCCTGTCACCATTTTTCTCTTGGCGTCAGGGAAACTGATCAGAATTAATTCATACTGATAGCAGCGGAGTAAAGCAGCAGACAAAAGTGACACTTGGGGGTTTATTTACTAAAGGCAAATCCACTTTGCACTACAAGTGCGCTTTACATCTGAGGGGAAGGTCTGAAATGAGGGGAAACGCTGCTGATTTTATCATCCAATCGTGTGCAAGCCAAAATTCTGTTTTTTAATTTTGCCTGGATGTCCCCCCCTCAGATCTACAGCGACTGCACTTCTAATGCCTCCTACACACGATCACTTTTTGTGATGAAAAAAAATTTCATTTTTCAAACTTCATTTTCAAAAATGACGTTGCGTACACACCATCATTTTTGGAAAATGATGAACAAAACGACGGCACTCTAAAGGGGAAGTTCTATTTGCCTTGAGGCTGCTTTTAGCTGGTTACTTGTTAGTAAAAGACGATTCGTGCTTTTTTGTCTGTTACAGCGTGATGAATGTGCTTACTCCATTATGAATGGTAGTTTTACCTCCCGTCTCCTAACTTGCTTCTGAGCATGTGCGGGTTTAAAACGTCATTTTTTACGTAGTTTTGCCCACACACCATCATTTTTTATGACACAAAAAATGACATTTTGAAAAATGACATAAAAAATTCGAGCATGTTCGAATTTTTTTTTGGACGTTTTTCAGAAGACATAAAATGACATTTTGCCCACACACCATCATTTTAAATGACATTTTTAAAAATGTCATTTTTTTCATCACAAAAAGTGATCGTGTGTACGCGGCATTAGTGCACTTATAGTGCAACGTGGATTTTCCTTTAGTAAATCAACCCTTTGGTGTTTTTAATTACAATATAGTACACACTATAAAGGGATATAATTTGTTCATATTTCATGTCTGAGGTTTGAACACATTTGTTGTGGTTTCCATAGTAGCGTATACTAGCAGTTAGTAACCTATCATTCCTTTTTTGTACAGACAGACCTCATCCTCCTTCACATCCGGTCACTGTTATACCATCTATTCCCCCAGGCAGCGGTGTTGTCAGTCATGCTGTAGTTCTCATTTGTTTGAGTTGGGACATACAGTAATTACGTCCTTGATCCCTATTGTAGGTGGAGCGGATCAGGGAGCCTCAGACTCCCAATCTTAACCACCTAACGTTACTGTGATGTACCTACCCCTAATTTCGCCAATTCCCATTGCATGGTGGGAAATGTTGTTTTTGTAGCACTGCCGCAGTGCGCTGATATGACGTATCTGCCATCATTATACCGCTTCTGATTACCTTCTTTTTGAGTGATGACATCACACATTGTTTATCAAAATTATCAGCTAAAAAGTTTTGTCATTTGCCAGCATTTCTACATGCATGTGACGCAACCAACGCCACCGCAAGGTGACTTTAACTTGAATCCCAAAGTTCAGCTTGGCTACACTAGTGACCTTTTACCCAAGTATACTGTGTGCACAATGTGTATTTTTGTTTGATTAGGAAACTACATTTTTGTTCTGTGTTTTCTCTAAACCAGGTCCCTTTTTTTTTTTACTAAGAACAGAAGTTATTTATCAGTCTGCTACTGACTGGGCCATGTTTTTTTAAAAATACAAAAATGATGATTACATAACTGGATCAAATTGTGTTCTTTACATCAGTTTGGAATTAAAGAGGAAGTAAACCCTGGTGGGTTTTACTTCCGTCCTTTGCCACTGTAAAGTAAAACCATAGTGTGCTAGTATGCATCGCATACTATCACATTATGAAAAACTTGTATGCAAACGAAGCCTGCGCTGTCCCCGCTGCATGCCACATCCATGTTCACCCCTCTTCCTTCTGGTGCCACGGACTCTGACTCTGTGACTGGCCAGAGCTCCGTGACATCACTCCCGGGAGCCACCAGTCACGGCAATTGTTTGTGAAGAAACGGCATGACATCATCGACACAAAAGCCAGTAAATATCTCCTAATCGGCGCATGTTTAGGAGATTATTAAACTTACCTCCACTGTGCAACTTGTTTTGCACAGAGTGGCCCCAAACATGATCTTCTGGGGTCCCTCGGCGGCTGACTCGGCTCCTCCCCGCAAGAACTAACCACCCTCATGCAAGCTCTCTCGCATGGTGGTAAGTTATTGTGGGCACGCTCCTGTGATACAGCCGGCGGCTATAGCCGCTCATTGTATCACTCGACCCTGCCCCCTGGCATGCCGCGCCATTGGATGTGATTGACGGCAGCGCAAACTAATGGCTGCTTTCAATCCACCCTCTCTAGCCAATCAATGGCCAGGCTGAGCGGCGAAGCCGACCCTGGGGGCGAGCGCAGCAGTTGAACTGGCTCAGGTAAGTAAACCGGGGGGGCGGTATTGTCGGATGTTTTTTCACCTTAATGCATAGGATGCATTAAGGTGAAAAAACATGAACCTTTAGTGTCCCTTTAAAGCTTGGTTCACGCTTCTGTGTGTGGGTGCGGGTATCGCAGCTATACCCTCAACCACCTGCAGTGAAAACACACTGCTCTGTGGAAACATGTCGGACTGCTATTCATCTGCACCTCCATGCATGTAAAATCACAGTGCGTGTGCATGAACCGCAGGGAAATCACATGGTCTTTTGAATATGCTGCCGTGCCTGCGCAAAAGCGGCCTGCAGGTGTGAACCTAGCGTAAAAAAAAAAAAAAAAGCAAATAAGACATACAGATCTTTCCTATCTCTTTACTAATGCTAGCAGCATATGATTAAAAATAGTCAATGTTGATTGAGAGAGGGAAGTTCCACTTTAAGCACCTCCATTGCCCACTTTTGGAGAAATCAATAGCATAGCTATTTTTATTATTATTTGTATTCTTATAATACATAATTTATTTCCAACAGTTTGCGCAGCATTTTACAATATAAAGGGAGGCAATACATAAACAATACAGTTCAGTACAAGAGAATTCGTTGGGCCCTGCTCCTGCAAGTTTACAATCTAATAGGGAGAGGCTGGTGAAATAAAAGGTGGAAACTGATGAGGGAAGTTGGAGTTTCAGTTGTTGGCTGAAAGCAGGATTGCCCTCCCCGAAATAAAATAGTTTCCAGGTATTGCCTAAAAGTGAACAGAGTAGGGGATAACCAGATTGACAGATTGGGTTTGTAAGTTCCAGAGAATGGGAAAGGCTCTGGAGAAGAGACAAGGGAGCTAGAGATCAGGAGGTCCTGGGAGGAGCGGAGAGGACAGTTTGGGTGATATTTGGAGATTTGGAGGTTATGTAGCTCCAGACAGAGTTGTAAATGGCTTTGTATGTTATTGTTATTGTTTTGAATTTTGTTCATTGGGCAATGGGAAAAAGTGGAGGGATTGGCAGAGAGAGGGGTGGCAGACACTGAACTGTTGGTATGGTGGATGAGTCTGGCAGTGGCATTCGTGATAGATTAAAGAGGGGATAGCTTGCGGAGAAGTAGGCCAATGAGGAGGGAGTTACAATAGTCAAGCTACCACTCAACAGTATAGCTAGGTAAGTACATAATGCTCATGATTTTCTCGCATATAAATTAAATCCTATATATAGTCAATGTAGAGAGAGATCTTTATGTTGGCCACAGTAACTCATCTGTGCTCAGGGTTGGGTCTAATTTACAAACACTGATAAAGTTACTGATCTGCAATTGGTATTAATCAATTATAATATATTTTAGATTTAAGGAGCATACAGATGTTTGTTTAACCACTTAAGGACCGCCTAACGCCGATATACGTCGGCAGAATGGCACGGTTTGGCACAGGCACGTATATATACGTCGCCTTTAAGAGCCCAGCCGTGGGTCGCGCGCGACCTGGTCCGAAGCTCCGTGACCACATGCGCGGGACCCCCGCGGACCCGATCGCCGCCCTGGGTCACAGGAGCTGAAGAACAGGGAGAGGTGTGTGTAAACGTACCTTCCCCGTGCTTCACAGTGGCAATGTCAGTGATAGTCTGTTCTCTGATATAGGGAATAATGATCACTGACGTCACACGTCCAGCCCTGCCCCCCTACAGTTAGAAACACACATAAGGTCACACTTAACCCCTACAGTGCCCCCTAGTGGTTAACTCCTAAACTAAACTGCAATTGTCATTTTCACAGTAATCTGTGCATTTTAACCACTTAAGGACCGCCTACTGCACATATACGTCGGCAGAATGACACGGCTGGGCACATCAATGTATATATATACACGTTGGTTTCTAGTATCCAGCCGTGGGTCACGGGCGCGCTCCTGTGGCGCGCTCCCATGACCCGGTCCGAAGCTCCGGGTCCGCGGGACTCGCGAACCCGATCGCCGCTGGAGTGTGGCGATCGGTCCCCGGAGCTGAAGAACGGGGAGAGCCGTGTGTAAACACGGCTTCCCCGTGCTTCACTGTGGCCGCAGCATCGATTGCGTCATCCCTGTTATAGGGGGAAGTGATCGATGACGTCACACCTACAGCCACACCCCCTACAGTTGTAAACACACACAGGGAACACTCAAATCCTACTTGTGGTTAACTCCCAAACTGCAACTGTCATTTTCACAGTAAACAATGCAATTTAAATGCATTTTTTGCTGTGAAAATGACAATTGTCCCAAAAATGTGTCAAAATTGTCCGAAGTGCCCGCCATAATGTCGCAGTCACAAAAAAAATCGCTGATCGCCGCTATTAGTAGTAAAAATTTTTTTTTTTTATAAAAATGGAAAAAACCTATCCCTTATTTTGATTAAATTAAAGCCTCTTGGAGTAAACACAAAAGTAAACAAGCATAAAAGTACCATCATCCTAAATGTCAATAGAATAAATCAAATATAACTGGGACCCCAAAGGTAACCCAGAAATAATTTGGAAAAAGGGGGGGTGGGCGGGTGGACTATAGCGGTACTACGTACAAGAAGGTACAAGGGAACATGGACTGAGGTAAAAAATTACAATTGTTTATTATAATGAACAAGTAGGACACACGTTATTAGATCATAAAAAACAAACAAACAAAAACAATATTAAAAATGTGACACAGTGCATGCCAAACCAGGTCACCGAGGTGTTGAATCAACCCTAGGCAAGGGGAAGCGGTGAAGACGGTGTGGTCATGCCCGTTGAATCTCAATCTCGACTAGTTTCGCAACAATAGTTGCTTCATCAGGAGAGGTAGTCTGCACTGTTTAAAGGAGACCACCGAAAGCTATGAACCGCAGTTGGAGGGAGGTAGCCTCTCAAGAACGGGTAGGAAGTAGAGGGAGCCACAATATGGGCTATCCTAAAAAAGCTGTGTGTAAAATTAAAAAAGTAAGGACCTGTGAACCAAATTAATGGATCAAGGGTAGGGCGTAACTGGCGTGGGTGTTTGGTAAGGATCCCACACTAGGTGCATGAAGTTAAGAACCAGTGGTCGGTAGAACGCACTGTATGGTCCACAGGATCCGATGTGTGACATGTGTGACCCGTTCTTGAGAGGCTACCTCCCTCCAACTGCGGTTCATAGCTTTCGGTGGTCTCCTTTATGCAGAGATGAAGCAACTATTGTTGCGAAACTAGTCCCGGGCATGACCACACCGTCTTCACCGCTTCCCCTTGCCTCGGTGACCTGGTTTGGCATGCACTGTGTCACCTAATAACGTGTGTCCTACTTGTTCATTATAATAAACAATTGTAATTTTTTACCTCAGTCCATGTTCCCTTGTATTCTTGTACGTAGTACCGCTATAGTTTTTTCCAAATTATTTCTGGGTTACCTTTGGGGTCCCAGTTATATTTGATTTATTCTATCCCTTATTTTGTAAACGCTATAAATTTTGCGAAAACCAACCTATAAACGCTTATTGCGATTTTTTTTTACCAAAAATAGGTAGAATAATATGTATCGGCCTAAACTGAGGGAAAAAAATGTATATATATTTTTGGGGATATTTATTATAGCAAAAAATAAAAAATATTGCATTTTTTTCAAAATTGTGGCTCTATTTTTGTTTATAGCGCAAAAAATAAAAACCGCAGAGGTGATCAAATACCACCAAAAGAAAGCTCTATTTGTGGGGAAAAAAGGACACCAATTTTGTTTGGGAGCCACGTCGCACGACCGCGCAATTGTCAGTTAAAACAACGCAGTGCCGAATCGCAAAAAGGGGCAAGGTCCTTTAGCAGCATTTTGGTCCGGGTCTTAAGTGGTTAATAGCACTTTTTGCTGTGAAAATGACAATGGTCCCAAAAATGTGTCAAAATTGTCCGATGTTTCCGCCATAATGTCGCAGTCACAAAAAAAAACGCTGATCGCCGCCATTAGTAAAAAAAAAATATTAATAAAAATGCTATAAAACTATCCCCTATTTTGTAAACGCTATACATTTTTCGCAAACCAATCGATAAATGCTTATTGCGATTTCTTTTTTTTTTGTTTACCAAAAATGTGTAGAAGAATACGTATCGGCCTAAACTGAGAAAAAATTATGTTTTTTTTATATATTTTGGGGGATATTTATTATAGCAAAAAGTTGAAAATATTGCATTTTTTTCAAAATTGTTGCTCTATTTTTGTTTATAGCGCAAAAAATTAAAACCGCAGAGGTGATCAAATACCACCCAAATTAAGCTCTATTTGTGGGAAAAAAAGGACGCCAATTTTGTTTGATAGCCACATCGCACGACTGTGCAATTGTCAGTTAAAGCGGCGCAGTGCCGAATCACAAAAACTGGCAAGGTCCTTTTCCTGCATAATGGTCCGGGGCTTAAGTGGTTAATAGCATATACAGTTGATGGCCATAGAGTTGGTGACCTATGCACATCCTCATTGCTGAATTCACTGCCTTATCCAGTAATCCTAAGAGCAGGATGTACAGTTTTATCTGAGACTGCAAGGAGAATCACACTGCAAGCAAGCAGGAAAAGCTGGCCGACACTTCTCAGAGAAAAGCCATGGCCTTCAGATCTTCCTGGGAAATTCCAGGCCAACCAAGAGGTATGATTCCACAAGTCTTCCGTGGAACTACTCCTGGCTCTTTTCCCAGTTGAAAAGTGCCTGGTAATGATGCCAAAATCACCTTAATTTATATTGGATCATTTATAGGAGCACACAACGTGCTTCCCTTCAGTGGCGTAACGTGGGTTGTCAGTGCCCGGGGCAAAGCAAGAAATGTGCGCGCCCCCCCCCCCCCCTTGACCTGCAGACTTTTAGCACTCCCCGAGTCCTGTCCCTTCCTACAATAGTACTGACCAACCTGATTCCTACACATCTACACTAAACTACCTGATTCCTACACTGACCACTATACTACACTGACCACTATACTACACTGACCTACCTGATTCCTATACTGACCACTACACTGACCTACCTGATTCCTACACTGACCACTATGCTACACTACACTGACCACTATACTGACTACTGTACTGACCATTACACTTCACTGACCTACCTGATTCCTATACTGACCACTACACTACCTGATTCCTACACTGACCACTATACTACACTACACTGACCACTATACTGACTACTGTACTGACCACTACGCTGACCTACCTGATTCCTATACTGACCACTACACTGACCTACCTGATTCCTACACTGACCACTATACTGACTACTGTACTGGCCTACCCGATTCCTATACTGACCACTATACTATACTGACCACTATACTACACTTACCAACACACTGTACTGACCTACCTGATTCCTATACTGACCACTATATTACAGACGCCATTTTTTTGTTTTCTGTAATTTTGAAATTGTTTAAATGATGGAAAAAAAATCTAACTTGTTTTAAAATATTATAAGAATGTCTAATCTGTAATTTGATGCCTTTTGGAGAATTTTCCATCTTTCCTTGGCTTCATTATGCACATTAATACACATTTTTATCTGGGGTGCCCAAACTTTCGATCCCCATACACTACACTGACCACTACACTAACCACTATACTGACTACTGTACTGACCACTACACTATAGTGACCACTACACTACACTGACCAGGGTCGGTGTAAGGATTTTTGCCACCCTAGGCAAAACCTAATTTTGATACCCCCATTGGCTCTGCCCCTGACTATACGGTGTAGGTGGTGGGGGTGGACATGTTTGTGGCGCCTTCCAATGACCCCCCCACCTTGTAGTGGAGATGTGCTGTGCGGGTTAGTAGTGAAGGTGTGTCGTGCGGGGTAGTAGTGAAGGTGTGTCGTGCGGGGTAGTAGTGAAGGTGTGCTGTGAGGGGTAGTAGTGGAGGTGTGCTGTGAGGGGTAGTAGTGAAGGTGTGCTGTGAGGGGTAGTAGTGAAGGTGTGCTGTGAGGGGTAGTAGTGAAGGTGTACTGTGAGGGGTAGTAGTGAAGGTGTACTGTGAGGGGTAGTAGTGGAGGTGTGCTGTGAGGGGTAGTAGTGAAGGTGTACTGTGAGTGGTAGTAGTGAAGGTGTGCTGTGAGGGGTAGTAGTGAAGGTGTGCTGTGAGGGGTGTAGTAGTAGAGGTGTGCTGTGAGGGGTAGTAGTGAAGGTGTGCTGTGAGGGGTAGTAGTGAAGGTGTGCTGTGAGGGGTGTAGTAGTGGAGGTGTGCTGTGAGGGGTGTAGTAGTGGAGGTGTGCTGTGAGGGGTGTAGTAGTGGAGGTGTGCTGTGAGGGGTAGTAGTGAAGGTGTACTGTGAGGGGTAGTAGTGAAGGTGTACTGTGAGGGGGATAAGTGAAGGTGTACTGTGAGGGGTAGTAGTGAAGGTGTACTGTGAGGGGTGTAGTAGTGAAGGTGTGCTGTGAGGGGTGTAGTAGTGAAGGTGTGCTGTGAGGGGTGTAGTAGTGAAGGTGTGCTGTGAGGGGTGTAGTAGTGAAGGTGTGCTGTGAGGGGTGTAGTAGTGAAGGTGTGCTGTGAGGGGTGTAGTAGTGAAGGTGTGCTGTGAGGGGTAGTTGTGAAGGTGTACTGTGAGGGGTAGTTGTGAAGGTGTGCTGTGAGGGGTAGTTGTGAAGGTGTGCTGTGAAGGGGTAGTTGTCATGGTGTGCTGTGAGGGGTAGTTGTCAAGGTGTGCTGTGAGGGGTAGTTGTCAAGGTGTGCTGTGGGCATAGCTGTATGACAGGTGGGGGGAAGGGGGGAGTGGGCTGGTGTGTGGAGGCAGTCCTGCGGATCCAATATTTTAGAACACACACAGCACAGACATACCTTCTTCACAATCGCTGCTCGCTCCTCCAGCCTGGCTCCACTTTCACTGTGTGTCCCCGGCTTCAGCAATTGCAGTTCTTCCACTCTGGCCCCCGTGGATCCGACCCCTGCCTTAGTTCCTTGCAAAGGCCATGTTTTGACTCCAGCAGCCTGTGATTGGGCATATGGGGGCTATGTGCGGCGGCAGGGCTGGCCTGTTAACGATCGTGGTTGCTCCTGAAGTCCCGCCTTTGCCCAATCACAGAGTGCAGGAGACTGTACATGGGTGGAGGTGGGACTCCAGGATCTAACGCGATCGTGGACAGGCCAGCCCCGCCACTGCACATGACCCCCATACACCCAATCACAGGGCGCCTGATACTCAATATAGCGGCACCAGCAGAGCACGGGGACACAGCAAAGTAAATTTACCGGAGGCAGCCACACCGTGTCACGTACTGGCGGGCATCCTCCTAAATGTTGCGCCCGAGGCCACGGTACCCCCTGCCCCCCCCCCCCCACACACACACTACGCCACTGCTTCCCTTGATATGTTAAGGTGCAAGGAGGTCTAGATGTATGTTGGAGAAGAGACATCACTCCTCTTGAGTCCAACAGTTTGTACACATTTGTAAACAGATAACCCTTTGGAGCTTTACCTAGTATGTCCAAACCAAATACAAAAAGTTCTAACAGGAGTAGTTTAAAAAAAAAAAAAGTAAAGGTTCACTTTTCACTTAAGATGAAAAACACCTTTAAAATATCACATTTGCAAATTTTATAAATTGTGCAGCACTCAAATTTCAATAAAGTCCCACACTTATGTAGATTCGGCGGCGGTACATTTAATAATGGTGGTCTTTAAAAAAATATACTGTATATCCTTTCAATTAAAATCTGTAATGTTGTGTTATCTTGCTAATGTGACGACACTATTGGAAATGTGCTCACCGTTTAAAATGGACATCTAGATCATGTGAGTTTGGATATAACTTTATCCATATAAATATATCCAAATCGATACTCTTCTTTTTATTTGGCATGTATTCACCTCTACTGTTTACCAACACTCCAGAGTACCTCAGCAGTTAAGCAGAAAAAAAAATACATAGTGATCACTGTTTTCAAAATACAAATTACATAAACCAGACAAAATTCTAAATACCCACAATATTATTTTAAATAAAACACAGATGCAATTACTGCTTAAAAACTACACACATTGTCCACATTTGCCTCACCCGGTGCTACCACTCACAAAAAAATGAGACAAAACATGCCTAGTGTTCACCAATCTCTGCAGCAGGCTTTACATGTTATGTGTGATCTGGATGTCATCAGAAGGACCCTCTGATCTATTAAGGACTAGCTATGTTCATTCTCCATGGTCCCACTGTATGTAGGGATGTAGCCACCCTCTCTTGCTTGATCCCAATGTGGACCATGAACTATAAGAGAAGTGTGTGTAAAGCAGTGAACATGAATGCAACCAACATTCATGTAGAGGGAAAATGAGAGGTTTCAGGAGATCAGAGGACAGTACACGGAGGCAGAAAAACACAGAATTTCATGAAAAGTAGATTACAGGGCCATTATATAGTGGATGTCTATGGCTTATTTTGGGGTAAACAAAAGGATAATGTTTAGTGTCACTTCATAACTTCATGTGTGTGTGTGTACTGAGCAAATATGGCTGCCCCTTTGTACGTACATTTGATTTGATTAAATGAATGTGGTTGATGATGTCTGCTCACCTCTCTTCTAAATCACAGACACCAGCCCTTTTTATTATGCACACACACTGAGCTTACTATACATTGATTCTTTAAGGTTCCCTGTTATTTCAATGCACCTTTTTAAGGACAGAATAACACAAACATTATATGCAACATCATTAACTTTACTGCTTCAAATTGACTGCAGTAGTGCACAGGTACATACTACTGGGCAACTGCAGAGATATTCAATAAGTGCACAAAAAATGATCCTACCAGTCTACAAAGTGGACCTGTCCAATTGTTTTTTAGTTTTACCTAGGTCTAAGGCCTCGTACACACGATCAAATCTGTCCGCTGGAAACGGTCCGCTGGACCGTTTCAGCAGACAGATTCGATCGTGTGTACGGCCGAGCAGACAGATTTGTCCACCCGACAGATTTCAAAGCATGCTTTGAAATCTATCGGGTGGGAATCTGTCCGCCCGACATGTCTGCTGGTTAGTACACTTACCAGCAGACATGTCGTCCCGCACTGCCGCCGCACCGCCGCCGCACCGCCGCCGAATGGATTCGGCGCATGCGCGGAAGTGTTTTACTTCCTGGTGCGGTGACGTGGCGGCGTCAACGTCACCGACACGTCACCAACACGTCAGCGCGCCGTCTGCTGGCGGGGATTTTGGTTTGCTCGTGTGTACACGCGAGCAAACCAAAATCCCAGCAGACAGATTTGTTCAAATCTGTCGGACGGACAGATTTGAACAAATCTGTCCGACGGACAGATTTGAACAAATCTGTCCGCTCGTGTGTATGGGGCCTTAGTCACGTACATCTGAAAACATCTGGAAGCTACATGGCAGTCCAGTAATATGCACTCCTACTCTTTGACAATTAAAAAAAACACCAACCATGAAATACGCATTATTTAACTGACAGTAAGGCCCCAGCTGGCTGGGATCCATATTCTGCCGAGAACCTCGATCGTGTGTACGTTTCGCCGAGCAAACTGACGAGCGAGGCATCGAGCCAAAATAGAGAGCAGGTTCTCTATTTGCTCGATGGGCCATCGGGACTAATGACTCGACGCCTTTTTCGACAGCCTGGTCGACGAACTCGACGGCCGCCTGAGAACCTCGTCGGGCGGAACGATGAGTTTAGCCCGACGAGGTTCTCGTACGTGTGTACGTGGCCTCAGCCTATGGAAGATTTCCCTAAAAACTTTTATATGCTCATAAAAGCAAAACACAATTAAAGACTGTGGAAAATATAGAGCAGTTTTCTCCAGAAAAGGTATATAGGTGGACCTTGAATTGCGCCTGAACCCACAGTGCTAGTACCTATTTCCATCACTACCCATTGTTCCGTTTACCAGCAAGACACCTGTAAATACCTGATACTTCCTAATGTGGGAATATGTGTCATTTTCCCTTGCCAGTCCTGCATGTTGTCACATGGTGCAAGAGGAGGGTCCTTCGTCCTGTGTAAGCTTTGAACTAAAACTTCCATAGCAATTTTATGGTGTATCCATTCTGGAAATGGAGTTGGTGGGGTAGTATCTACGTAAGTGGCCTCAAACTGGCAGCCCTCCTGCTGCTGCAAAACTACAAGTCCAATCATTTCTCTGCCTGTGGGAGTCATGCTTGTAACTGTCAGCCTTGCAATGCCTCATGGGACTTGTAGTTTTGCAGTAGCTGGAGGGCCGGCAGTTTGAGTCACCTGGTCTAGGTGGTAAGTACAAGCTTCGGAGGGTACGTGCTGTCTGGAAAACCCATTACTTTGCCACTTGGAAAACTCATTACTTTGAATGAAAAAGTACAGGTTTGCTTTCAAGTGACAACACTGACATAGGTGTACAACTCCGAGGATCAATGTGTGAGATCTTGCCATCAGCGAAAATTAATGTCAGCTTAGCCTCACTGTTCAAAAAAAAAAAAAAAAAACATCAGACAAATTTCTTGTCAGTGCTACCGGTAAAAATACTGCCGGTGTTTAGGTGCATTTAGTATCCTGATGAGGAAAAAGGCATTATTAGCAGTATTTTAAAACAGATGTTCTCGTATGATATTTAGGTCAACTGGGTGTTATAAAATTGAGTGAATGGATAAAAGGCAACTGTCAAGAACAAAGTCTAAATCTGTGTGTGAACCTGACAGCAAACAGGGTTTGTAGAAATAGATATCATTGTCAGCTGGATGCTTCACTTTGTGAATTAAATCCCCAAATGCTGCCCTCATTACAGCTGCCTTGGTTGGGGTGGTTAATTCAGAATAGTTTCTGGCTGTTAGTACAAATTACAGCACACGTCCCCTCAAAAGAGACACAAAGCACTGTGACAGCTGGCCCTAAGGAAACACAACAGACCGGCCTAGGAAATAAACAGTTTATAGCTGCACACTAGGACCACTACTGATAGATGATGACAGATCGTTTTTTTTTTTACTGATCCATGCTAGTCTGTTGTGTTTTCCAGATTCATTTCTTTCAGCATGCTGGAATGATGCTCCAAAAGAGGCTGGTGGCGACATCAGACTCTGGATGGAACTGAAAGTATTCTTTGAAATCGATATCTTTTTCTTTTTTACTCTTGTCTGCCTGCTTGTCTGTCAGTTGCTTTCTCTGCTGCCAGCAGCTGCCACCTCATTGAGCTCAGACTGTCTGCTTGTGCTATACAGGGAACAAGAGATCCACTGTTTCTGACTGGTGTGACGTTTCCCTCGGAGTATCCCATCTACGAAGAGACTAAAATTAAGCTATCGGTGTATGATGTCAAGGATAAGTCTCAAGAAACCGTGAGTATCCCTGTGGCACGTTTTTTTTCTTCACTACCTTGCCTGCCTCCCTGCACTTCAGAGCTCTTTAGAATGACATTAAAGCTAGCTATGGACAGGGTAAGTGTTCTGGATGTGCAATTTTCTATTTGGTCAGCTCCTTAATTGCACACTAAAGTGATAAGTGGCTGTTTTCAAGCTGGGTAAATGCTGTTTTGGTCTCAGCTCAGAGGCCACAACGGCCAAGCAGCTGCTCTTTAAAATTGTATGCTCTGCATTAATTTTTTATAAATTTAGCCTTTTTTTGCTTTTGGCTTGACTTAAGGGATTCATTTCAAGAGTTGCTTTGGCAGGAGAGGGGTTAACTGTCTTTAAAGCTCAATGGAGCGAATCTTGTGATTTCTTCAGCCCCAATATGAGAACAGATGATAACCTTACAAAAAAATATGTCTTGTACAAATGGGCCTCTTCGCAACAATCTGGTAACCTGTTCCATCAATGTTAGCGAAGGTCCCAGCACTCGAAATATGAATCTTTGGCTAGCAGTCTGGAAAGTTTTGTTTGACACATTTCTTGCAATATCTATGCACTGATCTATTGATGGTTTTGTTTTTAATGGGTAAAATCAGTAACAGGAATGCTTTACTATTTCTTCCAATATCTATGCTCTGATATATCAATGGTTTGGTTTAATGCGCAAAATCAGTAACCGGAATGCTTTACTATTTCTTCCAATATCTATGCTCTGATATATCAATGGTTTTGTTTTTAATGGGTAAAATCAGTAACCGGAATGCTTTACTATTTCTTCCAATATCTATGCTCTGATTTATCAATGGTTTGGTTTGAGAAAAATCAGTAACAGGAATGCTTCACTGGTGTATAATATTTCCCTTACTGATTTGCATTCTGTGCAGTCACTATGCAAAGTGTCCACTTTATACCCTATGTTTTTGCTAGTTTGTTTTATTTTTCTTATATACCTTTTATGTTTTGTCCTATGAGGAAATGAAAATATGCATATTAACATATAGTTCTTGTAAGGCGTTTGAAATTTCAAAGGGTCTGTGTGAACATGCTGAGCGGGTAATTTGAGAGTGCATTAGGATGCTGTTTAGTTGGGTTTAATGTACTGATTAAAAGTGACTTTTCAATGAAACACCAAACAGGACTCATTGACAGAACTTTATGAGAGAGCAGTAGAGTAATGAAAGTTGGAGTTAACTGCGTGCAAGACGTATAATAATGGCCATTTATTTTCTTCAATCATTTTACTTCCTGCCCAAGTTTGTGCTCTGAATACCAAAATGTCTTTGTGTGTCTTTTGATTTGAGTTTTTAAGCAGTATATTAGGCTAACGCCATTATGAACTCTATTATATCAATCTTTTAATCATTTTTTTTCATTAACCTGACTTTGATCTTTTAAGTCTTCAAAGTCTTGGCAAATACATTTTCATTATTTTTTTTTTGCAAAATGACTATCAAAAGAAATTAGATAATAAATAGCAGTGTACTGTAGTAGGCACAGGTAGCTAGACTTTTATTGTGTGTCCACTAAATACACAGCAGTTTGCATTAATTGAGGAATTGCACATGGTGAAGAGTAAAAAAAGACCTAGTGGTCCACAAGGCTGTAGAGAAGAATGTCATGTCTACCTGCACATTAATGTCCATTGCCCTCTGAGGAGTGGTTGACTGTATGCCCAAAGAAAACCTGTTCAACTAAAGCAAATGTTTATCTTTCTTAGAAAACTAATTGGGTTAGGTATAACATTCAAGGAACCTATTGAATCCCAACACAATAAGACAGGTCTTGGCTTCCTAAAGGTTAATCTACCTATTAGCTTCTGTCCTGTAGGCACAACAGAAAGCACAAGGTTGAGCAGATTCCCATCTTAAATAGTTGTCACTGGAACAAGTGTACCCACTGGAAGATTCACCCTAGATTTCTGTTTTGGTGACAACTACATTTTGTATTTTCCCTCAATTTCAGCCCCTTTAACTGTGGTTACCAGGAAAATAGACAGGGAAAATGTATGAGACAGAAATTAAAACTTCAGAGCTTCTAACCCATACTACTAAATGAGAAATGTTTTGGTTTTAGATACACGTTAAATGATCACATTAATCAAAAAAAGTTTTGAGCTAATGAGGATAGGAATTGATGTAATCATGGGCGTCCGCTCCATAGGGCAAGGGGGGTTGTTTGCCCCCCCCCCCTGGAATCGCCAGGGAGAGCCAGAAGCAGGGCCGAAACTGGCCCTGGGGCCGATTTAAGCGGTGACTGCAGTGCTCAGCTCCCCTCTAGTTGTCCCTTATTTAGAGTGCCTGTCCGTCTTCTGGAATCAAATCCATGTGTCCCTCATTCCAAAAGGTTCCTCTTTTAGACCTGAAATAAATGTACTGTCAATATAGTGTAGTGTTTCAGTCAAGGGAAAGGGGTGCTGTGTAATGTAAAGGGGTCTAGTGATGCAGGGTGCTGTGTAATGAATGTAAAGGGGTCCAGTGATGCAGGGTGCTGTGTAATGTAAAGGGGTACAGTGATGCAGGGTGCTGTGTAATGAATGTAAAGGGGTCCAGTAATGCAGGATGCTGTGTAATGTAAAGGGTTCCAGTGATGCAGGGTGCTGTGTAATGTAAAGGGGTCCAGAGCTGTGGGGTGCTGTGTAAAGTAAAGGGGTCCAGAGCTGTGAGGTGCTGTGTAATGTAAAGGGGTCCAGAGGTGCAGTTGTGGAGAGGGTGTACACAGTAGTGACAAAGAGATATTGAAAGATGCAGGGGGCACAGTGGGGTGTTTTTACATTTTAACGTGGGGGGGATCGCTTTTAACCGCCGCTAGCGGTCGAAGAAAGGGTAAAATGCGACTGTGTATCGACACTGCCGAAGCGCCCCCCTCTGAAAAAATGTCAGCGGACGCCCATGGATGTAATCTTTCCTATAACCAACAAAGGGACATGTTTTGACATAGGTAGTAAAGGACCTTTCTGAGGGTAAATTGTAGTTCCTAGTCATGACTTTCCTTTGATGGATGTGGAGCATTTATTTTATATGTTACAGACTCAACAGAACTGCTTGACCAGAGGTGGATGGACTCCAGGGGCTCCTCACACATGTTTAAGCGGTTCAGCACACTTAGAACTAACTGATCATCGTTGGTGTATAAAATAAATTGCTGAGAAGTGAAAATGAAAAAGGCAATTATAGGATATTTTAGTGCATAGTCAGGTGAATGATTTTTACAGACAAATCACTGTACACGAGCCAATGTTTCAGGCAGTATTTGCTAACTATTCCTTATTGTCTTAGATAGAAATGAGCAGATGTCAGAAGAATGTTGAGATGCTTCAGTAAAGGACCTAATCTTGTTTTCATGTTTACAGACCAGTTTGTCATGAGCCAAGCAGTGATGAGTATAAGCCTACACATTAGTGTAAGTTGGTATGAGAAGTGCATGCCAGGTCAATCACTCTTGCACTCTTGGAATGTGATCAGTAGAGACGGCTTTCCAAGTGAATCAGTGCACAGATCTCAGCTCTGTCAACATGCGTGAAAGTACTTGCAAGCAAGTGGGGTATAAATCTTCTTGTTAATGTGGGTTAAGCTTAGTATATTTATCATTAAACAGGACTGGATCTGTTATACACAGAATATTTTCAAAACTTTGGTGCAATCTTGGAATTTATTTTTATAGTTAGCAGTTATTATGAGTGTTTCTGCTGTGTTCTACAAAGTAGGCTGGTAAAAGGCTGTTTAATAATGTGTTTTAGTCCTTCTGTGCATGTTCTCTGTTGGAGACCTTGACTAAGCACGTGTGGGACAGAAGAGACTTTTATAGTTAGAAAATAAAAGATGGCAACTGGTGAGTAATTGTACACTGTTGGTAAAAATTTAAATAGGCTGAATATGAATATATTCATATATACCGTATATACTCGAATATAAGCAAACCCGAATATATAAGCCGAGGCACCTAATTTTACCACAAAAAAATGGGAAAATGTATTGACTCAAGTATAAGCCTTAGGGTGTCCATCTACATGCCTCACTGTGCCCTCTATGTCCATGTGCATGCCTCACTGTGCCCATGCCTCACTGTGCCCATGCCTCACTGTGCCCATGCCTCACTGTGCCCATGCCTCACTGTGCCCATGCCTCACTGTGTCCATGCCTCACTGTGTCCATAACTAGACTTACTTTAACATGGGAGTATAAAGAAAGGGTGCTCGGCTTTGAAAAATCGGTGCTCCCCCAGACAGCAAACTTTGCACACTTGTAGAGGAGAACTGGGGTCACATGTGTGCCAAGTTACTGGGTCCCCAAAGTTCCGGGAGATCGGGCGCAAAAAGGTGACTCAAGTATAAGCCGAGGGGGGCATTTTCAGCACCAAAAAATGTGCTTCTACTCCAGTGTGTGTGTATATTGTGAACTTTGGGGGTTCTTTAGCTCAGCGAGACAAGTGCTTAAAAAATAATGAAAAAAAAGTGTTTTTATTTGCAAAACCAAACCAAAAACAACGCTTACTTCAGCATGGGGAAAATCATCAACACAAAAGTCCTGTTTGTCTTCAGCACAAATGAAAAGTCTCTTTTCCTTTCAGCACAGCAAACAAAACAAAATACAGGCACATACGGTTTGGTGGGTCTCTCAGTCCTTCTCAGCAGGCTTACAACTTCTGAAGACACCTTTACTGCTACACTCCTCCCCCCTCTGTCAGCACTTCCTCTCCTTTTAACTGACTTCCTGGATAAGGTTAACTCCTTGCGTACCTGAAGCCAGGGGTCAGAAGGGGAGGCTCTCTTCCCTCCCAATTGTCACTTCAGAGCCTCCGAAATTCCGGACCCCCAAATAACATAAAGAGAAAAACAGAGAGCACCGTTAGCTCGTCCTCTCTGGGTCTATTTTAACTTTCCGGAACCTCTCACCCCCTCTGGGTGACCTCCTGAACCAGCGTTTAAAGGGACCAGATTCCAAAAATTGGCGCTATGTAGCGTCCATCCAGGACCCAACCCTGGCGTCCTGTACAATATATATATATATATATATATATATACATACACACAGGGCTCAAAATTTGAAGTCTCGAGCCACTAGCTAGGCCTTGAAAGTTACTCGCCACCATTTTCCCCACCCAACCCCTCCCCTCCCCTGCCCCGCCCCTAAAAACACCCTCATCAATTATCTCATGAAATTACATTGTTAAATGTTTTATGCAGAATGACGTTTCAAAAATAAATATTAACAACAACTTTTACAATGTTAACAAAAAGCGTATCAGTAACCATCAGTGCAGCCTCACATTAGCCATCAAATGCAGCCACACTGTTCTCATCAAATGAAGCCTTTCTGTGCCCATCAAATGAAGCCTCACTGTGCCCATCAAATGAAGCCTCACTGTGCCCATCAGATGAAACCTCACTGTGCCCATCAGATGAAGCCTTACTGTGCCCATCAGATGAAGCCTCGCTGTGCCCATCAGATGAAGCCTCGCTGTGCCCATCAGATGAAGCCTCGCTGTGCCCATCAGATGAAGCCTCGCTGTGCCCATCAGATGAAGCCTCGCTGTGCCCATCAGATGAAGCCTCGCTGTGCCCATCAGAGGAAGCCTCACTGTGCCCATCAGAGGAAGCCTCACTGTGCCCATCAGAGGAAGCCTCACTGTGCCCATCAAAGGAAGCCTCACTGTGCCCATCAAAGAAAATGTGCCTATGTGTAGTGTGTGTCAGTGTAATGTTAGTGCAGACTTACTTGTGATGTGATCTCTCCTCAGCGGTGGTTGAAAAAAATGCTGAGGGAGAGATCACATCGCTTCCTCCTTCCTGTGTTTACACAGAAGGAGGAAGTGACAGGGCGGGGGAGCGCACGCATTGGCTGAGAGCGATCCGGAGGGGGCGGACAAACACGAATAGCCGCCCCCTCTGCACAGATCGCTCGGCCAGGTAACCGGACCGCCGTATGTACGGGGGGGGTCCGATCGAAACCCCCGAACCCCCCCAAGGCACCGACGTATATATATATGTTGATGTGCCTGTCGGTGCCATTCTGCCGACGTAAATGTACATGCGGCGGTCCGCAAGCAGTTAAAGGAAGCCACACTGTGCCCACAAACATAGCCGCACTGTGCCCACAAACATAGCCGCACTGTGCCCACAAACATAGCCGCACTGTGCCCACAAACATAGCCGCACTGTGCCCACAAACATAGCCGCACTGTGCCCACAAACATAGCCGCACTGTGCCCACAAACATAGCTGCACTGTGCCCATAAACGTAACACTGTGCCCATAAATACTGCTCCCTGCGCCCATAAATGTATCCTCACTGTGCCCATCAATGGGGATGCAGGTGAAGCCAAGTCCAGGTGACAAAACACATTTGACAGTGCATAGAGACACATTGGTACGCACATGATACTGAGTGAGGCATCATGGACCAGTAATCTTGGCTATTATAAATTAGCTAAGTGAAGCACTCACCATGGTGTGTCATGGAGCTGGGTCTGTGTTTTCGGCGGCACTGTAGTAAAGTCCCACCCCCCTAGACCGGCTTGTGTGATAGGCAGGAACACTGATTTTAATCTACTATCACAAGAGCTGGTCTAGGGGGGCTGGATCTTGCTACAGCGTCGCTGAACACAGACCCAGAACACCGGCTCTGTAACACACAGCCTGCCAGCCTGCATCTCCGTGACACACGGAGGAGGAGAGAGGGAGGGGAGCGCTGTAGCCTTCGCTCAAAGTGGCCCCAGTTTAGTCCGGTCCTGCCGCTCTGTGTCCTCCAGCTGATCGCAGAAGCAGTGCAGGACATCACAGCGGCGGCGTGGCGGGAGGGGGGGTACGGGGGGACGGACGGACTCAAACAGGAAGACCCGTTTTGAAATAAACAGCATGCATCTCCGTGACACACGGAGGAGGGAAGCGCTGTAGCCTCCGCTCAAAGTGGACCCAGTTCAGTCCGGTCCTGCTGCTCTGTGTCCTCCAGCTGAGAAGCAGGCTTCTGTACAGGACATCAGAGAGGGGGCGGTATCGATCAGGGAATCCCCCTCCGGGCTGCTCTGATGTCCTGTAAAAAAAAAAGCCTGCGCTGCTTCTGCCAGAAACGATCAGCCAGGAAGCTGAAAAAAACAGGCATAAAAAACACAGGGCGTCCAACGTCACCTCTGGTACCTCATACGCACATTCGTCACTCCACGTGACTTCCTCAGGAGTCTCCTGAGGAAGTCACGTGGAGTGACGAATGCGCGTATGAGGTACCAGAGGTGACGTTGGTGGACGCCCTGTGTTTTTTATGCCTGTTTTTTTATTTCAACATTGTGAGTACCCAGCTATTGTTTTAATAAAACCCCCCTGTTTTAATGGTACTACACTATTGGCATTTTTTGTTTCCCTGGATGTGAGCGATTATTATCGTTTGGAGGTGATTACCAGGAAGGATTCTGTGTATGCACAGTCATCTGCTCTGGATGGCCGGGCTCATCTGGGCTGGAGCGCCATGACACTGGCTTGCCTGATTTGTGTGTATCATCGCGCCGATGCGCAGGAGCAGCCCCTAGTGGCCATTTTGCGTGTTGTGCCTGGAATGCTCAAAGAAATAGTCTCCCCCTAGAGGAAACTGTTCGTCTGCTCCATATGAAGGGAATAACTTGCTCTTAGACAGCACAAGTGAGTCCTTAATAACTCAAGCATGTGGAGATTGCAAATTGGAGAAGCCTGTGATTAGGTGCCTTTCAGTACCTTTAAGTGGTGTAGGTTGGGAGAGGAGTGATGCTGTAGGCTGTGTGAGTCTGACGAGGTGAGCAATGAAAAGATTTCCTTCCCCCTTTGTTTATACTCTCATGTTTGTGCTGAAAATATCTATGGAAACACCAAGTGAGTAGCATAAGAATGTCTCTATTGTTACAGATGGTTTGGTATACTAAGGCAGTTTAACACATGGAAAATAATAGATATTTGGTATTACTTGAAGGTGGACATTATTTTAGGTGAGTGTTCATAAAAGTGATTGTTTGGCCATTAAGTATGATGGATCAAAATTAACAGTTTAGTTTAGTATGTCATTATAAGGATAGCATGAATTTTGATGGGGTTTTGTGTGCCTTATATAAAGCCCACTTGATTCTATTATCAAGTACCGTGATAAAATATTTTTTCTGACCCAGTTGGTTGTGGAATACTGCTATCGTATTGTAGGTAAGGAGAATGGAGATCTCTCAGCTAGCTGTTGGGTGCATATATAAAGTAGGTAGAGCTATGGTGATTGGTTTATTAATTGTGTCTTGATGGGTGTTACAGGTTCCTCTGTATAATTACCATAACGATTTTTGGGGATACTAATATTCATGACCACCATTCTCTTGCCTTTTCAGGAAAATAATAACTTAAATTGGTAAGTTGAAACATAATACATCCTATATATGTAGCTGCCCCTCCTTTTTGTTCATAGTGTGCATTACCTGTAGCTCAAACAATACAACTCCAGTAACTGATCACTCCTTCAACACTAGATACAACTGTAGTGTACCCCTACGAACAAATTATTGCTTTGAGGCATATTTTGCTGCATGGTGTGCTGATGGCTCTTGCTCTACTCCGGGAGATGCACGTCAGTGACACCTCTGCTCTACCTTGGGAGATAGGGTATAATTGATATATACTATGTTACATGATGTATATTTTATATATTATATAATTACTGTGAATTTTGTTTCATAGATAGGTCTAGTTTCTTTGTGGTTGAACAATTGAGGTCCCGAGGAAGCTGTTTGTGAAACGCGTCGACCTCTTAGCCAGCTTTACAAAGAAACAATATGTGGAGTATATATGTACTAGCCTATCCAACAATGATATGATGGTGTTAAGAGTATGAGACCATTCCATTTGACCCTGTTGCTGATTCTCCCTCAAAGACATTATTTGAGACCTCTCTCTCATCCTTCTCTTTTTTACCTGTTACTCAGTGTCTATTGGGAGGTATCCCGTCTTGTAAAGACGTATCAGAGGTTTGGAATATATATAAATAATATACCACAGGTTGGATTCCATTATTTTTACTTTATTATTTTAAGAGTATGAGCCCTATATTGTCCTTTTATATGTAATTCTTTTTATAATGAAATACCTTTTATGCGGACTTAATGTGGTTTAGTCCTTTTCTGGTACCGTTAAAGTCTGTAAGCTCTGGCTGTGTGTTTTTTACTATATCTATTTTGGATGAGGTACCAATATTTAACCACTTGCCACTTGTTCGCGCCGATATATGTGAGCAGAATGGCACGGGCTGGGCAGATGAACATATAATATATATATATATATATATATACGTTGTCCTTTAAGACGCCGCATTGGGGGCGTGCGTGCCCACCGCAAGCTTCGTGAGTTTGACCGCGGGTCCCACGGACTCTATGTCTGCCGGGAGTCCGTCGCTCGTCTTACGGAGAGGAAGAACTGGGAAATGTTGATGTAAAAAAGCATTTCCCTGTTTTGCTTAGTGACAAGGACACTGATCACAGCTTCCTGTAATTGGGATCAGTGTCGTGTCACATCCCCCCACAGTTAGAACACATCCCTAGGACACAATTAACCCCTTCAGCACCCCTACTGGTTAACCCCTTCACTGCCAGTGTAATTTTTAAAGTAACAGTGCATTTTTATAGCACTGATCACTGTATAAATGACAATGGTTCCAAAATGGCATCAAAAGTGTCTGATGTGTCCCCCATATTGTCGCAGTCACAATAAAAATCGCCATTACTAGTAAAAAATAATACTTTTTTGGGACCACTGACACTAATTTAGTGATCAGTGCTAAAAAAAATTGCATTGTCACTGTACTAATGCCATTGTCTGGGAAGGGGTTAACATTGGGGGGCCATCAAAGGGTTAAAGTGGAGGTTCACCCAAAAATCGTTTTATTATTATCGTTTTATGAGCCGTTGTTATCCGGCTCTGAGCGGGGAATCCTGCGGGGAATGGGCGTTCCTAAGCCAAGAGGAGTTGATTGATGGGCTGCTAAGGCGTGTCACGCCTTCTGAAAATATCCGAAGTGTCACTTTGGGTATTTTCGGAAGGCGTGACACGCCTTAGCAGCCCGTCAATCAACTCCTCTTGGCTTAGGAACGCCCATTCCCCGCAGGATTCCCCGCTCAGAGCCGGAGGATAACAACGGCTCATAAAACGATAAGTACAAAAAAAAACCCAGCATACTGCAGATGTTAGCAGTATGCTGGATCTAATGTCAGAAAGTTGATTTTTGGGTGAACCTCCGCTTTAACTGTGTGCCTAGCTTGTGTTTTTGTACAGTGTGAGAGATGCTTTTACTAGGGGAAGACATGGATCCTAGTCCCTGTTTTGTAGAGACACAGGATCCATGTCTTCTTTCATGTCAGAACGGCCATCTGCCTTGTTTACATATCGCCGTTCTGTGTGTTTGCAGAATGATCGGCGGGTGCAGGCGGACATTAAGTCTGCAGTACCCATCGCTGGTAGAAGAGCAGCAAGTGGTTAAAAACTTTCTACTACTCTAAGGCATATGAATACGAGTTTACATAGAGTTCAAAAGAACAAGCAAATTATAAGAAGTAAAAAGAATAGAGAGCCATAATCTTTACTTTTCTGAATGTGCTACATCTCTTTTACAAAGTTACTTACCTGTTTCCTTTTTTTTTTTTTTTGTTCTTGTTAAATGTAAATGGTAGATAAAGACTAAAGTAGAGCTGCTGTCTTGCTGAAGAATTTAGCATATGGCTGGCTCTGAGGGTCATTTGGTAGCCTAATATGCTTTTAAACTGCAAGTACTGCTCTTTCTATCCTGACGGCATTATCCATTTACTGGGTAATGGAATCTTCTGGTATGTGCTCCTGAAGGCATTACTTAAAAAGTCCTCTTCGGTACATTTGTATTTTAACTGTCTCTGACATAAGATTCATCTTCATGTTAAAATATACATTTTTATATTTAATATTAGTATTTGCCTACAAATGTAGCAAATATTTATTCAATAAAACGAATATAATAGAGAAACCTTTAATCTTTAAAACTGAACAGTGGTCATAGACCAGAGGACTGTAGGACCATTCATAGAATAATATGATGGTCCTCCAGCCCACCACTTCTCATTGACATTTCTATAAGGCTGTCAACATCCTACGATAGAGCAAGCAGTATCACAGACAGCATAGTTATGCCCTTGTCTTTGTTGGAAAATGGTTGTCATAAAGTAAAATTCATGATGAAGAGCAAATCTGACTTTGCCAATTAAAAACCATGCAAAAAGGTAAAATCTGTCTACTGGTCAATTAACTCTGACTATTGCATAAAACAGAATTTCATTAACTGTGAGCTTGTCTGTGCTCAGCAAGACCGCTGCTGATGTTTTACTTGTGACAGCAATCCAAGTGGGCTTTATTATTCCTAATATATTTCAGGCACATATCTGTCTACTGTCTTTATACTACTTAATACAACTATCAGCTTGTCAAGCTGGTCTTGTGTTTTTACCTGGGTGAATGATGGATTGGATAGGCTAAGTTGTGGTTAGTGGTTTAAAGGAAACCGGTCATGGGAAAATATGGAGGCTCCCTGCACTCCATGTTCCAACACAGACACAGCCACATTGTCTGCAAAATTTCTTAAAATTCAATTAGCCTGGATGTCATGCTGACTCTATTTGTTTCGAATATGGAGTCTCTGACCCAGCACGGGAAAACAGTTAATGACTTTTAGCTTTTCTCTGTTTTTCTGATCTGGTAGTGATTCAGAAAACACTGGACTACACAAAAGTATGCTTGGAGTCGGGCTTCAAGTGAGCTTCCTGCTTTATCCCTTCTATTTTGTTGGCTTGCAAATGGCAGAATATACGGCAATATAAAAATTATCTTCCTGTAGCATCTTGAGTTATGTGCTTTTTTGCATATCTTTATATTTTGGTGGCCTTTAGATATACTATGGATTGCTTTGCATTACAGCATGGTGTCCACTTAGGTATACAAAATGATTGTGATTACACTTTTATTAAAAAATAATGTGTGTGATCAAAGTACATTGCAGGGATTTTAACAATCCTGTTCACAGATTCCTCTCTTTTGCTGTTCTGAAGAAATAACCATTTGTTTCACCATATACTTTACCAGTGGTGCTCAACCCTGTCCTCATATACCCCCAACAAGCCATGTTTTGGGAATTTTTCTTAGATAAAATGGCTGTCCAAAATACCAAGCCATTGACTCTGATTTAAAGCACCTGTGCAAGATAAAAGAAAACCTGAAAACATGGACTTGAGGACAGGGTTGAGATCCACTGCTTTACACCAATGTTTCTCACTCCAGTCCTCACGCCCCCCCCCCCCCCAACAGGTTGAGTTTTCGGGATTTCCCTCAGATGAAACGGCTGTGATAATTACTAAGGCAGTGAAACTGGTCGAATCATCTGTGCAAAATGATAGAAAGCCTGAAGGCTGGGTTCACACTGGTACGACACGACTGTTGTACGACTGTCATCCTACTTTGGCCCGCGTCTTCGGTCCTACTTCCATCCAACTTGAATGAACAAGATAAGATTTTGCACCGACTTTGAGATGCGACTTGTCCTTTGACCAATCAAAACAATCCCAGTGTGACATATATTCCTTTTAGTGCTGCTGTAATCACAATGTCGGATGTCACAAGTCGGATGGTTAGGACAAGGCCTACTTTCATCCGACTTCAATGATATTCAATGAGCTGAACTAGGACCAAAGTCAGACCAAAGCAGTGCAGGGAGCATTTTCAAAGTCAGACTGGCTTGTGTCGGAAGAGTTAAGACGGCTCCCATAGGGAAACATTGATTTTCACACGTAATGCGACATGAGCTCTGTTTGTCGTACAAGTGTAAACCCATCCGAAAACATAATCTGTTGGCAGGGCTGTCTTAATGAGAAGGCACACCTGGGCACTGCCCAGGGGCCCCAGCTGCATTGGGGGGCCCCTGCACTTTCCCCAAACAGCTGGTCCTTGAGCCCACACTTTCCTGAAAATGGGAGCCCCATGATGGCACTGAGAGTGATAGATGCAAAGGATCTGCCTCCTACCTACTTAATGTCTGTTTACCTGCACTGTCATCATTGTAGGGGCCCCAGAGCATTACTTTGCCCAGGGGCCCATGATGCTATTAAGACGGCTCTGTCTGTTGGTGGTACTTGAGGACAGGAGTTGAGAAACATTGCTTTACACACTAGATATGATAGGGAGGGTCGGGTTCATTATAATCAGCCAGTGTGGTCTCAGTGTTTTTAGAAAAAATGTTGCAGGGTCTGCCTCATTGTAAAAGTATTTAACCAGTGGGGAGTAAGGCCCCGATTCACACTGATTTGGTGTAGGAACCGCTGCAGTTCCTGTGCGCATACCCAACTGTCCCTGATTTCGAGCGACTGTCCCTGACTTGCAACAAAGTCCCTCTGTGTCTCTTTTCCTCCTCATTTGTCCCTTGTTTTGGTCTGATCTATACTGTGTAGTTGTATATAAAATGCATTATTTATCTTTCAAAAAGTGTTTCCCAGTGCTAAACCTTTCATCAAATTCCCAAACTGCTGCATTTCAAAATCCAGTATATAGGAATAGTAGTGGCAAAAAATAAGCACTATACCTACATACTTTTGCCATTTTAAAAAGTTGGGAGGTATGCTGTAGCCATTCTATTATGGCATGCCACTATAGTATTTTAAAATGAATGGTCATTTATATGCTGAAGCCTATGACTCTTATCTGTATAAGAATATTTTTTGCTAAAATTAAAAATCCTGACATTTAGCAGCTGTTGGAATTTGTTCATTGCCATTGTGTTATACTATTTATTATATGTAACTAGTAATAAGAGTAACATTGCAGAGATGATGGCATTGTTATAAGATGTCATTTTTGAACAAAGTGTACGGAATGTGCAAGAACATTCAGCTACTTTTTTTTCCTGGAAAATGTAATGATAAAAGATAATTTAACGTGTATGATCTTAGGAATCACATGTTTACATGTTTGTTTCCATACCTTAGTTTTCAGAATGCTCATGAAAACTTTTCCTGGCACATTAGCAATAGTGTTGAGCAGAATATGCCATATTCGATTTCGCGATATATCTCGGATATATAGTCGAATATTCGAGATATATTCGCTAAATACGAATATTCGTGATATTTTTTGGAAATTAAATGATTGCGAAATTTCGCTATTGCGAATGCGAATTGCGAATGCGAATGAAATTTCGAGAAATGCGGAAGGAGCACTCTGATTGGCTCAGAATATTCGTGATATTTTATAATACAAAATAATTGCGACATTTCGAGAAATGCGGAATGGAGCACTCTGATTGGCTCAGAATATTCGTGATATATTACAATACAAAATAATTGCGAATATTCGAGAAATGCGGAATGGAGCACTCTGATTGGCTCAGAATATTCGTGATATATTACAATACAAAATAATTGCGAATATTCGGCAAATGCGGAAGGAGCACTCTGATTGGCTCAGAATATTCGTGATATATTACAATACAAAATAATTGCGAATATTCGGCAAATGCGGAAGGAGCACTCTGATTGGCTCAGAATATTCGTGATATTTTATAACACAAAATAATTGCGAATATTCGAGAAATGCGGAATGGAGCACTCTGATTGGCTCAGAATATTCGTGATATATTACAATACAAAATAATTGCGAATATTCGGCAAATGCGGAAGGAGCACTCTGATTGGCTCAGAATATTCGTGATATTTTATAATACAAAATAATTGCGAATATTCGAGAAATGCGGAATGGAGCACTCTGATTGGCTCAGAATATTCGTGATATATTACAATTCAAAATAATTGCGAATATTCGGCAAATGCGGAAGGAGCACTCTGTTTGGCTCAGAATATTCTTGATATTTTATCGTAATTTCGCAAAAATGCGAATGAGAAATTGATTGCGGAATTTCGACAGTAACACTCTGAAATCGAATATATGTGTTATTTTAGCTAAAAACAATATTGCGAATTTCTCGAAAATAATCACGCGATATCACTATTGCCAAATAATTGCATTGCGATTTTTCGGCAATATAAAATGATCGCTGCAGCTACTCGACCCAAGGTCTCTAATCATACCAGCAATGCTTTTAGACGTTGATTTCGATCTCTAGGATGTGATCTATTCTAAAAAAAAATTGAAAAAATACGAATATTCGAAATAGCGAATATTCACCGCAAAATTCGGAATATATCGCGAATACTCGAATATGCCATATTCGAGCCGAATATTCGCAATACGAATATTCGTGAGCAACACTAATTAGCAAAGACAAAATCATGCAATGTGACTTCTCAATATGTTTCTATAGTAATAAACATAAGCCCCAATTTTCTTTTATAAATCATGAATGTTTGCCAAATGTTCAGAGGTGCTAAATGAGCCTTTGCTACCTAATGATAAACTGCTATAGTTATCATATTAACAAGTAGATCTTATGAAAGCACATACCACAACAATAAGCATTAGATGCTAACTTTTACATAAAATGGCCTATGTAGTCAAGGGGCCCAGCAGATATAAACAATTTGTGCAGCATGGTAAACCGAGTATGTGGTTAACAAAAAAAACAAACTGTTATACTCACCTAGGGGGATGCAGCATCAATCCAATCAAACATCGCTGATCGCTCAGTTCTCCACTCCAGTCTGAGCAGGGAGCAGTGACGGTTAGTCACCGCTCTCTGCTCTGCCCCTCCAGCACTCATTGGAGCACTGTGCTGTCCAGGGGGTGGGAGTGGTTGGCTTAGTCTCCCTGAAAGGCTGAGCCAGCTGTTGGTCTAGTAATCTGGATGGATCCCAACTCTAAACTAGGGATCTTTCCCCAACCTGGACTGGCTAAATGACATCAGCCGACAGTGGGCTTTAGCCCACTCTTGGTTGAAAATGGGTCACAGGAGTGTAGAACGAACTGAGACCAAAAGAACTTACTGGGCATACTTCTCATTTTTAAACGTATTGTTTTACCTGTAGGCCATTTGGGTCTCCTCAGCTTGGCTAAAAAAAAAATCCTAGTTAGCAAGCCCCATGTCCTCATTTGTTTCTAGGATGTAAAAACCATTGGATGCTCACTCCCAACTTTGAAGGAAGGGCATGGGGGTTGCTAAAGTGACTTTTTAGTCAGGCTTCTGAGGGGACTCAAATGGCCTACAGGTAAAACAATAAAATGAATGATAATTTTATAAAGCACACAATATCTGCTAGGACTCCTCGAATACATAAGCTCTTTTCTGGAAAAGGTGAGCTTAGTCTTTAAAGATAACTTGTCAGAATCGTGCTAGTGGTGGAAATATAATTAATTTTTAAATTACCAGATTTGTACAATTTACTAAGGATATTTTCATGTGTGTCCTCTTATCTAGCTGTAGGCTAATGCTAAAGCTGACCACAGGCTGCTTGATTTTCTCCTGTTCAGTCTGCAGGCTGAATAAAAAGAATGTACTCTATTCCCCCATCCATTCTTACCACACAGATGGAGGAATCTACACTGCCAGCTATTGTTTTCAGGAGGCCATGGAACAAGATAACACGAGGAACAACTTAAAAGGGTTGTAAAGTCAGATGTTTTTTTTTTTATTATCATGCATATTATGCATGCAAATAAAAAACCTTCTGTGTGCATCAGCCCCTTTAATACTTACCTGAGCCTCCTCTCTGTCCTGCGATATCCACGAATGCCTCAGCCATCTAGGACTATCTTTCCAGATTGACTGAGACACAGCAGTCAAAGTTAGACAATCAGGAGAGAGAGGTGGCCGTACATGGATACAGCAGCACCTGAGCAGCTTGGCTCAGGTACTCCCATAGTAAGCTGCTTGCTGTGGGGGCACTCAACAGGAAGGAGGAGCCAGGAACCCCCCGAAGAGGGACCTAAGAAGAGGATCTTTTATTTTAATAGAAAAAAAAACAAGACTTTACAATCATTTTAAGCTATTCATAACAATCCAAAAATTTGCTTTAAAACAAGTCACCATTGACCTATGTAGCTACAGCTGCTGTGGATTAATGCATCTTTAAACCATACAGCAAAAGTGCAAGTTTTTTCTGTTTCAAATATTTTATTGAGAATTTTCATAAATAAATACAGAATATAATACATGTACAAATGGTAGAATATGCACATCATCTAAAACAGACCTCAAAAAGCAAATTCAAGCAATTAACAGATATTCATGAAGTCTATAGAGGACAAATGTAAGGATAGTATGAGGAACGGGGGTGAAAGAGGGGGGATGATGGAGAGGGAGGAAAAAAAAAGGGAGAAAGGGGGAAAATTCCATACGAGAAGGAGAATGCATGTATTTCATTAAGTAAAAACCCTTTATCGAGATTGTAAAATAAGGAGAGTATGGAGAGGGTGACACAAAACAACTTATAAAGAAGCTATCCTTAATGTGCTCAAGTTTTTTGAGACAGCTCTCTTAGCAGTTCGGTTCACACAGCACCCCGTCCTTTCTGCTTACATTTGAGATTAGAAAGCTGTAAGACTGTTGAGAGGGGGAGATGCATTACCTGAGTAAATGACTTGAGTAACTTCGGTGCTTGTGCTGTGAAATTTTGCTAGGAAACATTATGTATATACATAAATGTCTATAGCCAGGCCACAGGCTTTCTTAGGGTGAACATAAAATCGTCCCTAAAGGCTATATAAACCCTAACAAATAACATTTTCTTTCTTTCCTTTTGGTCTGTTCAATAGACTATAGAATGTATTTTGGATAATTGAAGATGAACATTTATAGGTAATAACACCAGAGGTTGTTGATCCAAGGAATATCTGATTGCTTTGGAGGCTCAGTAAGGAGAGTGATTTGGACCACGCTCCATAGGGTTTTTTTTTTTTGGTCTTCCTCTGGATCAACAGTGTTTAGAGTTTTTTTCTTTTTCTTTTTTTTTAACATTGTTGGATGAACTAGATTGGCTTGTGTCTTTTTTTACAATCTGTGTACAAGAAATACCTGTCAGAAATCTTATCAGTTAATAATTTTCTGTGTTCTCTGCCGGTGCTGCATTCTTATCAATATTATTTTTTATTTAAATATATTTTAAATCAATACCTGTGTTGGGCAAAAAAGTGATAATATGCATTTAGTGTTCCTGATTGTATTTTATTGCTGATTTATTGCACTCCATGTTGTGACAATGTTTTTAAAGCACAACATTTTGATATTTGAAAATGTAGTGACCCCATAGGTATGGCGATGGTTTGCTCAGGCAACAAGCACTTACTGTGGTAGGGTGTGTGCACTTTCTCTTTGTCAACATTATTTCTGGGACCTCTGGTGGTCCTTTTGGTTGGCTTATCAGGGTGAGGAAAGTGTAATCCGGAATCTTATAATACCTACTGAATATATATATATATATATATATATATTTTTTTTTATCAATTTCTGGTTTACTTTAAATAGTTTTATTTGGTGAGTTTTAAGTTTCACATGAAAGAAAACAAATGCACACATTATTTTTTTCTTACAAGAGTGATGCGTATCTTTTTCTCTCAAAATCATGAAAAAAACAGCTAGCTTGGCAATTTGTTTTTCCTCAGTGGGCATAGATCATATCATGAAGATATTATATTTTTCTTAATATTAAAAGTCAGCAGCACCTGAGTGTGCAGGGTTTGTGTCGTAAATCAGTGTGTCACAGTGACTGATCGTTCAGCTTGTGTAGGATGTCTAATAAATTGCCACACCACTATGAGGTGACTTAATTGTGTCAGGAGACAGGTCCCATGTATCAGGACTGAAGGAAGGAACTTACTTCTTCTGTTACTCCTACACTCTTGTACACCTTGAAACATATGTTGAAAAGCTGCTCTGTACAATACAGAGAGCTACTTAACATACTGGTCGATATTAAATACAAATATAGTAATGTTGTTTTCCTGCACGCTATTAAAAGAATGTGTGTTTTCCCTATCTAAGATGCTGAGCAGTAAACTGAGCAATAACCTTTTGGGTTACCAGTACATATAAATATAAAAGTATAGGTGCCACACTATAAATGAAGTGCCTGAAAATACAATTCAATACCCTATACATTATTGCATATCAATCACCTATAACATTATGCCCGTCCATGAGTTCACTTCCACCGAATGGAACACAGGCCCAAGGCCTAACAGAAAGTGGAGCATGGAGGAGCTTTCCCAGCTGTACAGTGAGCTGATTCAATCAGTACCAGTAATAAGCACTTTTTTTGCATTAAGTTTTTATTGAGTTTTAAAAGTATGACAAAGAACACATAGTACAAGGGACAAAGGAGCAGCGAATCCGCTACACTCCATTTGTGTAAAGCAGGGTGGATTTTATTCCAATCAAGTCGATTTTAAATCACAATTTAAATCATGATTTAAATCACTAGTAAAAAAGGCTTGATTTAAATCAACTCGATTTAAATCATATTTTTTAAAGAGCAACTATAATTTCTGTCCCGCAGCGGCTCCTCCTCTGACCCGCTGTTGACTCGCCAACAGTCCCATTCACTTTAATGGGATGGCTGGCAATGCGGCAGTGACCCAACAAGGTGAGGAACTTGGCGACAGCAGGTGAGTGGATGCCTGCTAACAGGCGCTGCCATGATGGATCAGAAATGACAGGTGCTCTTTAAATGTAAGGACTTATTTTTGTTGGTATTTAGAATAGTTAATATTTGCAAACAAAATGAAGGTTTACTATTTGTAATAAAAAGCTGTCAGGTTAGTAAAACGGCGATATCAGAAACGATTCAATCATACAGTAGATGTGCAAAACAATTGGATAAAGGAATATTCCTGAACTTTGTTTTATCTCATGGTTACTGTGATATTGTATGAATGCATCAATGCAGTGTATGTTATCTCAGCTTGCAGAGCTTGGATTCATTGAATGAGTTTACCAAAAATTTAAATATTGCAGAATATACAGCCTCATGCTACGTAACTAAGCTCAATTTCATGCTGAATAAACGAAATTATTAATGCAACTTAAAAAGGAAACTATCTTTAGATATATTTTCACACCAAAAGCATTTTATTCAAATAAATTTGCTAGAAATTTTTTTTTTAATAAAAGAAAAAATCGTATTTAAATGAAAGAAATTAGATTATTTATTTTATTTAAAAAAAAAAATCATTGATTTATATCCAACCTGATGTAAAGTATAGTATATATCAAACTAATAATGACGATGGGTAAACAAAGGGGTGAAATAAAACCGTACATTCTTCACAGTAGGAGTTTCAGTACATAAAGGCGGATATGTAGAGATTAAATACAATGGTAGTAAGGAAAAGGTAACTGCAAATTATAACACATTATAATATATTTTAGACAGTATTATGAGAGTGCATTTGTATTCATGGATTCCACAACTGTTTTGCCGCGTACACACGATCATTTTTCGGGTTGTAAAAAACAAAGTTTTTCAGGCTCTAGAAAAACAATGTTTTTTTCAACTTCATCATTAAAACGGCCTTGCCCACACACGATCGTTAAAAAAAAAAAAAAAATGCTCTAGCACAGCGTGGTGATGTACAACACGTACAATGGCACTATAAAGGGGAAGTTCCATTCGGATGACGCCACCCTTGGGGCTCCTTTAGCTGATTCCGTGTTAGTAAAAGATGATTCGCGCTTTTCTGTTTGTTACAGCGTGATGAATGTGCTTACTCCATTACGAACGGTAGTTTCACCAGAAGGAGCGCTCCCGTCTCATAACTTGCTTCTGAGCATGCGCTGGCTTTTGACGTCATTAAAGACCACACACGATCATTTTTTACAACCCAAAAAACAACATTATTTAAAACGTCGTGAAAAAATAGAGCATGTTCGGAAAAAAATTGGGCCGTTTTTCAGAACCCGAAAACTGCTCTGAAGCCCACACACGATCATTTTAAATGACATTTTAAAAAAACGTTGTTTTTTACAACCTGAAAAATGATCGTGTGTATGCGGCATTTGAGTTTGGAAAGGGAACATGTTCTAAGGGCTAGAGCGTTTTCGTAATCATAGGTAAGGTTTAGGAGAGCAGTAAGCTGGTCGGTAATAAGCACTTTTTAATGTAAGAGTGCTCTTGTGTCTTGTATGCTTTTATGATTCTAATAAAGGGTACTGCATGATTTGTGGTTTCATCTTGTTTTATTCCTTGGTGGTGGAGCTGGAGAAGAAAGACTGGAGGGTTTACTAGGCAAGAAATTGTACAACCAATGTGCAGTTGAAGTGGGTGGGTTTTCTGGCTGTGACACATAACAAAAAAAAAGTCTGTTAGAGAGCTACTTATTAAAGTGGTCCCAAAGGTAATGTTTACTTCAATGCAGGCAATGTCCCATTATTTGTATCATCCCACCCCCATATACCTACCTTTCTCGATCCAGCACTGTGCCTCAGAGCAGTGTTACTGGTTGCTCTTTCTCCTTACATGGGACAGAGCCATTGGTGCCTGTTGCTGTCAATCAAATCCTGTGAGGAGGGAGTGAAGGGCAGAACTGAGATACTCCTGTGTGTGTCTATGGACGCACACAGCCCGGCTCAAGATGGAGTCTGCAGGTGTGCCAGCATAGCACGCAACAGAAGAAAAGGAGCCTAGCTGTAGCAAATTGGATCATGCTTTGCTGGTTTTTTTTTGCCTTCCTCTGGATCAACTGTGGGTATAGAATTGGGTATATGTGACTGTACGATACTATTATTTTATTTCTTATGAACTTGATGGACTTGTGTCTTTTTTCAACCTAACTATGTAAGAACACCAGGGGGGTGGGGGGACCCTGGTATTGATGCTTTGTGCAATAACATGTTTATTAGTTTAGAAAAAAACAAAAATTGCTTTTATAACCAATTTAACATAAGGGGTTGATTAATCCGGTGAGTGCATCACACAGAGGAGATTTTGAGAGCACAGCTGGAAGAAGAAGGTGTATTGTAGTGCTATTATGCAATGGTGTTTAATGGAGAGAGCATGCTTCTATTGATAGATGAAGATATTGCAGCACAGGGGCTTGACCGAGCACAATTTTTTGTCGATCCTAATTACACTCTATTTTTCTAATAATCTGTCCAATCCAACTTCGGTCCACATCCATCCTTGACCCAGTGTGTTTATCCTCTGCCCATAGTGGCTCTCGATTTGTCCTGTAAGCAATCCGTCACAGAGGCATGTTGAATTTTAATTTTATGCTCTCTTATAAAGTTTTCTTAATACACAGGGATCTAATCTTTCTGTATGACATAACACTACTCCACCCCCTTCAAAGGCATTAAAGCCAACTGTGTTGGATAGCAGTGGAATGATTGCACTTTTCTTTTGCAACATGCTTGCTATCAGTCGGAAGGAGGTTGTATGGTGGGGCCCTGGCTTGAATGGTGTATTATCAAAAAATAAAATAAAAATCCCAGCTGACTCACCAGCCAGCCTGCAACAAACTGAATTGACTCTAACAAGGCCACGTCACAATGTCCCAGTGTACTGCAAATCTAACTAGATAATTTGAGAATCTCCAGAGTTGGAGCACATATATAATATTGTATAGATTAAGGGCGGGTATGCCTGGTAGGAGCTCACCCCTCCTTATAGGTACAGGGATGCACTGGACACCCAGCAATAGTATAATGGCAGCAATAGTATCCAGTGCGCATTGCTGAATGGTGTATTGCTCAGAGATTCTAATGCCGCGTACACACGACCGTTTTTCGGGTTCTAAAAAATTTAGTTTTTTTTTTAATGTCATTAACCGCTTGCCGACCAGCCACTGCAGTTATATGGCGGCAGGTCGGCTCGGCTGTGCGAGATCACATAATATTACGTCATCTCGTGAATCAGCCTGCTCGTCCCTGGTCCCGACGCGCATGCACCGCCGGGGCATCCGCGATCGCTCGTTACAGAGCGAGAACCGGGAGCTGTGTGTGTAAACACACAGCTCTTGGTCCTATCAAGGGGAGAAATGCCTGATTGTCTGTTCATACAATGTATGAACAGTGATCAGTCATTTCCCCATGTCAGTCCACCCCCTCCTTTAGTTAAAACACACACAGGAAACATAACCCCTTACTCGCCCCCTAGTGTTAACGCTTTCCCTGCCAGTTGCATTTTTATAGTAATCAATGCATTTTTATAGCACTGATCGCATATTAATATGCCAATGGTCCCAAAAATGTGTCAAGTGTCCGCCATGAGGTCGCAGTACCAATAAAAATCGCTGATCACCGCCATTACTAGTAAAAAAATATATATTAATAAAAATGCCATAAAACTACCCCCTATTTTGTAAACGCTATAACTTTTACGCAAACCAATCAATAAACGCTTATTGCGATTTTTTTTTAACGTAAAATAGGTAGAAGAATACGTATCGGCCTAAACTGAAGAAAAAACTATGTTTTTATATATTTTTGGGGATATTTATTATAGCAAAAAGTAAAAAATATTTATATTTTTTTCAAAATTGTCGCTCTATTTTTGTTTATAGCGCAAAAAATAAAAACCGCAATTGATCAAATACCACCAAAAGAAAGCTCTATTTGTGGGGAAAAAAAAGGATGCCAATTCTGTTTGGGAGCCACGTCGCAGGACTGCGCAATTGTCAGTTAAAGCGACGCAGTGCCGAATCGCAAAAAGTGGCCCGGTCATTGTCCAGCAATATGGTCCGGGGCTCATGTGGTTAAAAACGATTGTGTGTGGGCTTCAGAGAATTTTTCGGGTTCTAAAAAAAGAAATTTCGAACGTGCTCTATTTTTTCACAACGTTTTTAACATTGTCGTTTTTAAGGTTGTAATAAATAGACGTGTGTGGGCTTTAACAAAGTGAAAAATCCACGCATGCTCAGAAGCAAGTTATGAAACGGGAGCGCGCGTTCTGGTAAAACTACAAATGGAGTAAGCACATTCATCATGCTGTAACAGACAGAAAAGCGCGTATCATCTTTTACTAACACAAAATCAGCTAAAGCAGCCCAATAGGGTGGCGTCATTCGAATGGAACTTCCTCTTTATAGTGCCGTTGTACGTCACTGCGCTGTGCTAGAGCATTTTTTTTTATCATGATCGTGTGTAGGCAAGACCGTTTTAATGATCGGGTTGAAAAAAACTTTGTTTTTTTCTAGACCCTTAAAAATTTATTTTTTTAGAACCTAAAAAACGGTCGTGTGTGCGCGGCATTAGGCTCTTAGCTGTATGTTCCTAAAGTGACGTGGAGAAAACCTTTAAGGGAAACAACAATAAAGCTAGATTGCCATTATAAGCTTCCTTTTTGTGATGCATCTGTAAAATGTTCCATTGTGTGTATGCTTGGTTTTGTATGGAAACTGTTGAAATAGAAAGCTTTTTAAAGTTAATTGCTAGAAAAATCACTCCTACAAGTAGCAGTCTCCGTTCCTAAACGCACCGCCTTTTGCGCCCTTCAAACATTTTTAGATTTTTTTTTTTATCCACTCTTCTGTAATTTGTCATCATGGCATTGTGTCAGAAAACAAGATTTGGTATTGCTGCTTTTATGCTAAGAAAAGACCAAAAAAGATAACATTACTTTTTTTTATACACAGTAGCCAAGTTTTGGAAGGATAAGGTGCTTTTTATTCCTTAACTTTGTACAAACGTGGAGCTAAAATTTAATTAAAATGTTCCTAAACCCAGGACCCTGCGTTCGCTATATCTGGACTCCCAGAGTACACAGAACATGGAAATGCAATTTACTGTATTTTAGTACAAATAAACGACTAATTACCTTTTGTAATCAGCAGTAGATAGCAGTCTTGTGACTTCTATCAGTGTCTGGTTAAAGCTTGTAGGAAGAGTTTTCATTCTACTCTTATTGTCCAGTGAGGCTCCAGGACCCCTGACCCTCTCTCTGGACAGTGCTGATTGGCGTGTGCTGATCACATGCAATCTCTCTCTCAAAAAAAACTCTCTAGCAATACATACCAAACTGAGCATGTGCAGATTGCCCCCAAGGTTCTGTTCTAACAGGAGATTGTTTGGAGACTGTGAAAGAAGTGGAGTATCAGAGACCGGATCAAACAGCCTTTAGGTTACCTTTCATGAATAACCCAAAGTGTCACTAAACCCTAGACATGTGCATTCGTTTTCGTTAGAATGCATTTTCGTCCGAAAATCAGGTATTTTCGTTATCGTTTTAACAAACGAAAGCGCAAGAAACGAAAACCGAAAGATCCGACATAAAAAAAAGCTTTATTTTCGTTTTCGTTCAGATCTGATGATTTTCGATGTTTTGTCGAATTTTCGTCGTTCAATTCCTACCTATTCACTGTATTCAAATATGAGATTTGTTTTCTGTATTCTGCAAAAATCCTGGTTGATCCTGCTGTTCTGTTCCTCCCTCTTTGTCTGTGTCCCCGCTGCAGCCGGAGATTGTGTAGACAAGACATTGCCATGTCTACTGCGTATTCTCCAGTTTTAATTCAGCTTCTGAGCTGCTTGTTTCATCCTTTTTCTAATCTGTGCAGTTTACGTGACTACAGAGTCACACATGTGGGTGTATGGGCACTCCCTCACTCCTCCTCCATGCCCAATAAACAGCTCTACACTATGGGGGCAGGATAAAACATGTTGATTGGTGGAGACTTCACCTCCCTGTAATTCTAAGCATATCCAAACAATAGACCCAGGTAAAAGGGATGTGTGATTGGCAGAACCTCCCTCTAGATCAGTGTTTCTCAACATTTTTCCAATCAGAGCGCCCTTTTAAATTATTTCCAGTCTCAGGTTTGGTTCACTTTACTGCATGTTGGGAATGTGCGCAAAATTACGTGCATTACTGTCCTGCAGACGTGCAGGGGTGACATTAATTCTTATTGGTACCCCATGCATTTTCAAATGCAGCGTGTTTTGCTGTGGTGCGATTTAAAAAGGGGTCCAGACTTCATTTTCTGCATTCCTGCAGCAGCACAGGCTATTGAAATAGATGGGTTGTCCTACATGCAGCATGCAGCCAAACAAATGTAAACCAAGAGCTTGTTCACAAGTTGGGGTTGAAGGATGGTAAAAACAATGTGATTAAGCTTTTTTTTTACAACCCCAAATGCTCCTGCTTTAGCTGCATTGGCAGCATCTAAGGCTATACACATGCTATGGCTGTTGCAAGAAATATAACCCCGGGTGAATTGGGCCCGTGATGCAAGTCCCCCGCAACTTTAAGCATGGCATGCAGCTGCAGCATGGTGATGTTGCATTTTGGGTGTTAAAAGAGGGCCTCACCACCACCTTTCAATTGCCTCTGAAAAGTGATCTGAACGACGTGGATTGCTTTTCAGAGGTTTGTTGCTATTGTGAATGAGCCCCAAAACAGTTCTAATCATACAGGATTAGGTGTTGGAATTAAAAGTAACATACATAAACACCCACATACATACATACATACACACACACACACACACACAGCCTTCTTAAAATTTGCACTACTATATCTGCTGGGTAAACTGCACTGTAGAGGGCGGTGAAAGGTCTGGACAGCCGCCTTCACCTTCCGCTCTGCTCTTCATTTCACAATCCTGATCGAGCTCCCACTCTGCCAAAGTACAATTCAGCAGAACAATGGGAGTCTGGCTCTGATGTGATGCCTCTCTCCACCAGGATACCGCGGAACCCCAGTTGAGAAAGACTGCCCTAGATAGCCCACGCTATGTTTTTGCACAAAAATAATAAAGACTTCAGTTCAAATACATATTTAAAATGACAATTTAAACAATTGTTTTATATTATGTATTTTTTTTTAACATGTGACTGTCAGCAGAGGACTAGAAGCTGCTCCTGCCAATGTTTGCCTACAGACAGGCTGGGAAAGAGCTGGGTCACGTGACCGCTGTATATTATGAAAAATGGTACTTAGATTTATTTATTTTTTATTATTAATCCATATACATTAAAGTGGTTCTAAAAGCTGAGGTTCTTTTTTTTCATACCTTAATGCATTCCATACATTAAGATTAAAAACCTTCAGTGTGGAGCAGCCCCCCTAATACTTACCTGAGCCCCATCTCCATCCAGCGATGTTGCACAAGAGTCTCTGCTGTCCGGGACTCTTCCTCCTCATTCGCTGCAATCAATTAAAGTCAATGAGCCAATGAGAAGAGAGAGGGGCCGTGGCCGAGCAGCGGCTCCTTATCTGAATGGACACACAGAGAAGCGACTCTACACTAAGGGGGTTAATTACGAAAGTCAAACTACAAGTGCAAAGTACACTTGGAAGTGCAGCCGCTGTAGATCCGAGAAGGACATGCAAGTAAAATAAAAAACAGCATTTTAGCCTGCACATGATTGGATGATAAAATCAGCAGAGCTTCCCCTCATTTCAGATCTACCCCTCAGATTTACATCGACTGCACTTTAAAGTGCACTTTTAGTGCAATTTCAATTGCACTTTGCACTTGTAGTTTGCACTTGTAGTGCAAAGTGGATTTGCCTTTCGTAAATAACCCCCAATATACTGTATATACTCGAGTATAAGCCGAGTTTTCAGCCCAATTTTTAGGCTGAAAAACGACCCCCTCGACTTATACTAGAGTCAGCAGTAAAACAGCGTGTGTCTGCCGCTGCGTAATCCATATGCAGCCATACTGTACCTTTCATACCTTTCATTAGTAAAACAGCATGCGTCTGCCGATGTATAATCCAGTCTGTTCGGCCGTCCATTGTAAGACAGCCCCGCCTGCTCCTCGTCTGTGATAGGCGGAACACTGATACAGTTTCCCAGCATCGTATCAGTGTTCCTCTATCACGGACGTACGAGGAGGAGGTAGGGCTTTCTTACAATGGAGGGCCGAACAGACTGAATTATACAGCGGCAGACACATGCTGTAATGAAAGGTTAGGCTGCATATGGGCACAGTGAGAGACTGCAACTGGGCACAATGAGAGACTGCAAATGGGCACAATAAGACTGCAAATGGGCACAGTGAGGCTGCAGATGGTCATTTTTTACCCAGTAGCTGCTGCATTTTCCCACCCTAGGCTTATACTCGAGTCAATATGTTTCCCATTTTTTTTGTGGTAAAATTAGGTGCTTCGGCTTATATTCAGGTTGGCTTATACTTGAGTACTTGAGTATACTTGTGGCCCAATACGCCGGCGTACTTTCAAATTACCCGCGTCGTATCATTAGTTTGAATCCTCAAACCATGATACGACGGGTTCGGGCTTCGATCCGACAGGCTTACGTCTTCGTACGCCTTCGGATCTACGCTGCAATCTTTTTGCGGCCGCTGGGAGGAGTTTGCGTCGTTTTGATGCGTCGGGATATGCAAATGAGTTTTTACGGCGATCCACGAAGATACGAGCGGTCTTCGCAATCGCTTACGTCTATTTTTTTTTACGTACTGTTAGACCAGCTTTTTGCTGGTCTAACGGTGCGTAGCCCATGTTAAGTATGGCTGTCGTTCCCGCGTCGAATTTAATTTATTTGTTTTTTTTCACGTAAGTCGTTCGGGAATAGAAATGTCCGTAAACGACGCTACTCAAACAACGAATGACGTAACGACGTGATTTCGCGCAATGCACGGCGGGAAATTTGCGAACGGAGCATGCGCAGTTCGATCGCCGCGGGAACGCGCCTATTTTACATGCTTCACGCCCCCTACTCGCGTAGATGGGTTGCGACGGGAGAAATACACTACGCCGCCGTCGTTTACTGGACAAAATCTACCTGGATTCCACGTAGAGCCAGGTAAAAAACAGCGGCGTAGTGTATTTCTGATACGCTACGATAATCTAATTCTCTCTGAATCTGGGCCACAGTGTTTTCCATGTATTCCAATGGCTCTAGTTCACACAATGCAATCAGTTTCTGCATCGGAAACTGACTGCATGGTGTGAGCTAGAGCCATTGGAATATATGCCATTAGTACAGAAAAAAAGTGCTATCCACGAAGTTACGATCCGCCGTCGCATTCTCTTACGTCGTCGCTAGTCAGCTTTTTCTGGCGTTTAGTAAAGCAGCTATTATCCGGTCTATAGTTAGACTGGACATGTTAAGTATGGCCGTTGTTCCCGCGTCGAATTTTCAATATTTTTTTTTTTTGCGTAAGTCGTCCGTGAATAGGAATGTACGTAAATTACGCTACAAAAAAATTAAGTTTTGACGTAATTTCGCGCAATGCACGGCGGGAAATTTCTGAACGGAGAATGCGCAGTTCGATCGCCGCGGGGATACGCCTAATTTAAATGCTTCACGCCCCCTAATCGCGTATTTCGATTCCGCCGCGAGAAATACACTATTGCCGGGCCGACGGGCCGAAATTTCCTTGAGACTTGGAGCCAGGTAAAATACGGCGGCGTAGTGTATCTCTGATACTCTGCGCCAGGGCAATTGTATGTGGATCTGGCCCTATGTTTCTATAGTGGGAACATGAAATCATATGTTCTTTGTGGATAGAGACTGATATAAATGCTTTAAGCTTTGACTCGCTGTAATACGAGTTCACAGAGCTCGTGTCCATACTTTTCCTCTGTCATCCATGTAAAGTACATTTCTGCAAGAATGTTAAGTATGGATGCTTTGCAAGTGTGAATTAAGAATGGATTACATTTGCTGTTTGAATTTATTCCTTAAATTTATAGAGACTTTACAAGCAGCTGTACATTCCTTGCTGTCATGTGTAGGGAAAGTTACTATTGCTGTCATGGTAAATTTTACAGCCTTAATCCAGCTGTTCATGCATAACAGACAAGGGCTAGGCTTCAGCGTGGAACCGTTTGCCTTCTAATATCGGTCATACTTACTGTGATGAAAAACAAAATACATTGAATTTTACTTTTTAATCCGTCATTATTGTGGGAAAAAATCGAATGTCACTATTTTTATCGTCATCGTTAATAATGATCAAATCAGGAGAGCTGTTAATTCAATAGTTCTAATATGCTTGAATAATTGCAACCAGATCTATCTACTGTCTGTAGAATCACACAGTGCAGAAACCAAGCAATCATAATACATAAATAGTCGAAATGCCTGCAGATCGGGAAACTTTGTTTTCATGGATTTAAGAGAATCAAAATATTTGCTGATTCAGCTGATTTGCAGTTTCATTGTCTTCCATTGCCTATCATATTTGAGTGTGTCAAGGTGTGTTCCTCCATGAAGTGAATTTACAACACGGTTTTGGCACAGTAACTGCAATTTTTTATTTTTTTGAGCCGCATCTATCAGCTACACTTGGACCAGATAGATGGATTTTATACATTTATCAACTCCGAGGAAAAAACAAATCAAAAGGCGATCAGAAATCACTGTCTAAAAACTGCAACTATGCTACGGTCGGAAGGTTTACTTCCCTTGGCTTTTAACCACTTCTCTGCTAGAGAATTTTTTACACACATGTTAAAAATCTACATTTTAAGCTAGAAAACAAAAACAAACTCCCAAACAATTATATATTTTTTGAAGACAGAGGAACTGTAAAATTAAAATGGTGGCAGTTACAAGTAGCTGTTTATCAAATATGTTGATTAAAATAAAAAATTTAAGTGGTATTAAAGTCTTTTTTTTTTTTTTAAATCAACAAACATGTTATCCCTACTTGCCCTGCAATGGTTTTGAAGTCATCCTCCTCTCCGGTCCCCCACCGGCACTCCTGCCTCCACCCTCCTGCCAATTCCCCAAAAGCAAACTGCTTGATGGGGGGCACCCGAGCCACTGCTCTGCATGTCAATTCGCGGGGCCATTGCTTGGCCCCACCCCATCTCTCTTCTCATTGGCTCACTGGCTGTGAGCCATTTGAGAGCCATTTGCTGTTTTAGACAATGAGGAGGGAGAGTACCCTGTAGCAGAGACTCTTGTGGGTATCGCTGGATCAAGCTGGGGTCAGGTAAGTATTAGAGGGGGCTGCTGCACACAGAAGTTAAAAATCATGAGCCTTTACACCCACGTTAATGCACACAAACACAATATACTGCCCAATTCCTGTATAAAATATAAGAAGATACAGTTGCATTGAGTAAATAGATACCAAACATGTCGAGCCTTAAAATTACATGTGTCCTTGAAATGGGGAATTTTTTTTTTATCCAAAGCTGTCCAAAAGCGATGGTTTAAATGCCTTTACAGGTAACCCGTTTAGAGTTTAAAGAGACTGATGGCCCTAAAATTATAGCTTTCATTCTATATTATCTAATATAGGGGGCCAACAGCCCCCCTATGTGATTGCATTGGCAGGTTTCCTTCGTATGGAGACATCGGGGGTCTATGAAACCCCCAACAACTCCCTTGCCCTCTGCTTCAGCTTATCAAGCCCAAGATTTCATCTTCTACAGCCACCTGGATCACTTTTACATAAAAGCCAGGACCAAAACGTTAACATGCTCACGGGTGTTGCTGCAGCCATGAACCTGTTTCAACCCATGATTGCTGAGACATTCACAAACATACTGTGGCATACTGTCAAATGGTTAATCTATGATTTAGATCAACAGTCTCCAAGCTGTCTCCAAGCTGTGGCCTTAGGGGGTCAGATGCAGCCTATTGCTTGCCTGTATCTGGCCATTGGGGCACTATTTCTCCCACTGACACTAAACATGGAGCATTATTTCTCCCCCAATATTAAAGATGGGGCACTATATACTCCCAGTGACTCCAGGACAATTTCTACCCCTGTGGGCCCCTCTGAATTTTGAAGGACAGTAAACTGGCTCTTTGTTTAGAAGTTTTGGAGACCCTTGATTTAAATATTCTGAGAGACAGATTTTTCATGCTTCATGCATGGCTTCTAGATAGGCCTACAGCAGTTATTTTGTGCCGCATCACCCCTCTTTCATGTTTCGGTGCCTGTGGCTATGGCCGGAATCACACTTGTGCGGTGCGAATTTCAGCTCTGTAATCTCTGCAGATAGATAAGGGAAGTGTTTAGCAGATTAGCAACGTTTTAGCTGCGAATTTGGAGACCTGGGAGAAGTTCCGGGTGAGAGGAGAGTGGGGGAGAAGTGTATTGAGCTGAATGAGGGAAATTCCTGAAGAGAACTGAACACATCTGCGTATCAGCTGCGTAACCATAGAAGATAATGGGACTGAATTCGCACCTGAGCCGTACTGCAAGGCATAAAATCCGCACACGTTTTTTCTGCAATGCGCAGTGCGAATGCATCGCACATATGTGAACCAGCCTCATTGAAAACAATGTATTTAAAAATGTTCTGCGTTTTGGATGCGGTTTTAGCCGCAACCAATTCGCATAGGTGTGAATCCAGCCTAAAGCTTTAGAGAGTACAGAAACAGGGAGGTTCTGCAGGATCCAATAGGGCCATTTAGAAGATGAGAATACCTGCAGCTAGGAAAAAGTATTGCAGTCGGGTCCAAAAGATGAATGTTTGTGTTCATTCAGCAGGTAGGTTATTTCACCTATATCAGTTTTCAAAATGTTTTTGCTTGGTTCAAATGTACCCAAAATGCAGTTAAATGTGTAGCTAGTAACTGCAAAATAACTAAATAGAAAGGTATGTAATAGACAGTTTACTGTATATACCAGCCTTTTTCAATCTTTTTAACAGAAGTAACCTTTAAAATAAGTTTCCGAACATATTTGTGATTTTGGAGGATTAAGGGCTTATTGAGAAGTATATTTACTATATATAAAGCCCATGGTGCATTAGCATGATGGTGACTGTGAATAATGCTTCTTACGTTGGGAAGCTTCCCACGCCTTACAGACTGCTTACTATAATTGTTGTCAATGTTGAGTACTTATCTAAGAAGGCAGAAAATGCTCATTGTTCAAGGAGCCCCTAGCGACCCCTGGAAGAACCCTGGTTGAGAGAGGCTGGCATATACCACAGTGATGTAAAGCAGAGAGCTGGTACACACTTGCATTTGTGTATTTAATGTATGCTTATTGTAAGCCTGTTTCAGAACTGTAATACCAGGAAAGAATAAAGCCCTGTACACACGATCGGTTCATCTGATGAAAACAGACCGATGGACCGTTTTCATAGGACGAACTGATCCTGTGTGGGCCCCATCGTTTTTTTATCCATGGGTGAAAAAAAATAGAACCTGTTTTAAATTTTTCCTATGGATAAAAAACGGATAGAAAAAAATAATCGTCTGTGTGGAAGTGCATCGGTCAAAAATCCACGCATGCTCGGGAAGCATTGAACTTAATTTTTCTCAGCACGTCGTAGTGTTTTACGTCACCACGTTGGACACGATCGGATTTTTGACCGATGGTGTGTAGGCAAGACTAATGAAAGTCACCTTCATCCGATATCTGATGCAAAAATCCATCGGATTAGATTCAATCAGATATCCGATCGTGTGTACAGGGCTTTAGTCATTCTGCAAGTGGTGAATTGGATTGAAGCTTACAGGTGGCAGAGGATTTTATGTCTGTATATCTCTCCACAATACCTAATATCGTATGCATGAGTAACCAGTACAAGGCTCAGTGCTTTTATGGAATGAATGTGCTGTTCACATTTGCTTTATTTAATTGATTCATTACATTTTCTATGATTACAATAACAATCAGAGAGACTTTTGTCTTCTCCAGCTTTCAGATTCAGCTGATCCCAAATGAATTAGCAGCATAACATCTACATTTATGTAGAATTAAATTACCCTTAGGCTGTGTGTACTTGTCATATGACATTTGTACACAACAGAACAAAGAAATGTGCTTCCTGTTAAGCCCTGATGTATTAAATACCCCATGGTGTCGTGGCTTGCCTCGTAGTCTCGAGCCAAGGCACTCATAATGTTCCTAATCATACATTGCCCCTAATATTGTAAGGCATTTATATTTTGGCCTCATATTAACTTTACACAGTAGATACATGTATTAGTGTTGCTCACGAATATTCGTATTGCGAATATTCGCTACGAATATTGCATATTCGAGTATTCGCGAATAACTTGAATATTGCGGCGAATATTCGCTATGGCGAATATTCGTATTTTTTCAAATTTATTTTTAAAACAGATCACATCCTAGTGATCTCCATCGACGTCTAAAAGCATTGCTGGTATGATTAGAGAGAGACCCTGGGCCGAGTAGCTGATGCGATTCTTTTATGTTGCCGAAAATTCAGTAACATTAAAGCAACATAAAAGAAAACGCATCAGCTACTTGGCCCTTCTTTTGCATCAGAGCCAATCAGAATAACTTGAATATTCGACAAACGGAATATTGCGCGATTATCTTCTCCGCCCTTCTTTTGCATCAGAGCCAATCAGAATAACTCGAATATTCGGCAAAAGGAATATTGCGCGATATTCCCGCCCTTTTTTGCCGAATATTCGAATATTCGTTATTCTGATTTAAGTTATTCTGATTGGCTCTGATGCAAAAGAAGGGCAGAGAAGATAATCGCGCAATATGAATATTGCGCAATTATCTTCTCCGCCCTTCTTTTGCCCCCTTATTCTCCTTTCTTTTAAGTAGAGTTAGTGTAGAGTTAGTGTTTAGTGCATATTAGTTTAGTAATACAGGAAATGATCTCCGTTTATGAGAATTTCGCAATCATTTTCGCATTAGCGAAATTTCGCAAATTTTTTTTGGGATAAAATATCACGAATATTCGATATTAGCGAATATTCGCGAATATTCTTCTATATATTCGCGCAATATCGCAAAATCGAATATGGCGTATTCCGCTCAACACTAAGGCGGCGTACAGACGATCGGATATATCCGATGAAAACGGTCCGCGGACCATTTCCATCGGATATGTCCGATCGGGAGTTTGATCCGATGGCGTGTACACACCATCGGATCAAATTCCCCGCCGCCGGACGGCGCGGTGACGTAGTGGTGACGCGGCGGTGACGTTGACGCCGCCGCGTCACCGCCACGTCACCGCACCAGGAAGTAAAACACTTCCGCGCATGCGCCGAATCCATTCGGCAGCGGCGCGGCGGTGGTGGGAGCCGACATGTCTGCTGGTAAGTGTACTAACCAGCAGACATGTCGGGCGGACAGATTCCCACCGGATAGATTTCAAAGCATGCTTTGAAATCTGTCGGGTGGAGAAATCTGTCCGCTAGCCCATACACACGAGCGGAGATGTCTGCTGAAACGGTCCATCGGACCGTTTTCAGCGGACATATCCCCTCGTGTGTACGCCGCCTAACATGTATGTATGTTTTCTTAACTGGATACTACAGCCAATCCAAAATAACCACACTAAAGAAATCCCACTTACAAAGCAGGTCACCAATACCCAGGTTCACATCAGAATCTCCACATCCTATTGCTGGAAAATCCCCCTGATAAAGAAGGACCACCCTTAGAAACATGGTAGAGAATAGGACTTGTGTGACATCTACAGTGGCTACATAAGGGATGTCAACTTAGTAGATTTCATTTAGGGTGGCGACCTCATGTGGATGTTCACTACTGGGCAGCTGTCCTTGTAAATACCATTACAACTTATGTTTGTGAGTAGTTTGTAAAAACTTGAATAAAGGTATTGTTTTTTTATTGCACAAAAAAAAGCACAGTTTTTCTTTTCTGAAAGGATGGTAAAATCCACACATCGGAATATGACTGAGCACAGCAGGAAGCCAGGATTACAGCTGTAATTGCAGGTTTAACAGTGGCTACTGCTTTTTATATTCTCTACAAGAATCGTATGTTAGATTGCTCTTTGAAAATTGTTGCAACTCTTGTGGAGACTGGTGCAACAACGGTTTCTTTTAGGAGGCTGAAATTTTAAGTCCAGCTTTCCTCTGAAGATGTTCATTGGAACAAAATGCATTATGGCGGAACATTGGGGTGATGTCAGCATGCCGGCTCACATTAGGGACGGTGGCTTGTTCTTTAATGCTGTGATTATATTCCTTGTTTGTTAGTATTTTAGCCTGTTTTGTAATAAACTAAGTTTTAAAATGTTACACAATGTGGATTCTTCTTCTTCCTTCCTTCTTATGCGACCATCTCGTATACTGATCTGTGAGCAATAATGGGTAACACATGGGCGAGAGCCATCTATCCATATGTGAGCAGTTTAAGCTAAAAGTTAATGGTTTCTGATGTATATATGAGATTTACTCCTAGTGTGTGAATGGTCATGAGTAAAACAAGAGCGATCCATCCATAGGCAGCATAAAGCTATATTAGACCTCCTATGCTTTGGGGTCTAATGTTCCGATAAGCCGATTGGTGTGGTGGTGGCCATGAGCACTGGAATGGTGGAGGTGTTGTAAAGGCAGGGGCGGACTGACCATTCGGGCACTCGGCACTGCCCGATGGCCCCATGCCACTAAGGGGCCCCTTAGGATTGCCAGCCTCAGTAAAACCAGTATGTAAAAACCTTTTTTTTTTGAAAATCCCAAGATTATAGCTGCCCCGCCTCTCCAGTACCTTTTCAGTGTGTATGTATACTGTGTGTGTATATTGTGTGTCTGTGTGTGTGTATACAGTGTATGTTTACTGTATGTTTGTGTGTGTAAACAGTACTGTGTGGCCCCATCTCCTATTGCCCGGGGGCCCCATAATCTCCTATTGCCCGGAGGCCCCATAATCTTCTATTGCCCGGGGACCCCATGAGTTTGCAGTCCACCCCTTTGTAAAGGATACACTTTACAGTGGACTTTTCATTTTATATATTTTTTTAATTACACATCAGAATGTGTTGCATTTATGTACTTAATAGTTTTTTTTTTAATTGATAACAGGGCAACACATTGTTCTGACAGTTTGTTTAGTATGGATTTTGGATATTCAGATATCAAAAAATTCTGCTGTTACCGTCATGTGTTCATTTTTAATTGTTTAGTTTACACTAAGCACGATTTACTTGCTATTTTTGAAATTTTAAACTGATCAGTAATACTGGAGCATTAAATCCTGAGATACTTGCAATGTGCTTTGGGAGACTGTTATTATTACTCTATATATAGTGGAGAAAGTAAAGATTCTACTGATCTTGCAACCTGAGTACAATGCCCCGTACACCCGGTCAGACTTTTGACCGGCCAAAATCACATCGAATTCAGATGGAATTCAATTGGCGTAAAAGTGTACATGTTCTCTATCTAAACTCTGATGGAATTCCTAGGCCGCGTACACACGATCAGACATGTCCGATGAAACAGGTCCGACGGACCGTTTTCATCGGACATGTCTGAAGGGATCTTTTGGTCTGATGTGTGTTCACACCATCGGACCAAAATCCCCTCGGACCAGAACGCGGTGACGTAGAAGACACCGACGTGCTGGAAAAAAGAAGTTCAATTCTTCCACGCATGCGTCAAATCAATTTGACGTATGCGCAGGATTTCGGTCCGATGGTTGGGCGTACTAACCATCGGACATGTCCGACGGACAGGTTTCCAGCAGACAAGTTTCTAAGCATGTTTAGAAACTTTTGTCCGCTGGAAAACTGTCCGCTAGGCCGTACACACGATCGAACATGTCCGCTGAAATTGGTCTGCGGACCAGTTTCAGCGGACATGTTCGATCGTGTGTACGTGGCCCTAGGAATTTCCGATGAAAAAAGTCCAATGGGGCATACACATGGTCGGAATTTCCGTTGGAAAAAGTCCAATGGGGCATACACATGGTCGGAATTTCCGATGGAAAAGGTCCATCTGACTTTTTCCATCGGAAATTCCAATCGTGTGTACGGGGCATTTATTTGAAACTGTTTTTTTTTAATTGATTGTAGTTTTTAACACCATTTTTGAGCTGAATAACTGAGTAACAGGGAGGTAAAAGAAGCATGGATATTCTTTGGTAAGTACTGATACCGCCCTGATGTGCAGAGTATTCTGTCTGTATAGATACGATGCCAATACTACACTGAAGGAGTTTCTGAATGAATTATGAGGGACATTGTCTGTCCCGATCTGGTCCTGTCCTTGAGATCCTGATTGGCAACTCCACAAGTAGAGTTGCCATCAGAGGGTGCATGCCAATCCTTTATAAATGGTTATATGATACAAAATTGGGTTTATTCAGCAACTCATACCTTGGTGAGAAAAATTAGGATTATGTCATATGGGGGGGGGGGGAGGTGTAATTTTTTTTCATGTGATCAGTTTATATCATGCATAGCCATTTATGTACGAGATAATTGCAACAATTATATTTAGAGCATTTGAGGTTTATTTTATTTTTTTATAGAGATAACAAATGTTCTTTACAAGTATGGTATAAATTATAATGGCCTATATACATGCTGCTCGCTGGTGAGAACACTTGATAATTGCGGTACCATTGGAATAACTAAATTGTTTTGTTTATGAAAAAGCTGTATTTTTGAGAAAGTTTTACTTGCTTGCAAAGAAAAACGAAAGTTTGTTTGTTCATTTTGACTCATGGAAACAGAGTACGCAACTAGGGAAAATATAGACCGCTTAGTATTCAGTATGAATACTAAATTCAATATACGGTAGGTCTTATCTATAATTGATCTTTTTAAGATTTACTTAGTTACTTAAAGGAGTAGTCTGAAGCCACATTCCACAACATGCCAGATTGTAGCCAATAAAAATACCTTTTAAAAGAAGTCACTCTCATGAAAATCGTCCCAGCAGTTCTTCTTTTATCCCCTCTGTTAGTTTTCTTTACTTCCTGGTTCTCTTCCACGGCCACCATGATAAAACTGCCTCTCCCAGCATGCCTGCTCCTCTCTTCCTGTAATCTCCTTCCCTCCCCCTGTAACTCCCCCGCTCGGACCCCTCCCTAAATTATAATATTTCACGCCCCTTCTCTCGCACCTATTTCCCTATCCCTGCCTCCTAAAAAGCGTCCTCTTCTATTGGTTACCCGAGCTCCAATGATTGGAGGACAGCGCACCAATAGGCGTTTGCTGTGCTGAGCCAATGGCAGCTCAGCTCAGCGCATACATGAATAAATTAAGTAAGGGGGAGTATTCGACTCCGGGCGGGGAGGCCGGCGCAGCCCGCGGTGACTCCTGGGATTGATGAGTCACCGGGCTAAGATGGCGACGGATGAAGAAGAAAAGTAAGTCGAGCGTCATCAAAAGACAGCTTCCGGCCGGAGAGAAAAAGGAGAAGAAGACCGGGAAGAAGACCACAAGGAAAACGTGAGTACATTTAAATGTATTATAAATTTGTATGATGCTCTTTTTCCCCTAGGAAAACTTTGCTTTGGAATACTCCTTTAATATTGTTTCCATATATTTTTCATTTTGTTGTCAATGAGACAATTTTTTTGGTAGTTGTTTATAGTTTAGGTGTAAGCCTACAGCACTCCAGATCTACAGCCTTTTTCAATGGACAGTGCTGAGAGCAAACTGCAGTAGCTCATAGCAGCTAACCAGAGTTAAGTGGAAGTAAACCCATCCATAAAACAGTTTCAGTAACACTCCCATTGGTTGTGCTCTCAACCAAACTGTCAAACCATCCAATGGCTGTTGTCATAACTGATCACATGTGCAGCATCATGGCAGCTGTAGATTAAACAGAGGCAAAGATGGCAGCTTCCTTGGCTGAAAACGATAGTGAGGTTACTTACACTTTAACATAATTAAAAAGTAATATCGGAGCTAACTAAGTTTAATATAGGTATAGCAAACTTTGCTTTCTGTACTGCGTTGTTGCATACACCTACTATTGGTGTACCTCACGCTTACCTTCGCATTGTTTTCATATCTTTTGAATTCGGTCAGTTATATTATTAGCGAAAGGAAAAATATATATTTTTTTAATTTTTGATGCAGATAATACAGTAGTCAGGTTGAGACTGTACATTTTATAAAAAAAATATAATCATTGTTTAATAGGAATATACACTCACCGTCAACTTTATTATTTACCCCTGTTTAATTTCTTGGTAACACAAATTGCTAGTCAGCCAATCACATGGCAGCAACTCAATGCATTTAGGCATCTCTAGACATGGTGAAGATGACTTACTGAACTTCAAACAAGAATCAGAAAAGAGGATTTAAGTGACTTTGAAGGTGGCATGGTTGTCGGTACCAGGTGGCCGGTTAGAGTATTTCAAAAACTGCTGATTTACTGGGATTTTCATGCATTTGGCATAAACAACATGAAATCATGGATCCATCCTGCCTGCGGTGGTGGTGTAATGGTGTGGGGGATGTTTCCTTGGCACACTTTGGGTCCCCTTATTGTCGCTGACCATGTCTATCCCTTTATGACTACAGTGTTCCCATCTTCTGATGGCTTCTTCCAGCGGGATAATGCACCATGCCACAAAGCTCAAAACATCTAAAAATGGTTTCTTGAAAATAATGAGTTCATTGTATTCGCATGGCCTCCACCGTCACCATATCTTAATGCAATAGAGCACCTTTGGGAAGTGGTGGAACGGGATATTCGCATCATAGATGTGCAGCTGACAAATCTGCAGCACCTGGAAGATGCTACCATGTCACTGTGGACCAAAATCTCTGACGAATGTTTCCAACACTTTGTTGACTCTATGCCACAAAGAATTAAGGCAGTTCTGAAGGCAAAAGGGGGTCAAACCCATTACCAGCAAGGTGTACCTAATAAAGTGTCCAGTGAGTGTATAATATTTAGGGGAACATTTGCACCTTTTCCCCCTGTGGTACTGTTTTTACAATGTTCTCCTGAAGCCTGGTGCCCTACTTCTGCTTCCTGCATCACCAACCATATTTAGAGTTGTAATACAATTTAGAATCTGGTGTTGGGAGAAACTTCCTTTGTGTGGCCGGCAACAAGGAGGGTGGTGCAGCATCACCAGGTTACAGTCAAAAAATGAATAGGGCTGCGCAAGTACAATCGCAATGTCTTGATGCAAAATGCTCATTTTATGCATCTCAAGGTTAATGTGAATCATAATACAATATGTATACGAAAATATTTATATAATATGATACAAGCAGCAAAACTGTAGGGTGAACTGTCTCACCGCATGGACACACGGAAAACAATTGTTTCCTATGTGACCCATTCACACGGCAACGCAGCCCAGCGCTGCAATCAAATGCAGACATGCTGAATCTTATCGCAGCGCACCGTGGCGTGGCAATATACATCAGCGCATTGCATTGCTGAATAATGCAGTGAATGCAGTCTGTACAAAATAATAATTAAAGAAATGCAATGCACTTAATTTGCGCACCAAACTGCCCCCTACTGCGGCCAGCAGCGGAGACCTGCCGGAGTGGTGCATTGTTCCAGCAGGTCTCCGTTGCAGTGTGAATTCAGTCTTTAGAACGTGGTGCAAGAAACCTGCATTCTATGCACGTTGCCCAAACTGTGTTCAAAATGCACTGTAGTTGTAATCTGCAGCGAGTGTCAGGTGCTAAGTTATTGACATCCCAAATGCAGATTGCAAATGCACTGCTTCCACTGTATTTAATGGTCAGGGCTTTTTTTCAGGGGGAACCTGGGGGAACTCAGTTCTACCACCTCTGGCTTAAACCGTTTGGTGTCTGCTCTCCACAATCACTTGTAAACACAGAAGTCCGGTTTTTGTGTTTACAAGTGACAGCTCTTCACTCTGTGTGTAACCCCCTGAACTCTGTATGTAATGCAATCTTGGTATTTAATGCCCCTTTAAAGCATTTTTTTTTTGGACCTGCAAGGGAAAAGCCATAATGAGCTAATATGCACCGCATATTAGCTCATTCTGAAATACTTACCTCGGAACGAGGTGTAGGGAACTTACCTGGTGCACGCCGAGCGAGATCTCATCTTGACTCGGCGTGTCTTCGGCTGGGTTCACACTACGATTTTCCCATCCGTCAGCCGCATACGATTTATATGAAAAAAACGTATGCGGCTGAAACGGATTGAACCGTACGTAAACGTATGCGTTTATAAAACAAAAAGTGCGTACGGTTCCATCCGGTTTTGATTAAAAAAACGCATACCTTTTTGGAATTAGTGTCATTTAATAAAAAAAGATTTTCTTGTTTTGAAAATGCGCATGCGTAGACGAAAAACGCATACGGTTTATACGTATGGAACCGCACATATGTGCGTTTTCCATTGACTTTAATGTTAAAAAAAAACGTATGCGTTTGCCATACGGTTTAAAAAACTGACTCAAAACCGTGGTCGAACACGGTTTTGTGTACTGTTAAAAAACGTTTTGCCAGCAAATCGTACGCACCCGGATGCATCTGAGTGCATACGATTTGTATGCGTTTTCCCGTACGGGCCCGTACGTTTTCAAAACTGAAATCGTATGCGGCTGACGGACGGGAAAATCGTAGTGTGAACCTAGCCTTCCGGGTATCGCCGCTCCAGCGCTGTGATTGGCTGGAGCGGCGATGACGTCACTCCCGCGCGTACAGGTTTAGGAGATATTCTTTATACCTACAGGTAAGCCTTATTATCGACTTACCTGTAGGTAAAAGTAAAAAAAGTTGGTTTACAAACCACTTTAAGACCCTTCTACTGTCTGTGAAATTTGAACGGGTCGTGGTTGAGTTCCTGCACCTATTTTCTGAGAAAGAAAGCTCTGCTAATGGTACAGAAGTATCATGTGATCTGGTTGTTCTGCATTTTTTAAAGTAGCGCATGAATTACTTTGGCTGCAGTCTGGTGAGATTCTGCCCATTCAAAATGAATAGGCTCGAATCGTGCCACGCTAAACCACAAGTGAAATGCAAAGGAATGTGGAGCGCACTCCTTTGCGTTTCCTGATGTGAAGCAGCCTTAAAATAAGCCATCATTCACAGTTTGCATCTTTGGGACTGGAAAAAACACTTTTACTTACCTGTTGCTTTTTCCTCTGGCAGCCAGTGCTCCTTTATACTCTGGCAGCGGACTGTCCCTCAACGTCATCACATCCAATGCAACACTATGGGCACTGAATTGTAATTTGATGATGTCGGAGGATCTGCAACTGCTGGAGCATAGGGAGAAGTTGCGGGGACCAATCCAGCAGCACCCAGGAAGCCTACAGGATATCGGAGGATCTGACATTAAACTGTAAAGCACTTTTACTGCTTTTTAAGAATAAGTGAATGCTTTCATGCCCATAGTCTGGGCGCACTTTCATTTTTAACTGGAGCTTACATACCTGTTCTAGCCATCATGAAAAGGCCTAATTCTATTTCTTTTTAATTAATTTTTAAATCCTCCTACAATGGGCCGAAGCAACCAAAACTACAAAATGGGTAGGAACAGAGAGAGAAACTATGGGCAATATGTATAGAAAGCGAGCAGGTGACTCAGCTCACTGTATTCTATTTATAACTGAAATATCAATGTCAAAAATCTACTCAGTTTTACCATTTTACTTCATTGTGCACAAATTTCGCAATCTAAACACTTGCTTCTGTGCAGTGTACTGGAAGAATAAATTATAATGCTGTAGAATACCCTATTTTCCTTGGCAGTATACTATAATTAGAGGTCAGTGGTTTAGCAGGCACACTCTGTTTCACACTTGGTGGCCAACAATTTTCAGATATGCCCTTACACCCGCAATGCTCACTCAAAAGGGAGCCTAAAGCAATGTTCCAACCAAAAGGGGAAGCACAGCTTGCCTGCCCCTGCCCCCCCCCCCCCGATACCACATTTGCCAGTTCGGCCCCTCCGCCTTCCCCAGCAGCCAGCCCATTCACAAAATGCAGTAGGAAACTAGCTGTGAAGCAACAAGGCCGATTGAAAAATTGGCTCAGATGTGGACACCACTGGATTCCTGGACAGGTATGGGCCCTAATATTTAAAGTCAGCAGCTACAGCATCTGTAGCTGCTGACGTTTGAAAAATAAATTGGTGGGGGGAGCATGTAGCTCCTCTCAGGCCCCGTACACACGAGCACATGAATCTGTTCAAATCGGTCTGACAGACCGATTTGAACAGATTTGTCTGCTGCGCTGTTTTGCTTTGATCGCTGTACACAAGATCAAACCAAAATCCCCGCCGGTAGACAGCGCGGTGACGTGGCGATGACGTTGATGCCGCCACGTCACCGCACCAGGAAGTAAAACACTTCCGCGCATGCGTCGAATCCATTCGACGCATGTGCAGGCAGATATGTCTGCTGGTTAGAGTACTAACCAGCAGACATATCGGTCCGACAGGTTCCCAGCAGACAGATTTTAAAGCATGCTTTAAAATCTGTCTGCTGGCCAAATCCGTCTGCCGTCCGTACACCCGATCCGAATCTGTCTGCTGAGACGGTCTGTCAGACAGTTTCCAGCAGATAGATTTGATCGTGTGTACGCGGCCTTAAATTTTGTTGGGATCACAGTAGCATAACCAGTAGGAAGCAGATGTGCCTCCTTGTCACTTGCCAGTGGACACCAGTATATATATTTGTAAACAGAGTCTTCGAGTAAGGAATGCGTTGACCCTAATAACCCAGGCCTGGAGTGTGCCTTTGGCCGGCTGGTAGGTACGCCTGAAAGAGGGCATACCCTGAACAAGAAAAAGTACAATGTAAAGTATGAAAGCTGGGGGAATGGGTGGGTGGGAACCCAGAAACCGATGCCGAACCCAGCACAGAAAGGGAGGGAGTCTTAAGTACTCTCAGACTCCTCCCACAAATACAGGACGGCCTCCGGCCAGCCTTCTGACTTGTAAACAGAGTCTTCGAGTAAGGAATGCGTTGACCCTAATAACCCAGGCCCGGAGTGTGCCTTTGGCCGGCTGGTAGGTACGCCTGAAAGAGGGCAAAAGACACATATGCAGGTGAAGAGGGGTAGATAAGTGACCAAGAAGCAAAGCAGCCCGCGCCCGGATGGCAATCGTATGTATACCTGATAAGTAGCCGTTATGACTGGAGAAGCTACCGACTCGTGACCTGTGATAGAAGGAAGCCCCTGCAAAATGCGTGAAGCAGCCCTGCACTCGACCAATGCCCCGAGAAAGACTGGTTCGAGCCTGCGACAATCCATATGAGAGCCTGACACGCTTATGATAAGTGGACAATTGTGGGCAACAGAAACCAGAGCTGGCCCGAGAAGCCCCCGCAATAATCCCTTACAACGAAAGCTACAACCGGACACCAGAGACGTAGCCCCGTGAGAAAACCCCCCAACCCTGGCCTACCCATACTTGAGAGGAAAGTGAGCGGGTGAGTAGCAAAAACCTGACAACTAGCAGGAGCCTAAAGTGCTGGAAACCTGATGGACATGTTGACGGAGCAGAAGGATGAAGCCCTTGCGCTAAGGAACAACAAAAAACAAAAACTTACCTTGCCACCGGCAGGACTGACGAAATCGAGCAAAGGGTTAAATGACATCGATATGGCAGCTAACCCAAACCACCCCCCCCAAGTGCTGAACGCCAGACCATGGACAAGTACCTAATGACTAGTGTTGCTCACGAATATTCGCATTGCGAATATTCGCTACGAATATTGCATATTCGAGTATTCGCGAATATCTCGAATATCGCGGCGAATATTCGCTATTTCGAATATTCGATATTTTTCAAATTTCGCAAAAAATTCGCAATAAAATTCGCAATAGCGAAAATTCGCAATTTTTTTTTTATCAAATATCACGAATATTCGATATTAACGAATATTCGCAACCGCATATGTGAAATTTCGCTGTTTTTTTATATAAAATATACCGAATATTCGTAAATATCGAATATTCGTGATATTTTATAAAAAAATAAAAAAAAATCGCGAAATTTCACATTAGCGAAAATTCGCATTAGAGAAAATTCGCAATTTTTTTTTTTTTTATAAAATATCACGGATATTCGATATTAACGAATATTCGCGAATATTCTTCGAAATATTCGCGAAATATCGCGAAATCGAATATGGCGTATTCCGCTCATCACTACTAATGACCAGTTTTGCAGGAGAGCAGCCCATAGTAACAATGCTACCAAACCTGCCACTAGGAACCTAAAAAACCCAGCCCCCCACCTACCGCATGAAGGTAGAGAAACCAGACCAACCACCCCTGGAAAACCTGCATCCAGAAACTTGATTGGAAACGAAAGCATGACTGCCAGCTGAAGCCACAAAACTATGAAAAACCTGATGATGCAGCGATGAGCCCCGAAAGTAGGTCTGAAAGTACCCACCGTAGGGATGTCAGAGAACCAGGGATGGGTGATTCCACCCCCTCTGACAAGGAACACCCATTGCTCAGTCATGAACCAGAAGGCCTGATAGACTGGACCCAAAGGATGATGACATGGCCGCCAGAAATGGAAGAGCAGGAACTGGGGGTGCGCTGACACAACCTAGACAAGACAGAAAACCCACATGAAACAACAAACGCCCTCTGTGCCTACCTAAGACCGCTGCGCATGAATGCCCCTGATGACACCCCAACCCAGTGTGACTGGCACGTGAGCCTGAGTAACCTGCCGCGCAGAGACAGACAATATAACTGAACACTCAGGGTTAGTGTACCCACGGACTGCTGTGGGTAATCGAGTATGTGTAATGAATGCACGTGCAACGTATGACGTATGTAAACAGGCGAGAAGATTGTGGTCAACAATCACTTAAAAACGAAACCTCAGCCTGTATGAATCTGTAGACGTGACAGATCCTGAGATGTGAGCCCTAGCTAACCAACCCAGAAGCAACGTGGACAAAATACGAGACATAGTAACCACAAAGACAACGCCAAGACAAACCAACACAGACAGGATTCGTGGGGGCAGTAAAGCTATGACAGAAAATGAGGGGGACAGAAATCGTGGGGCGGCAGAACTGCTGAGCCTGAACACTTATGGCAAAACCTGGGGCTGAAAGGGTATGGGAGACCCGCTGAACCTGAATGCCGAGGCAAAACTTATAAGACAGAAACCTGGGGCAGAAATGGTATGAGAGCAACGCTGAGGCAAAACTAAAATGACAAAAACCTAGGCATAAATGGAATGAGAGCAACACTGAGCCTGAAATGCCGAGGCAGAAATGTAATGCCAGACAGAAATGACAGAAAAAACGTGGGGGCCGTAGTGCCCAGACAGAAACGTGGGGGCCGTAGTGCCCCGACAGAAACGTGGGGGCCGTAGTGCCCCGACAGAAACGTGGGGGCCGTAGTGCCCCGACAGAAACGTGGGGGCCGTAGTGCCCCGACAGAAACGTGGGCCGAAAAACTATGGAAGACAACGCTATGACGGAAAACCTGGAGCAGAAACGCTATGACAGAAACCTGGGGCAGAAACGCTATGACAGAAAACCTGGGGCAGAAACGCTATGACAGAAAACCTGGGGCCGAAACGCTATGACAGAAACCTGGAGCAGAAACGCTATGACAGAAAACCTGGAGCAGAAATGCTATGACGGAAACCTGGAGCAGAAACGCTACGACAGAAAACCTGGGGCAGAAACGCTATGACAGAAACCTGGGGTAGAAACGCTATGACAGAAAACCTGGGGCAGAAACGCTATGACAGAAAACCTGGGGCAGAAACGCTATGACAGAAAACCTGGGGCAGAAACGTTGTGACAGAAAACCGGGGGCAGAAACGCTATGACAGAAAACCCTGGGGCAGAAACCCTATGACAGAAAACCCTGGGGCAGAAACGCTATGACAGAAAACCCTGGGACAGAAACGCTATGACAGAAAACGTGGGGCAGAAACGCTATGACAGAAAACGTGGGGCAGAAACGCTATGACAGAAACGTGGGGCAAAAACGCTATGACAGAAAACGTGGGGCAGAACGCTATGACAGAAAACGTGGGGCAGAACGCTATGACAGAAACCCTGGGGCAGAACGTTGTGAAAGAAAACCTGGGGCAGAACCGCTAAGCAAGAAAACGTGGGGCAGAAACGCTATGCCAGAACCGTGGGGCAGAAACGCTATGACAGAACCGTGGGGCAGAAACGCTATGACAGAACCGTGGGGGCAGAACACTATGACAGCAAACGTGGGGGCAGAACACTATGACAGCAAACGTGGGGGCAGAACACTATGACAGCAAACGTGGGGGCAGAACGCTATGACAGCAAACGTGGGGGCAGAACGCTATGACAGCAAACGTGGGGGCAGAACGCTATGACAGCAAACGTGGGGGCAGAACGCTATGACAGCAAACGTGGGGGCAGAACGCTATGACAGCAAACGTGGGGGCAGAACGCTATGACAGCAAACGTGGGGGCAGAACGCTATGACAGCAAACGTGGGGGCAGAACACTATGACAGCAAACGTGGGGGCAGAACGCTATGACAGCAAACGTGGGGGCAGAACGCTATGACAGCAAACGTGGGGGCAGAACGCTATGACAGCAAACGTGGGGGCAGAACACTATGACAACAAACGTGGGGGCAGAACACTATGACAGCAAACGTGGGGGCAGAACGCTATGACAGAAAACGTGGGGCAGAAAATGCTATGACAGAAAACGAGGTGCAGAAACGTAAAGACAAAAACCAGGGGCAGAAACGTAATGACAGAAAACCAGGGGCAGAAACGTAATGACAGAAACCAGGGGCAGAAACGTAATGACAGAAAACCAGGGGCAGAAACGTAATAACAGAAAACCAGGGGCAGAAACGTAATAACAGAAAACCAGGGGCAGCAACGTAATAACAGAAAACCAGGGGCAGAAACGTAATAACAGAAAACCAGGGGCAGAAACGTAATGACAGAAAACCAGGGGCAGAAACGTAATGACAGAAAAACCAGGGGGCAGCCATGAATGTAATGACAGAATGCCGGGACAGAACCCCTGGAGTATGAACGCTATGACAACACAGACTGGAAACGCTGAACAAGATGCTATGACAAATGCAAGGAAAACTGCCAGCGTGACTCCCCCCCCCCCCCCCCATCAAGCGTGACCACGGGAAAAAAAGGCCTCTCCCCCCCCATGCTGCCAGCACGACCCCCCTCATGCAGACTGTGTGCGACCCCCTGCAGCAGAGAGGTGACCCACCCCCCCTACTCGCCGCCTGTGAGGTCTTGAGACAAGAGGATGTCCCCCCCCCCCTCTGCATGACCCAAGCATGCCCAGGATAGGATAAGTGGCTCCCCCTCCCACCAGCGTGAGCAGCAGCATGGGGAAGGAAAGCAAGCCAAACAATCCCCCACGTGGCTCCCCCTGCTTGCCAGCGTACCGACCGGGACCTTCCCCCCTCCCCCCGGCGTAAACACCGGGAGAAAGCGGCGGGCGGCTGCCTCCATACCGAAAGTGCCTCAGCAGTGAAGTTTGCGGGCGGCCCCCCCCTCCCCCTCCCGGCGAGCGGCTCCCTCCATACCAGAGGGAGCAAAGGAGCAGGCGAACGTCCTCCCCCGGCAGAGAACCCCGGAGAGGCGGCGGGCGGCTCCCTCTCCCCAGGAAGAGTAAGTGGGTGGACGGATGCCCCCCCATTGCATCAGCGTGCGCCCGGAGTACAGCACCCCGCCCCCCCCCCGCGTGAGCCTGGAAACAGACAGGGAGGAGGAGCGGGCAGCCCTGTAAGCTGCTCACGGCTGCCCGCATAGAATAACGAGCGGGCGGGTGGCCCCCCTCCCAGAAACCAGCATAGCCCAGTTAAACCAAAAACATGAGCGGGGGCGCCATAGCTGCGGCCGACCGCCGCTCTGTAGGGACAAAACCTGACAATCTCGGCAACGTGGGTGGGTGGATGAACCCGAAGCTGCTACCGCCCTCTGCAGGAAAAACCGGAAGTGACGTCCCCCCCCCAGAAACCGATGCCGAACCCAGCACAGAGAGGGAGGGAGTCTTAAGTACTCTCAGACTCCTCCCACAAATACAGGCCGGCCTCCGGCCAGCCTTCTGACATACATATATATATATATATTATTTTTGTTTTTTTGTTTTTTTGTGACATACAGTACAACAAAATGTATTTGTGTTTCATCCCATCACATATCCAAAAAATAAAAGGCTTGCTTTGCAACCAATTTGCCAGCTGCACATCCAGAACTGCCGGATTTGCTACTGGAATATTATAGAGCCATTTATTCCAACATCTGTTTCAGGCTATTTGCCCATAATCTGTGCAGTGTATTGAAACCATGGCTTTTATGGACCAGGATTAAGGACCCAATGGGAAATTTTTAAATGGTGAGAAGGGGCTAAAGCAATCAACAAGCGCTCACTTTAATCAGTTTGTAGCACATTAAAACCTACTTTAAAACAGAAGGTATTCATCTGTCTCTTTCTATCACATATCCCCAAAATAACCTCCTTTTTAACAGCAGTACATGTTCAAGTAGCAAAAAAATACAAGGTATCCAAAATACAAGAGATACAGCTTTGTGAACATGGAAGGTAGTCAAGCGAAAGACTGTCTCCAGTACTCTTCAGGGCATTGTGGAGCAGTGTTCTTCTACTGTCACTCGTATTTGCTCTAATTTTTTTAATTTCAAGCTTTGAATTTTATATGACAGATATGCATTAAATAATCTGGTCATGGCCATTGTCTTTCCCCTACATTGTGTCGTTTTCATAGTTATTTTCTGATACTTTTGTGCTAAAGCCCACTGTAATTTTTTTGTTGGTAGTATTTTCTTTTCTTATGCTAACACTCTTAATAACAGTGATTTCATTAAATTGTCTTTTTAAAATGATGTGATAGTTACTGTCTACAAATATTTTTTTTTAGTAGGTTGGAAGGATTGATTAAGAATCTGTTAAGTGTTAATAGAAAAGGGATCAAAATGGTTACGGCTTTTTTTGCATATGGCTTCTCAAAAGAGAAGTATTTTCAAAGCTTTTTTTGGGCATTCTTCTCTTGTGGGTCAAACGAGTATGTTTACTTTTGTTCTCTTGTGACCCACAGTCAGCTGATAGCCGGCTGTTTCTGCTATCAGCTGACGGGGCAGAGCCATGTTGGGCTCTGGAAGGATCCCAAGCAGTGGCAGCTGGTGCTTCAATTTTTTTAGGGGCGCAAACAAATGAAAAAAAAAACACAATTGCAGCCTCCCTGTGCCATGCCAAACGCAGCCACTGTGCCATGCCATCAATTGTTACAACTATGCCCACATCAATTGTTGCCACTGTGCCCACATCAATTGCCACTGTGCCCACATCAATTGCCACTGTGAGCACATCAATTGCCACTGTGCCCACATCAATTGCCACTGTGCCCACATCAATTGCCACTGTGCCCACATCAATTGCCACTGTGCCCACATCAATTGCCACTGTGCCCACATCAATTGCCACTGTGCCCACATCAATTGCACTGTGCCCACATCAATTGCCACTGTGCCCACATCAATTGCCACTGTGCCCACATCAATTGCCACTGTGCCCACATCCATTGTCCCCCCACTGTGCCCACATCCATTGTCCCCCACTGGTGCCCACATCCATTGTCCCCCACTGGTGCCCACATTAATTGTCCCCCACTGGTGCCCACATTAATTGTCCCCCACTGGTGCCCACATTAATTGTCCCCCACTGGTGCCCACATTAATTGTCCCCCACTGGTGCCCACATTAATTGTCCCCCACTGGTGCCCACATTAATTGTCCCCCACTGGTGCCCACATTAATTGTCCCCCACTGGTGCCCACATTAATTGTGCCCCACTGGTGCCCACATTAATTGTGCCCCACTGGTGCCCACATCAATTGTCCAGACATTAATTGTCCCCACATCAATTGTGCCCACTGTTCCCTGTAAAATGCTGCCAGCCAAATTGCTCCCCCCCCGCCTGGCACTTACCTTTCTGGGGTTCGCCATCCTCATTCCACTGTCCCTTGATGTCTTCTGCCGCCCTCGATGACGCTCCAGCCAATCAGGTTACGGATAAACAGAATCACTGAAACCTGATTGGCTGAGATGGCGTCAGTCTTATTCAAGGGACGTAGCCCACTACGTTCCGAAATAAGGCATCCGGGAGCTGAAGGGACTGTACTGTGAAAGCCTATCAGAGCCACTGGTTCTGACAGGCACTTCCCCACAGCCAACCAGCTGTCCTTAGTCAGATAATCGGCGCCCTATGTCCGGCAGTGTTGAGCGGAATACGCCATATTCGATTTCGCGATATTTCACGAATATATAGAAGAATATTTGTGAAATATTCGTTAATATCCAATATTCGTGATATTTTATCAAAAGAATGCAAAATTTCGCTAATGCGAATGCGAAACACGCGAAAACGGAGATCATTTCCTGGATTACTAAACTAATATGCAGCACTAAACACTAACTCTACTTACACAAACTTATATGACTAAACTAAAGCTAATTTTTTTTTTTTTTTTTACACAAAACACAGAAGGGCAGAGAAAGTATTCGCGAATATTCGTAATACGAATATTCGCATCGCGAATTTTCGGCAACATAAAAGGATCGCCTCAGCTACTCGGCCCAGGGTCTCTAATCATACCAGCAATGCTTTTAGACGTCGATGGAGATCACTATGATGTGATCTGTTTTAAAAATAAATTTGAAAAAATACGAATATTCGCATAGCGAATATTCACCGCGATATTCGATTTATTCGCGAATACTCGAATATGCAATATTCGTAACGAATATTCGCAATGCGAATATTCGTGAGCAACAATAATGTCCGGTTATTTGACTAGGCTGGCCACAATAACATACACTCAGGCAATGCGTGAGTGTATGTTATTTGCGCAGCGCTGCAAAATGAATGTTTAAATGCCTTTTTTAAGACTACAGGATCCACTTCAGTGCTTGATTGAGAGCTGGCTTTACCTTTTAATGTGTGGATGAGAGCTGGAGACAGCCGCGCCCACCACCTCCCTAGCTTGGCTCTCCAGTGAGTGCTGGAGATTCAGAGCGCTGACTGACAGTCAGTTCTCTTGGCTCAGAGCAAACTGAGTTATGGTAGTCATGTGATCTTGATCATCAAGTTTTTGATCTTAGAGCTGTAGCACACCCCACGTAGGAGCTGCTGATGAACAGTGATCCCCCCCCACTCCTCCACAGCCCGGCACACCAAATTTCTCGGGTACTCAAAAATCAGAAAACAGTCCATAGCTTTGTTTTTGTTGTTTTATTAGGGGATTAACATTTTGGATGGGGATAAGAGGGGTTATGGGATACCCACTTGAAAGTAACAAGTACTTCAGGGACAGGCTTCCTAGGTACAGCTTCTTCAACTTCTTCCTCCTGCGTACACTTGCTCTACTCTACACAGCTTCTGCTGGTTCACTCCCAAGGGAACTTGACAGACTCCTTGTCAATTCAGTAATGGCCCATTACAGGCAGGAACTCAGTCCCTTAACGGCACATATGGAGTAAAATAGCATGTTATCTTTCCTTCTATCTTCCCTTGTGACCACCGGTCCTAGCTCCACTTCCTTAGGCAATGCCAGCCCACCTAGCTGCAGCTGCTTCTCTACACCAGTCTGCCCGACTGACACTTCACCAGCCCACCCATCTGACTCTCTCTGGAAATCTCTCAGTAAAAAAGATAGTCGCTGTCTTCAAGTGAGACTGGTTACATGTGACAGCCCCCCCCCCTTTTGTTCCCACCAGTGTTGCACTACTCACCCTGTCCTCTTTGCTCCCATGCCTCAAAGAAAGCGCCCTCCCTTGTGTCTTTGGCAGAATCCTTTTAGCACCCAAGCCCCAGCCCAAAAGAGCAAACCCCCTCCAGACTAAGGGGTACCCCTTAGGGCCACAGACAGCCTCCTCAGTGCTGCATCTCCATCTTCCACCCAACTGCCCTGCTGGCATGGCCCATGTCGATTTATGGGGTAGTATCAGCCCCCTGCCAGCCCACTTCTGGGGAATTTGGCTGAGGCCCCACAAATATTTATGGCTTCTCCTCCTAGCCCAAACCTTCTAGCTCTAGAAGGTTCTCCAGCCTTACAGACACCAGGGGAAGGCACCAGAGAGCTGCCAATTTAGTGACTCAGGTTATTCCTTGCCAGAAAATATTTAACCTCCTCTACCAATACTAGTAGCACACACTAGAGCAGGGGTGCCCAACCTTTTGAAGCACAAGGGCCACTTAAGCGACTTGGTAACTGATCGTGGGCCACAATCAGTGGAGCGGGCAGATGGCAGGTCCGTGTCTGCTCTGCATATGCAGAGCAGATACGGACACAGCCTGATCGGATTTGAGGTAGGACACAATTCAATTTACATCTGCCACTCCTTAGAGGTGAATGGAGGGTCCAATTGGGTCGACTGACCGTGTGAATGGGGTCAATGGCTGCTTTCACACTGATGCGTTGTGCTTTACCGGCACTGTGGGTGCAACACAGTATACCTTTGGCTTTCCTGCACTTTGCAATAGACTTCTATTATATTCTGCAGGTTTGGTGCGCTTTCAGAAAGCTCACCAAACTTGCAGGTAATAACAGATGTCTATGGCTCAGTGCAGGTAACCCGCAGGTGCGCTGCTCTGCATCTGCGGATTAGTTTGAAAGCAGCCCAGTAACCACTGAACAAATATGCCCATATATACACTGTGATTTTAGTAATAAATTGACCTTTAATAACAGCATTATACTCTTTTTCCATCCCAGAGCAGGAGGTCATGGGCCACATCAGAGGGCTCCAAGGGCCACATGTGGCCCCCGGCCACTGGTTGGGCACCCCTGCACTAGAGGGTTCTACAAAACCAATATGGGGCACATGCATATCAACACTGATATTGCAGCATAGAGGGGAGTATGAAGTTTTTTTTTTCATATCCTATACTTCTTAAGCTTTGTGCAGAGGCTGACCATGACAAATGTTCCCCAACTGCTATCACATTTTTCATTGTAACATAAACCTGTCTCGATTAATATGTGATGTTCTATTGCTGACTTTCTTATGAAAATTCGAGTTGCCTGGCAGTCATGCTTGTGCAGATATGCTTTAAGTAACTAGCCTAGGAAAAGTATTGTGGATTAGGAAAATCGGAAGTCCTACATCCTTACCTCCAGCATTTTGCAGATCATTGATGAAAGTACTGAAGCAGCAGGGTCAATAGGCAACTAGGTTTTTCAGAATGTGAGGTCAGCAATGGCAACCTTCAATTTATACTCATAAGAGGTTTCTTTAAAAACAGTCTGATTCTCTCAAGGTTTTTTGATACTTACATTTTCTTTCATGCTGCAGTTGCATTGACAAGAAAAATTCTTGTTTAACATAAAACCACTGTGGCTAGAAGTATTGACATGAGAATTATAGATTTTTTTCATTGTCTTATATAATGCTCGCATTTTTATATGTCACATCATATTGTTATAGTATTTGAACCCCACAGCGGTATAATTTGATTGTAAAAGTCAGCTAATTTAATTTGCTTTTAGAACAGTGTCAAAATTTATAGCAACCCAATTATTTTACCTTGGGGATGAGGGACTCCGTCTATTGTCACACTACATTAGCATCCTTTATTTCTAGGCTTTGTCATGCAGTAAACCATATTAACAAACCTGACATTCAAAATCAGCTGTGGACTTCATTAATGTAACAATATACCATAATATTATGTCTGTAGTCCAGTGCTCTTTTTTTTTTACTTCTACTTCAAGTATTTTCTTTTCTTGTTTCTATATAACAATTAACATAGGAATGCTATGCGTAATCTGTAAGTGTGTGCAATTTAGTGTTAAAGGAAAACTCTGGTTTGTGCCGTAATCTGTATACAGACTGTGCTAAAGAAGTTGTCATAATCACTAATTATAAGTCTGCTTCAGTTCTTTTTTTGGCTTGGTGCTTGGAGAGCTGATAACATGCAAATTAGCTGTTTTCTGAGCGATCAGGGGCTTGATTCCCTAAATTCTGGTAAGATGAACTGTAGCACCACAGTAATTATCACTCAACATTGTATACTAATTAACATTTGATTTATTAACAGTTGGGAAAGGAATACTTAAATGCAGTGATTACAAACGGTACTGGTACGTCAGGCACAATAATTACCATTAATTTTAAGTGATTACTAGACTTCAAGTCAGCAACAAGTACCAGTATTCCAGGAGCTGTCAAGTGCTGAAGTTATGATGATTGATACACACACACACACACACACACACACTATTGATTATCATGTGACAATGCAACTAGAGGATGATCAGCATATAAGCCTCCATTATATAGAAGTCTAAGGTAGATGATTGCAGCCATAGGCATGCGCAAGGGGTGTGCCATGTGTGCCTGGGCACACCCTAATCCCGGGGTTGGCAACCAGTCAATCGTGATCTACCTGCTGATCATGGGCAGGTGACAGGTAAACCGCGATTTTTCCTTGCCGACCCCCAGAATCTGGACAAGAAGGGAAGCAGGGCTGGGATATAGTGGAACCGATCTGTAATTTCCTCCTGCAACAGCTGAAAGTAGGCTTCTCCTCCTCTCCCTCTCCCCGACATTCAGCTTCTACAGTAGCAAAATACAGGGGGATCGGTACCAATAAATGCCACCCCTTGCACCCCTTCTGTCCCTGTTCATCTTCTTTCTGCTGCCCGCATCCCCCTTGCTCCACTCCAATGTTTGAGGTGCACACCCTAATGCAATAGACTGTGCACGCCTATGATTGCAGCACACGCCTGTTTATTACTCCCAGGGTAGGGAGTTTGCATGGCTTTAATGGCAAGTAAGAAGTCAGCCCCTGACCCTAATGAACTGGTGAAACGTACCTTCTTCCCATTGGCCTGCTCACAGAAGTTGAGCAGACTTAAAAAGGAACCAAATTCTGGAAGCTGTGCTCAAAAAAATAGGCAGGCAAAGTAGTCACCAGTATTGCCTGTAGTCTCTCTGAGGCTTAACTTTACCCATTACTGACTTAAAATGCCTTGTTCTAAAATGTGTGGGGCATCTATCTTACAGTAGTTGAGGCAGGATTTTGCTTACTCATGTCAAAGACAAAGACAAAAGCAGCAAAGTAGTGACATCTACAAATGATCTGGCCGCTTGTGGGAGCAGGGGGGATCAGCTGCACCCGCTACTTCGGGAAAACTGCAGCGCAGGGTTCGAGGGGCAGCTGCTTTGGGCCCCACAATAATGACAGGGCCCAGGGCAGCTACCCATTTTGCCCCACATTAAAGTCAGCCCTTAGGAATTAGGAATAGGGACAACCCTAGAGAACATTACAAGTGGAACCCTGCTTTAAACATCATATTTTTGCTCTATGATTTTGAATTGTGCAACCTCCCTTATTCTCCACGGTATATTAAGATTGTAGTACATGCAAAAAGGATGATTATGAACTCTAAGGCCTTGTACACACGATGGGATTTATCCGCTGTAAACGGTCCCCGGACCGTTTACAGCGCATATTTACGCCGGGATGTTTTGATCCGATGGCTGTACACACCATCGGATCAAATTCCCCGAATGGTGTGTACAGCCATCGGATCAAAACATCGCGGCGTAAATATGCGCTGTAAACGGTCCGGGGACCGTTTACAGCGGATAAATCCCATTGTGTGTACAAGGCCTTAGAGTTCATAATCGTCCTTTATGTCCCCGGACCGTTTACAGCGCATATTTACGCCGGGATGTTTTGATCCGATGGCTGTACACACCATCGGATCAAATTCCCCGCCGGCGGACAGCGCGGTGACGCGGCGGTGACGTTGACGCCGCCACGTCACCGCACCAGGAAGTAAACACTTCCGCGCGAATGCGTCGGATCCATTCACAGGATACGACGCATGTGCGGGCAGATATGTCCGCTGGTTTGCCGTACTAACCAGCGGACATATCTGACGGGCAGCTATCCGGCGGAAAAATTCCAAAGCATGCTTTGAAATTTTTCCGCCGGAAGAATCCGGCCAGAACGGTCCGTTTGCCCCTACACACGAGCGGATTTTTCGGCTGAAATGGTCCGTCGGACCATGTTCAGCGGATTTATTCCCTCGTGTGTACAAGGCCTAACAATACTAATTTATGATTTACAAAAAGAGGAACTTCTAGAGGAAATTCACCCAATGCTATTCCTGTACTCGGTTAAAGCAGGGTTCCACCGAAAAGTGGAACTTCCACTGATTTGGCACCTTTCAGGGAGGAGGGGGAGTGGATACCTGTCTTTGACAGGTAGACAGGTGTCCTGTTTCCACTTTCGGGAGTCTGGGCCGTGTGAAGTTACGTCACAGCTCTGCTCCCTCCTCCTTCCCCTGCCACCAGGCCAGTAGAAGAGTGCAGCAGTGACTTGCGCATGTGCAGTAGGGACCCAGCATGAAGCTGTAAGGCTACACTGCTGGGTTCCCTCACTAGCAATGTTGGCGGCAGCACCCGACAGCTGATGGAAAGATCAGCTGCGGTGCTGACATCACTGAACTCCAGGACAGATGTCCTATTATAAAGACAGTGGCTAGAGTATGTGACCAGCAGCAGAGGACTAGAAGCTCTCCTGCTTATGCTTACATGCAGATAGGCTGGAAAAGAGTCATGTGACAGCTGTATATCAATAAGTTATATGCGCTTAGATTTTTTTTTATTAAAATAATTAGTGCCATCATCCACATACGAAATAGAAGGGTAAACAATGTAAATTAATCAGTGTGGCCCGTATTCACGTAGATCGGCGCATCTTTATGCCGCCGTAGCGTATCTTCTTTACGCTACGCAAAACGTTGAGAGGCAAGTATGAAATTCACAAAGAAAATGTGCCCAACGTTGCGCCGGCGTAACATATATTCAAATTAGGTGGAAGTGGGCTGGAAGTGGGCGTGATTCATGGTAATGAAGCATGACCCCATGCAAATGATGAGCTGAGCGTCATCCAAGTACTTAAAACTAACGACGCATGCCTCCTAGCTTGGACATATCCCCCGTGTGCATGCATACAACCACGTCGAAATAACTGCCTAAGATACGTCGAATCACTACCTACGACATGAACATAACCTACGCCCAGCCCTATCCACGTTGTACTACGTAAACGACATACAATACGACGGCTGTTCCCTCGTCCATACCTTTGCATGACTTACCCCTGCTTTATATGGGGTAAGTTTACGCCGGACATACAACTTGCGTAAACCGTGTATATTAATGCGCCGGGCGCAAGTACGTTCGTGAATCGGCGTATCTCACTCATTTGCATATTCGAAACGTAAAACCAATGGGAGCGCCCCTTGCGGCCAGCATAAATATGCGACCATGATACGACGGCGTAGGAAACGTATGTCGGTCGTAAGAAGCCAATTTTCAGGCGTATCTTGCTTTCAGAGTCAGGCGCATAGATACGACAGCGCATATGTGCACTTACGCGGCGTATCTCGAGATACGTCGGCATAAGTGCTACGTAAATCTGGGCCTGTGTGTTTAGTATCACTTTAAGATGTATCCTTATCCACCCAAATAGATACATACAGCCCACAACACAGAAATTTGCAAACTTTTTTTTATAGCAGCAATAAATTTTGTATCTTTCAATGTGTATCTGCTGACATAAGATTAATATCAGACACTACTTGAAAAAAATTCCTTAGGCAGCAACATATTACCACTGTATATCTTCCCTCCTAAAAGTTGGATGTGCCTCATTCTCTCATGTTGTTTGATGTTTGAAAAATATGATAAATACTGTATGTAGGTGCTTAATTTTATTCCTGCTAAGAAAAAAAAAAGAGAGGGAATTTATCCTAGTTTGACATTGCATTCGTGCAGTTGCAGTTCTAATGAACATTAAAATAAACAGATATTTTTGCCCTAAAGGGGAATATTCAGCGTGTGCCAGTTTCTAAATCTCTTCTACTCCCATGCTACTTAATCATTTGTATCAGCGATATACCTGTATACTTTCACAGCCTGACCTCGACTTGTTAAACATGTAACATCTCCTGAATCACGGCAAAGGAAAGCATCTGTATCTTGACTTATTAGTGTACATAGCATAGACATGCGTATTATTATGTGCCTAGGTTCTGTATGCATTCCATTGCAAATACAGCTCTTGATCTTGACATCTGTACAATCTGTACTATGTATTTGTTTATGAGATCTGGGTTCTTATTCTGTGAAAGAACATTATGTATTATGCGTGTGTGTATGTATTTTTAATACATATAGATAGATATATCTCTAGATAGATAGATAGATAGATATGTCTATAGATATATTTCATAGCTTGCTGAATCGTTTGAAAGCCTACGTTTTTAGGAAAAACAAAACAAAAAACAAGGGACGTTACTAACATATAATCCAAAGTTCTCCTTTTACGGGTATTGAATGTAAAAGTGAAAATCTGAAGTCCTTTTCCTCCCTCTCATACCCCACAGTCTTCTGGTGCTGCGGGGGTCAATACCAGCACTGGATCAACGATGGGCACTCAAGAGTGTGGATTATGCCTGGCCTTTTCACCCACTTCCTCATTTAAGCTGTACTATAAGTTTCATGAATAAAAAGCAATTTATGAACGCAGGAGGTGGACCCTTTATTCAGCCGCACACCTGCAGACGACTTAAAAATTCAACCTACACCAGCACAAGGGACACGTAACATCCATTGAGCTGCTTTTTTGCCTTTAATGTATAATTGAATACACTTTATGCAGTATGTATAGTTTACATAAGATTTTTTTTTTTTTTTATCAAAAAATTATTTCTTATTGCACAAAAGAGATAACACATACAGTACAGAAGGGTATCATGACAAAGTCAAAAGCAGAGTACAGTATCTCTTGAAAGTATCATATAGCACCTTAGTGGTACATGCATAAATATGAGACAGCATAATCAGTACCAATAACAGTCGGATACATCAAGGTGATAACACACTGTGCCACTTGGGGCCCCGCCCCCACCCATAGTGTACACTCCCTCCAGGGCGACAAAGAAAACACAGAGGGAACAAAATATATCTTGTCCAATTACACACAGGTTTCAGAGGCCTTGAGCCACCCGTTCCAAACTTTTTCGTACTTGGAGGGACATCCTCTATGGGAGTATATACATTTTTTGTAGGGTAAGACAGCATATCTAGTGTGAGATATTTGGAGGGTTGCGTCTCATCCACACTCTAGCTATGACTTTCCGTACAGAGAATAGTGTTTATTAAGAGAGACATAGTCCGCCGGGTCTCTGGTGGTCCGAATTCCTAGGTATTTAATACTATCCAAACTCTGCAGGGGGAGCATGGCCCTATCTCTGGGTGGTGGGAAACTATCTAAGGGGAGTATCTGGGATTTGTCCCAGTTAATCCGCAGTCCAGAGAATGTGCCAAATTGTTCTATTAAGGCCAGAGCTAGTTGTAGTGAATTGCCCGAGTCATCTAAATACAAAAGGGTGTCATCCGCATATGTGCAAATTTTTTCCATAACCTCCCCTCTGTGAAGGCCCACTATCCCTGTGTGAGCGTGAATTGCTATAGCGAGTGGATTTGACGCAAGTGCAGATAGCAGCGGCGACAGGGGACACCACTGCCTCATACCCCTGGAGAGATAAAACTGATCAGAGGGCCAGCCATTGGCCAGAGCCCTGGCCACCGGACTCTGATAGAGAAGTTGAACCCACTTTATAAATCTGGGCCCCAATCCAAACTTGCCCAAGCAGGTCCACAGGTAATACCACTCTACAGAATCAAATGCCTTGGCGGTATCCAAGGCAACTATCATCCTGGACCCCGGATTGTCATGGACAGTCTGGAGATTATTAAACAATCTTTGAAGGTTAAAAGACGTGGTTCTGCCTGGCATGAAGCCCATCTGGTCTCCATGGATCAGCGTGAGAATAACCACTTAAGGACCCCCGCACGCACATATACGGCCACAGAATGGCACGTACAGGCACAAGGGCGTAAATTTACGTCCCCGCCTAAGTGTGGTTCGGGGGTCCCGTCGGGACCCCCTCCGCGGCGTGCGGGGGTCCCCCTGGCTCCGGGAGCGATACCGGGACGAGCGGGCGGATGTCGGAGTTTACCCGCCCCCCCGCGATCGCTCCCAGCCAATGCGCGCGCTCCCAGTCTCCTGTCACTTCCTCCTCATGTGTAAACACAGGAAGGGGGAAGTGATGTAATCTCCCATCGCAGCGCTATTTCCAACCGCTGCGATGGGAGAAACACCCAACAGTAAGTGTGCACCAACATTACACTGACACACACTCACATAGGCATACTTAACCCCTTGCGATCTGCCCCCCCACCCCCCCTGTCACAGTGTCACTGAATGCAGTGATCTAATCACTGCATTTAGTGTCAGTGTGACAGGCAGTGTAAAATCAGTTAGTGTTAGGTTCAGGATAGCCCCCCCACCCCCCCTAATAAAGTTTTAACCCCCTGATCACCGCCCTAGTTAACCCTTTCACTCCCTATCGCGATTTTTTTTTTTTACTAAAGACATGTGGCTAAATAAATTTTGGCCTAAATGTTTGACTAAAATTTAGTTTATTTGATTTTTTTTTTAACAAAAAGTAAAAAATAGTGTTTTTTTTTCAAAAATGTCGCTCTATTTTTGTATATAGCGCAAAAAATAAAAATTGCAGAGGTGATCAAATACCACCAAAAGAAAGCTCTATTTGTGGGAAGAAAAGGACGCAAATTTTGTTTGGGAGCCACGTTGCACGACCGCGCAATTGTCAGTTAAAGCGACGCAGTGCCGAATCGCAAAAACACCTTGGGTCATTTACCAGCGTATTGGTCCGGGTCTTAAGTGGTTAACCTTGTTAAGGGGGATGGCAAGCACCTTTGCAAGTATCTTGACATCTACCTGGAGTAAGGAGATGGGGCGACAGGATTCCGGGAGATGTGTGTCCTTACCGGGTTTGGGAATTAGCACTATTGTAGCCTCCCTTATGAAGGCTTACATAAGATTTCTACCTCATTTTCTAATTATAAACCAGCTTCCTTGGAAAATGTGTGTAGGGCTTACTTGCACTGCAAGCTTTTTTCTAAAAATGTTATTCCCAAATAAAAATGTTATTTACTGTACAGTATCCACGAAGATACGCATGAAAATGTACCCATATCAGTTGGGTATGGTAATTTAGATATTTGACCAGTGCAATTTTATTTGCTTTATGTTGGGTATTGTGGAATCTTATCAAATGTATTAGTGTCTCCTGTTTAAGGGTGTCATTATTTGACCAGCTTATAACTTAAGTAAACACATAGTACATTTATAGGCCATCTTAAAGGGTCACTAAAGGATTTTTTTTTTTAGCTTACTGCAATCCTGGTTTCATGTCCTCATTGTTGGTTTTTGCTTTGAAGTTGCTGTAATCCTTCTCTGATCTCCACACTTCCTGCTTGTCTGTTTCCTTATGAAAAAAGTCATGGATTCTTCTCTCTGTGGTCTCTGCTCAAGGAAGTGTGATTACTGTGTGTCTAAAACCCCTCAGAACCAATCCAGTTTCATTTTAAAAACAAACACTGCCCTGTATTGGCTCTGTGTCTCTGTACTTCACAGAAGCATGAAAGTAGATGAAAAACGCAACTGAAACTGCAGGCACATTATATGATTGATTTTTATCTACTTTTAATCATTTTTTAAAAGGAATCGGTTAACTTTTATGTCTCTATACCCTGTAAACAGTCATTTCAGCAAAAAAAAAAAAAATTCCTTTACAACTCCTTTAAGGTATAACTCAAATTTTGTTAAAAAAATTAACTAGCACTAAACATAGCATTTTGTAATTTAAAGCTGAACACTACTTTACAAATTAAACTCCCTTTGACTGTGAGATTTAATTTATTTGTCTTTTTTTTTTTGTTAATAGAATTGTGACAACTTGGACCCTTAAAAGAGTTTTTGATGCTGTATGTGCTGCCATTGTTTAGATTCACACCCTTGTTTGTACTGGTGACCATTGTTACAAAGAATTAGAAAATCCAAAATGTTAAGCCCTGTACACACGATCGGTTTGTCCGATGAAAACAGACCGATGGACTGTTTTCATCGGACAAATCGATCATGTGTGGGCCCCATCGGTTTGTTTTCCATCGGTGAAAAATATTAGAACATGTTTTAAATTGTTCCTATGGTTAAAAAAACTATAGAAAAAAACTATCGTCTGTGGAAGTCCATCGGTCAAAAATCCACGCATGCTCAGAATCAAGTCGATGCATGCTCGGAAGCATTGAACTTAATTTTTCTCAGCACGTCGTTGTGTTTTACGTCACCGCGTTTTGGCACGGTCAGATTTTTGACTGATGGTGTGTAGGCAAGACTGATGAAAGTCAGCTTCATTGGATATCTGACGAAAAAATCCATCGGATTGGAGTCCATCAGATATCTGATCGTGTGTACAGGGCTTTAGAGTTGTCTTCAAAAGAAGAAGTGAGGGGAAATCTTCCAATGGGGACTCTGGAGTGTAAAGCCGGCCATAGACAGTTCAAATCTTGGCTGGTTCAGTAGGACACCGTGTTGATGGGGGAACAAAACTAATTTCTTTCAAAAAGAATTTGCTGCATCTTTGGCCGGCTTAAAAAGAGAATCCTCTAATTTCCTGTTAGGTCTCTGGGAGTATCTTTCGACATTTCTCCAATGGTACGCAGACAAAAAATAGCCTGAGAGGGGTTTTACTCCATTCAAAATGAAAAGAAAAATGTAGCTTTATTTAGTTGTGTGACTTTGGACTATATCCAAAATGTATATATCCTTACAGTATGGTGGCCTAAATGATTATTACTGTAGCTATACAAGGAGATATTTTTGGGGGGGCATCTGTAGGCAGGATTGCTGATGGTAGGTATGCGTCACCCAAGTTTCTTACCTCCAGGTTTTATGGCTGATGTGGAGAAAACAAACCTTTTGGTCTCTACAATTATAAACTCTGTTATGGGTTTTTGAGCCTAAAGCCTTTTTAGAGCTTGAGATGGGATAAAGCCTCTAATACTTGGTCTACATCTTACCTTGTAGCCAGACCTCATTATTAGTTCCAACTGTCCACAGAATTCAAATATGTACGTTGACTGACACTCAGTGCTTTCTCGTTCCCTCTCTACCGTTGGTCTTCTGTTGAGTAAAAGATAGAATACAAAAAAAGGCCTGTCTGTCTGTTTTGGGAAACCCATTAAGGGTACCTACCTTGTTGGTCAGGAACAGACATAAGTTTAGTTGATGGCTCAGATGAGCAGATTTGTATTGGTGTTATGCTATGATGTACAAAGCCCTCCTGCATTCGGAACTGTTTGGTTGCTTCCTTGCTCAATAAAAGTGCTTGGACTGTTCCTGGCTGTCCCTGTCTCATTCATACATGCCATTACTGAATAGTATCTCTGTTTCACATATTCTTATGCCCTTTTTTTCGTACATATTTACACTTGCAGCAGCCCCATGGCAGCGGTGCTGCTAAGCATTTTGTTCACAGCATTTCTAAGTGACTCCGCAGCTCCGTTTTCACCATGCAAAATCCTCTTAGGCCTTGTACAGACGAGTAAATCTATCTGTTCAAATCGGTCGGACCGACCGAGTTGAACAGATCTGTCTGCTGGCATTTTGGTTTGCTCGCGTGTACACACGAGCAAACCAAAATCCCCGCCAGCAGACAGCGCACTGACGTGGCGGTGACGTTGACGCCGCCACGTCACCGCACCAGGAAGTAAAACACTTCCGCGCATGCGTCGAAATCATTTGGCGCATGTGCTGGTTAGCATACTAACCAGCAGACATGTCGGGCGGACGGGATCCCAGCCGACAGATTTCAAAGCATGCTTTGAAATCTGTCGGGTGGCCAAATCCGTCTGTTTGCCCGTACACACGATCGAATCTGTCTGCTGAAACGGTCTAGCAGACCGTTTCCACCAGACAGATTTGATCGTGTGTACGAGGCCTTAGTGTACAGGAGACAATGCTTTTACCATATACCTATTATTTTTTAACATTATATTTAAACTGTTTTTAACTGCATACAGTATATTGTAATTTTCTTTCCATCCTTATAGAATATATCACTGTCTTTTTTACTTGTATATTCTTCATAATTTTGTGTAGTTAGCAAAAACGTCATCTTTAATTTCAGTTTTTGCCATTTCTTTATATAGACAGAAAAAAACTGGGCCTGACACCAATCCTTGTGTTACACCTTTGCTACTTTAGCCCAAGATTTATTTTTTATAACAAACATGCTATACCTACCTTCTCTGTGCAATGATATTGTACAGAGCAGCCCTGCACCTCCTCTTCTGGTGCTCTTGGCTCCTCATTTTCTCTGTGCATCACCATAGGACGTCGCCACTGCATATGAGGGCACATATGCGGGCTTGTTCCTGAGCCAGGCTGTATGCGTCCATAGACAGGGTTTGGCCCTTCTCTTCTCTACACACAGGATTGATTGACAGCCAATGGCTCCTGCTGCTGCTTCTCTCTCCTGTGACTGCAGGGATAGAGCAGAGAGCCACTACAGATGAACACAGTCCTGGATTGAGTTAGGACTGGAGGCATACAAAACCTTGATTTTTTTTACCTTATTGCAGGGAAGGTATTAAAGTGTTTGTAAATGTTTCATTGTTTTCAAACAATAACAAACATGTCATACTCACCTGCTCTGTGCAGTGGTTTTGCACAGAGCAGCCTCGATCCTCCTCTTCTCAGGTCTCCCACTGGCACTCCTGATCCCTCTCCCCACTGAGTGCCCCCATAGCAAGCTGCTATCTATGGGGGCACTCTTTCTTGTTTGCTCCTAACCCTGTGTTTATCACTGCCCCCACTCCCTTCTCACTGGCTGTGATTGACAGCAATGGGACGAGCCATTGTGCCAATGTGGAGGCAGAGACTTGGGAGAGCTTCTGCTCTTGTGCACATCATTCGATCAGGCTCAGGTGAGTATTAGGCCCCCTTCACACGGGCACCTTTGTGAAGCAGGATCCGCTTGCTCAACGGGGGATCTCTCAGGTATGTGACAGGTTCGGACATAACCCACAGTCCACTATGGGGCAATCGGAAATAAACAGACCGCCTGTCCCATTTCATCTAATGTCATCCGATTCTCCAGATGGATGGGAAATAGGTCCCCCATCCATCTTTTTTTGGTGGACACGATCGAATCGGATGGCTGCGGACACATATGCTGCTCCATAGATGAGACTGGAGGGTCTGATCAGGTCCACCTAAAACCCGATCGGATCGCTGTGTGAAAAGGGCTTTAGGGGGGCTAAGAGGGGAGCTGCACGCTGAAGTTTTTTTTTTTTTTACCATACATAGAATGAGAACCATTTTAAGGTTATTGAATGCCTTTACAACCACAGGGCTTATCGACTACAATCAAATCTTATATCCCAAATAACTGGTGATAAAAACGTAACATCCCATTACCAAGCATAAATACATTCACACTTTAAAAGCTGAACACAAAGCATTTGCCAAAAGACATACTTCAAGACCTAGCAAATCGAAAGCATAACCACTCAATACTGCTTAAGTTTAGTGTTCTCATACAACTTGAAAGGTCAAACACTGCTAGTATTATCAATCTTCACTAGAACTCTCTCAGGCTCAAAAAAACGATGTTCTTCTACACAATAGATTCCAAACTGCAATATGTGAACTCAGCAATCCATTTCTCTTAATCCAGAGATAGCTGCTCGACGCTCACAGGGCTCCATGAATTTCTCCTGGATGTTGTATAACACTGCCATGTGGCTTGTGCTTTTAAGTCATCTAATGTAGGTTAGTAATGCCTAAAAATAAACTCCTGTCACATACACTTGATAATAAAGCAATAGACTGACTTTTCAATTGAGTGCGTCTACTCTGGTGGAAAATGTTAGCCCATCACTGTAGGGGTTGAAATAACTTCCAACATGTTTGATGTAATTGTAGTGTGCAAACACTGTTTCTCTTAGCTCTTTTCTAAATTGAAGAGCTGATTCGTAGACATTTTGTCCTCAATATGGCCCTTAGCTGTTATTCTACAAGACAAAATGAGAAAAGTAGAAGTATAAATATTTTTTTGAGTCCTCCATAATGGCCCGTACACACAATCCAAAAATCGGACAGATTAACCTTTTTTTTTTGCAGGCTAGTGGTATATCAAAAATGGAGATTTTACATAGTTAGTCAGGTTTAAAAAAGACACAAGTCCATCTAGTTAAACCATAAAAAATAAATAAAATAAAATAAAAAATATCGAACAATCCCATATACCCAATTCTATACCCACAGTTGATCCAGAGGAAGGCAAAAACCCAAGCAGAGCATTTTTACGAAAATTTTCATATGACTGAATAAAAAACCAGAAGTGATGTCATGTGTTGTAGTGTATTTGTGTTGGGTTTTCGGATGACAACTGTACTGATTTAACGAAAATAGTACGATCTGGTATCATATGAGAACACGTTTTGTGCTTATCCCATCTGATAATATCACATAAACTGACATGATCGGCTCTTGAAAGCTCTGTACTAACGGTCCGATTATCATACAATCGCGTCGAACGCGGCAATTTCGTCCAATTTTTGGATCGTGTGCACAGGCCATAAAGCTCCAAAAAGTTAGAAGCCGGCAACAATAAAACATTGATATGGTATACACTGTTCCCACTCCCACATCGGACGTATAAACATTTCTCTTCTACTTCCATCTGCACAGCATTCATACTGTGTATAAAGTTATCCTTCTGCCACAGCAGCCATAAAAAAAAAAAACCCTCCCCCCACCATTAACTGCAGTATGTATATAACCTCCCAACAGCTATGTATACATTGCCCCCTGCCACCATCACATACCTCATCCCTGGCTCCAGGGGACTTCCTTGTTTTTTAATGATTGCTGCCATGTAGGGCTTTTTTTTTCTTAGGGAATAGGTGCAGGTACTCCCTTCTTTCAAGTCACCCCTTGTCTCCGCCCCTACCCACCTCTGAGTGCCGTCCCTTGGTTCCTCCCACTACCCATCTTCCAGTACCATCTGTTTTTAGATCATACAAGTAATTTGTTTGGAATTTGATACTTATAACAAGAAAAGCAATACAATACCTAGATAGCAAGCAATTGTGCTGCAAGTTTGAAAATGACTTACTAAGCTATTGCTAGACTTGCCAGGCCTCACAAGTTTGACGCACAATTGCATGACTCCAGATCAATTTTTATTTGCACACATTCTGCAAGTCTGCTACAAGTTCTGGTTCAGTTGTATTGTGCAATAGTCCTCCCCCACAGGGGTCACTGTGGCTGAATTTTCATGCTGTAAACTTGCAGAGCTCTTGCTGTAGACCAGTGTTTCTCAATTCCAGTCCTCAAGCCCCCCCAACAGGTCATGTTTTCAGGATTTCCCTCAGATGAAAAGGCTGTGGGAATTACTAAGGCAGTGAAACTGATCAAATCACCTGTGCAAAATAATGGAAAGCCTGAAAATCTGACCTGTTGGGGGGGCGTGAGGACTGGAATTGAGAAACACTGCTGTAGACTCACCATTGCAATTTTTCTCTTGTTAGAGACTTGCCATGCAAATTTGATACAAATTAGAAAAGTGTCAACTAGAACTTCAAGTGCTTTGCAAGTGTGCAACTTGCCAGTGAAAACGTGCATTAAATTAACAGACCTTCAATTCAACATTGCCACAAATTTGCTGTCTGGGTAGAATCCCCTGCAGCTAACAACAACCGACACCCCCTTCAATATAAGACCCCCAGGAACAATAGATCTGCTCAGCAACAATAGAGCCACAACAAAAAATACCCTCTACCCCAGCAACAATAGGGCCCCACAAGCAACAACAGATCTCCCAGCAGTTAGCAACAATAGACCCCTCCCTCAACAGTAGACCGCACCCAGTAACAACTCCCTCCAGCAACAATAGGTCCTCCACCCGCAACAGTAAACCTCCCCAGCAACACCAGACCTCCCACAACAATAGATCCCCCTAGCAGCCAGCATCCGTAGACCCTCCAGCACACTCTAGTACACCTTGCCATTACATACATTCTAGCCTGGTGGTGTCGATATGGCATTCCCACTGGAAAAAAAAACTGCTATCATGCCTTACAGCCACTAGGCATTAGACATGTGCACAGAATTTTTTTTCGTTTTTTTTTGTTCTGTTTCGTATGGTACCGTCTGTTCGTTTCCGTTCGTTTTTCGTAAGACGCCCATTTTCCCGTTCGTTCCCGTTCGTTTGTCGTACGACGTGATTTTTTCGTATTCCGATCGTTTTGTATTTCCGTTACCGTTTTATATTCGTACATGCGGGATGATTCGTTATTCTGTTTAATTCATGTTCGTTTCTTGTTAGACAATAATTATTGTGAATTTTCGTCAATTTGCATTCTGTGTATCTTGAATGCTTTTCTTTTGTTAGTGTCAGTTGTATGTTCATTGTTCAATGACATCTATAACAAAAGAATTTCATTATGTATATTGAATGAATTCCTTTTTCTGTTTGTGTTGTGTATTCAAAATACTGAAGGCAAATCTTTTGTTATAGGTGTCATATCAACATACGAAAATAACAAAAGAAACGGGTTCAAATGCAAATCTTTTGTTTATCGTTTTTTTTGAATGGCCAGAGAGTTAGGCTGGCCATACATGATACAATTTTCTGTGCAATTTTCTTTAGATTTACCTTCAACTATGTAGTGCAAGGGCCTGCCTGATTGCATACAATTGAAAGTGTTGTTTAGTTTGACCTCATATATGGTTTTTGGTAAATCTAAAAGAAAATTGTACAAGAAAATTGAACATGTATGGCCAGCCTCAGTGACTGAAAGCAGCTTCTCTTTTGTGCAGAATAGTGAGTACACTTGTACAGTAAAGCCTAATAAACTTTTCTGTGCATTTTCATCTGAAGGGAGATCAGTTGGCCAGACTTTTGAACCCAAAAATGGTTTTCTGATGCAGTTTAAAAACGAACGAATTTTCTGAGAACGATCGGAAAACGATCGTTTTTATTTTTGTTGTTAAAATAGTCTGACCAAGTGTATGGGCTTAACAATAGTATTTTGAATACACAGAAAACAGAAAAAGGAATTCATTCAATATACATAATGAAATTCTTTTGTTATAGATGTCATTGAACAATGAACATACAACTGAAAACGAACACAAAACGGATTCAAACAAAATACACAATGCAAACCTCTTGATACAGATTTCATTTTCGTTATTTTGCCATTTTCGTTTTGTCGTTTTTTCCCGTCGGACCGTTCGTTCGTATTTGCGGTCGTTCGTTATGCGGCTCATCCGTTATCCCGTCGTTTTCGTATTTTGGTGCTTTACCGTTTTCGTATGTACACATTATCCCGCAGGTACGAAAATGAACATTTTCGTACGAAAATAACATTCGTACGAACGGGAATGCACATATCTACTAGGCATAGACATAATCATTGATCACAACATTTTCCATTACAGACCTACTTATTAGACAAATGACCACTAAGAACTGCTAAGAAGGGGATCCTAGTTTTCCCTACACTGTGTCATGTGATATATTGCAGGAGAGATAGGCACCTCACAGGTAGACCTGCATCATGAAACTTTGTGAATAAAGATTACCACTAAAGGGGATATAGGTGATCACCGAACACTATACCACAAAATATCAGTGTTGTTGGTAGGTTACCTAGTGTCTACCTAGGTCTAGCAATGCCTATGACCATAATCCTGGGATCTCGATAGCAACCCTGGCCATCTCTATAGCTTTCCTAATCTAAGTATTTAGCTTTGTAGTTGTTATTATTTGATATCTTCATATCTAGTCACAGTCGTGCATGCATGTCCATTCCATTCTTTGTATTAAAGTAAAAAACCTCAATAGCAGCCCCCCCCCCCCCTAAACACTTAGGCCGTTTACACACGAGCAGACAGATTTGTTACTAAAGACATGTGGCTGAATACATTTTGGCCTAAATGTTTGACTAAAATTTAGTTTATTAGATTTTTCTTATTACAAAAATTAGAAAATATAGTTTTTTTTTGCAAAAAATTAAAATCGCAGAGACAATCAAATACCATCAAAAGAAAGCTCTATTTGTGAGAAGAAAAGGACTCAAATTTTGTTTGGGAGCCACGCTGCACGACCGCGCAATTGTCTGTTAAAACGACGCAGTGCCGAATTGTAAAAACACCTCTGGGCATTTAGCAGCATATTGGTCCCGGGCTTAAGTGGTTAAAGAGCAAAAACAGGTGTTCTGTGCAGGTTCCAAGATGTTGTACTAGATGTATAAAAATGTCCAGCAGATGGATAGACAATGATCAATTTGTAAGCCTTGTGCAGCAGCATAAAGAGCTTTACAATCATATATACCACCATCAATAATAAGGGCAACCATAAAAAAGGCCCTAATTTGGCAAGAGATTGCCTCAAAAATATATCCAAATTGTGATAAAATTCAAATCACAGCAGCTGGCAAGTACTTTATTCATTTAGTATTAACTTGTAGTTTGTCAGAATCAAATGTAATGTCAACACACATATGTGAACATTTTCCAGACGATAGAAACTTATGTTTGTCATTTACCGTCAGCAGCACCACAGGGGGTACAGACCTGTGACCGACAGGTCATAGTTATTGATGTGAATTACCTCCTGAATACTATGATTAACATGGATTTACTTCTGACGACATTAATAAACTTTTTTAATTTCATAAAGGGTTTTGTGTGTGCGCATTTTTTTACTTTCACATTTTTTTATGCATTCGCAAAGTTAAATTCTCACCTTTTATTAACCGTCCACTATAAAAAAAAAAAAAGTTGGAACATGTGTGACACCATGTTTAAAAAGTTCTTAGTTAGGGGTTTCAAACTGGCAGCCCTCCAGCTGTTACGAAACTACAAGTCCCATGAAGCATTGCAAGGCTGACAGTTACAATCATGACTCCCACAGGCAGAGGCATGATGGGACTTGTAGTTTCGCAACAGCTAGAGGGCCGTTAGTTTGAGACCCCTGACACAGATGCTTGACAAAAAAAAAAAATGTGCTTATGTGCTTATGTCCCCTGAAGTATATCCATGATCATCTCATCCAGTGAAATAATCCACGTCAATTACAACTTCCAGTGATGTAATCCATATCAATCACTAGGACCTATCCGATCTGTTCATGCTGCACTTCTGGTGCTAATGACAGCTTTGTGCAGTAATACCTCCTGGAATCCCAAGTGATGTCATCGACCAAAGTTGGTCAATGACCTCACTCTAGATTCCCAGCAGCAAATTTAAATTGCTACATACAGCTGGGAATTTGTCATCTAGCTGCAGGAGTGCAGCGATTAAAGATTCTTGAATTGCTGCTGCTAATATACAATACCACATCAAAGTATGTAAATTGGAAGTCAGGACCCACAACAGAGAGTGGTACAAAAGTATTTTCTTCCTGTGCATGGCAGCATCACAAATTGATTGTGTTTACCATCAATCACTCCCATGCAATTCAAGAAGTCCGTTTATTGCCAGGTCAGCAGCCTATTGCATCTTGCTTCTGTAACTGTTGGCATTACAATCTATTAGTTCCTCTGTATGGACTTGCATGTCGATTTTAACAAGATAATGTATGGTTAAAGTGGTATTAAGCACAAAGCAAAAATGTAATATATTTCCGCTTACCATTCATTAGATGTGGTGGCTGCATTCATTGTCTTTTTTTAGGCTTTCTATCCCTCTGTTTTCACCCAGTGATCCATTGAGAGAACATGAGAAGAACCCCTCTCCACTCCTCCTACCCCAACAATTATTTTGGTATAATGTTTTTGTTTAGGTTTTACTCACATGGCCTTCAAATCAAAGCTGTTTCCTTATTAGGCCTTGCTTATATGGGTTTCAGTTTTTAATGTCTATGGGTGTGTCTATGGGAATGTTTGACTATTCTTCCATAAGCGATGTCATGCACTGATGTTAAACGAGTAGGCCTGCCTCGCAGACTCCGCTCTAATTTATCCCAAAGCACCCTCCCAATGTTTTGAGATGGGAATGAGGGACACCTACTACCAAACATATTTAAGCATACCCCCTGTCACACCCCCTTAACGACCCCCCCCCCCCGGCGGAGGCTCTTTACCACATGATCAGCCATGTCCAATCACGCCTGATCACGATGTAAACCATTGATTGGCTCTTCCTCACTCGCGTCTGATAGACGCGAGTAGAGGAGAGCCAATCGGCGGCTCTCCTGGCAGGGGGGGGGGGGTTTGTGCTGATTGTTTATCAGCGCAGCCCCCCCTTGGATGCCCACACTAGACCACAGGGAAGCCGCCAGGACCACCAGGGAAGGGGGCGACATGTGGATGGCCAGGTACATCCCCCATGGCCATCCACATGTAAAAAAATGGGCACAATAGATGCCAATCAGTGCCCACAAATAGGCACTGACTGGCAACATGGGCACTGATTGGCAAAATAGTAAATAAACAAGTGCCACCCTCAGTGTCCATCTGTGCCACCCCTCAGTGCCCATCTATCAATGCCCATCTGTGCCACCCATCAGTGCCACCTATAAGTGCCCATCAGTGCTGCCTATGAGTGCCCATCAGTGCCGCCTATAAGTGCCGCCTATGAGTGCCCATCAGTGCCGCCTATCAGTGTCCATCAGTGCTGCCTATCGGTGCCCAGCAGTGCCACTCATCGGTGCCCAGCAGTGCCACCTCATCGGTGCCCTAATTGAAAAAGAAAACATACTTATTTACAAAAAAAATTACAGGAAAAAAAAACGTAATTTTTTTCAAAATTTTCGGTCTTTTTTTAGGAGGGAGGGGGTGAGCAGGACACCCACTAACACACAGCTCCTTTCTGCAAAGTAGATAGTGTCCTGACCCTCCTGCTCGCCCCTCCCCCCCTCAAGATGCTTTCTCCACACCAGGGAGAAAGCCTCGCATTACTTTGTGTAGTTACAGACAGAGGAACAAGAAGTGAGGATTTCGCAGAAGAAAAAGGACATTTAAAAGCAAAATTGAAGGATGAGGTAAAGGAAGCTATTTAGGGAAAACAAAATACATTTACAACCCCTTTAATTATGTTTAAGCCCCAGGCAGAGTAATCTGACTTGGGTGCGTGGCTTGGCTGGGGCATGGGCTGAGGCGGTCATCTGAGGTTTTAGCTGTGCAACACATTTTTGGGTTGCTTTGCGTTTTATCAGTTGATACATGATGTTTTGGCACCCATGCTTAGCATGCTAAGGTGGTGCTAGTCAAAATATTATTATTTGCTAATATTTTTTTTAAGTGTAAAAAAGTATGTAATGCAATAAATGAAAAATTTGAATTATTTGTGCAGAAAGTAAGTATGCTATAAATAATTTAGAAAAAAACTAGATTTATGTTTGCAATCTAATGGAAACTAAAATTCTATTTATTGTAAGACCAGGACTCTGCATGACTGTAAAGTGCCTTGGTTTAGACATCTAGCACCTAGGGACTGGTATAGAGAAAAGTGCATCTTGATGTCCATTACATCCATTTAGCCTCCAATTTTTATTTTTTGCAGTCCTAGCTTTAAAATATCACAATAATTTTCATTGATTGCTATTGGTAAGGAAAAAAATGTGCACACTTTTCAAATACTAGCCACGTTTGCTTCCTCCATACTACTAGCAAATATCACCACCCTAACTTTTTATTTATTTATTTTTTCTGTTCTATATTTTTATTTAGGTATACAGAAAAAAGACAGAAAAGTTTCTATATGGTTTCTTGGGATACATACATTTTGAACAGTATCATATAAAAGCTTATACACAGGAATGATCAACAGGAGTATGATCTAGTGAAAGTTAATGTAACAGGGTGGTTTAGGGAGCTGGAATGAGGGTCCTTGATCTTTCAATGAACATAGTGGAGTGTGCCCCTAGTGGGATCAAACTGTGAAAGGGTGGGGGCGCCTCCATTATTATCGGATTGTCCTAGATCCAAACTGAAGGAGTATTGTAGGCGCAGTGTAGGTTTCAAGCTATTCATACTTTGACCTTCGTTCGGGTCACCTGTTAGTACTTAAAGAAGGTGGTAGGAGATCATAGAGCAGTGGTTCTCAACCTGGGGGTCAAATGATGATTTGCCAGGGGTCATCAGATCCTGGGCTGTTACTGAAGCCCGCACTGTTCTCCCAGGAAGAGAGATGATAAGAGGGGGAGGAACAAAGAAAAAGGGAGAGAAAGGTAAAATAATAGAGAGCAAAAAAGACAGTTAGAGGGAAAGATGGGGGGAAAAAAAACAAGGAATTAAGAGAGATAAAAGGGAAAGAAGGGAGAACAAAGAGAAAGAGTGGTACATCCTAACATTTACCATAAGGGTTTTTAATGCTGTACGAGTGGAGGGCACTCAGGGAGCACTAAATGTCCGCAAATGACTTGTCTTGCCTTGGGTGCTTTCAACCCACGCTATGAAAATAATTTTACTGTTAGGGGTCCCCACAACTTGGGAAATTTTATTAAGGGGTCACAGCACTAGAAGGTTGAGAACCGCTGCCATAGAGCTATATTGTGCGATAAGGGTTTGCCCCTGACTATAAACTAAGGGCTAGAAGGTGAGTGGGTTTCCCACTGTTTTGCGCTGTGTTTTTGTAAATGATGTGGGCTATGATGTCTTGGGAGTACTTGGAAGACAAGTGGTAAACAAGTGGTATTGTATCCTGCCCGCACTTAGTATAGCATAGTGAAAAGTGAGAGTAAGGCCGCTTACACACGATCGAATCTATCTGCTGGAAACGGTCTGCCAGACCGTTCCAGCAGACAGATTTGATCGTGTGTACGGGCGAGCAGACGGATTTGGCCAGCCGACAGATTTTAAAGCATGCTGTAAAATCTGTCGGCTGGGAATCCGTCCGCCCGACATGTCTGCTGGTTAGTACGCTAACCAGCAGACATATCTTCTCGCACATGCGTCAAATGGATTTGACGCATGCGCGGAAGTAATTTACTTCCTGGTGCGGTGACGTGGCGGCGTCATAGTCACCGCCACATCACCGCGCTGTCTGCTGGCGGGGATTTTGGTTTGATCGTGTGTACAGCGATCAAACCAAAACGGCCAGCAGACAGATTTGTTCAAATCGGTCTGTCCGACCGATTTGAACAAATCTATTTGCTCGTGTGTACGAGGCCTGAGTGACAGGGGGTAAGAAGTAACTTAGATTTTTTTATTAGAACTGATCGATCTCAGTTAATATATATACACTATAGTTGGGGGAAAAAACTGCAGGCTGCAGTGAATATGGCATGGAACATCTAGTGTCATTGGTCCAACTCCTGTGGCAGAGGACTGATTGGGACAACATTAAATGTATAACTGACATCTTGTCACAAAGGATATGAATGTTCAGCTTGTTGAATAATATAGGTAAACAATCATAGAACGGTAAATCAAACAACAGTTTGCTCATGCATTGGACGTAAGCCCTGGCACCCTTTCCAGATGAAATCCCTCCAGCTGAATTTCTAGTTCACATATGAGGGCTATATTTCTCTGTTTGTTTAATGTGAAAGCAGTCATGATTGCCTAAATGGTTTCAAAAGCGGTTTGGCAAGTGGGAGAGCGGGTAAGGGTGGCACTTTGCGCATTTTTTCAACTTTATTTTTTTATGAAAATGTAAAATGAGAAGTGGGTCAAGGCTTCATATTCAGTGTTTGAGCAATTTAATGTCAAATGTAGAAAAAGAAAGCTTAAATAAAGAATTCGGGAAAAAAATAAGACAGGACTCATGCAGGCAAATCATCTTTTATTTTTCATAAGCATAATTATATGTTTGCCGTGTGAATGAAAAGATAGATGCAATGTTTCCGTGACAGCAGATGTTGCGAAATACATTTAAGTTCATTGCATTTAGAATTACATCTTTTTCAAATTTTTCATGTCTTGTCAAAGAAAAACGGAGAGACTTATGTATATTGAAATATGCTGAACCATATTAGATAAAGGCGAGAACAAATCTAAAAATACACAAAGAATAGTGTTTGCTGTATGAAAGTAAATCCTCAGCTTTGATGTTCGGGAGGAATACTAGACCTCCTTTATTGTCGCTTGGTTTGTTGGAATGCATGTAATGTGCCAGGCATTGCTAATAGAATAATATATATTCAGAAGTTGAGGCAGAAAAGTAAGATGATCTTATTTCAGATGACAAAAAGCATCCTATGCGTTATTTTTTATAAAAAATAAAAATAAAGCAATTCTTAAATATGTTGATAATGTGAAGGTCACAGACATTATATTAAATAGGCCAAGTCTGATATTTTCAATAATTAAAGTGGTCGTAAACCCTGTACTACCACTTTTACCTACAGGTAAGCCTATACTAAGGCGTACCTGTAGGTACCATGAATATTTCCTAAACTTGCACCGTTTCCGCATGTGCCGACCTTGTCGAAACGGCTCGCTTGTGCCATTTTTACAGTAGCTAGGCAGTGACCGTCGGCTCCCGCGCACATGTGTGGAAGTGATGTCATCACGGCTCCGGCCAGTCACAGCGCCGGACCCCTGAACCTGGAAATAACTTTGGGAGACATGTCGAAAGTCACAGCGGTGAACGGGGACCGCTGCAACAGCTTCGATCTAAGGTGAATACTAGCTTATTATGTCTTTTGTCTTGCAGGTTGTTTTTTCTTTTATTTATTTTTTTGAGAGCGTTTACAACCACCTTAACATTGGGGTGATTCATAAAGTCTATTATTTGGAGGCATTTAATTTTATGAACTAATTTGTAAATTCAAACCAAGGCATTCAGAGAAACAGTGGGGTGTACTCACTTTTGTTGCCAGTGGTTTAGACATTAATGGCTGTGTGTTGAGTATTTTTGAGGGGACAGTAAATTTACACTGTTATACAAGCTGTACACTTATTACTTTACATTGTAGCAAAGTGTAATTTCTTCAGTGTTGTCTTATGAAAAGATATAATAAAATGTTTACAAAAATGTGAGGGGGTGTACTCACTTTTGTGAGATACTGTATATGTATATAACAAAAACAGCATACATGGCTGTATGCATGCAAAACCAAACTCGTATCCTATCCAATGGTAAACATCTAGATAAATGCTACTGTACACGTGCCACTAAAAAGAAAAGGACAAAAGACAGATGTAAAAAACAGCCTTTGCAAACCTGATAGTAGCGTTACCTGGGAAAAGTATCTTATTGTATCATACTATCAATCATTTAACCACTATTGGTCACATCATATGAACATCTATTTTGTTTGATTTATTCCATATATCTGGAGATCAGAATGAGACGTTCACATCATTCATAATAATGGGAAACGTCACATTCAAAGTTGAGACCCACAGGTTTTCTGGTATTTAAGCTAAATTTCCAGAAAACCTATTTCTTACTTAACATCCTAAATTTGTCTCCACCTCTTTTTGGTAGTGAAACTCCCTGTATGTTTTAATACAGATGATCATGAAGTCTATCCCTCTATCTGCGGGTTGTTCGACCCACATATTGGATGGAAATTGCCTCACAGGGGATCATGTATACTAGATACCTAGTGTTGCAATAAAGGAAGAAATCTTCTAGTCCTTATTCGTGGCGGCAGAATGGATTGTATCCACTTTTTTGATGAGAGGGCAACAAATACATCCACTCATACACCAGAAAGAACCTCTAAATTGCAACCAATGGGGAGTAGATTTTTTGCTACTATACAAACTAGGTAATAAGGTTCTGCCTGGAGTGGGGCTCTCTGAGAAACCGTTTGTATTCTCTTAGGCTGCGTACACACGACCGGTCTATCTGATGAGAATGGTCCGACGGACCGTTTTCTTCGGTTCACCGCTGAAGTGGCCTGATGGTCTGATGTGCGTACACACCATCAGTTCAAAAACCGATCGAGTCCAACGCAGTGACGTAAAACACAATGACGTGCAGAGAAAAATGAAGTTCAATGCTTCCAAGCATGCGTCGACTTGATTCTGAGCATGCGCGGGTTTTGAACCGATGATTTTGCGTACTAACCATCGGTTTTGACCGATCGGTAGGCGTCCATCGGTCCGATTTTAAAGCAAGTTCTAAATTTTTGGACTGAAGGACAACAGACTGCTGGGGTGTATACGCGGTCGGTTTGGATCGATGAAACTGAACTTCAGTCCGTTTTTATTGGTTTGGACTGATCGTGTGTACGCGGCCTTAGATAAAATCTATGCATAGATGGAATCAATGTACAACACTATTAAATATTTTTGAATACAATTTCCCAAATTTAGTACTAAAGGGGGGTATAAAAAATGGGAATATTCGTGTGCTGAGGGATCAGTTTTTTGTCCTGTAACAAACAACCCCGTATGGTGTTACTGGCAATATTATTGTCCCTGTTGAGAATGGACCTAGAATAGCCCCTGTCCTCAAAATGTAGCCTTATGTCCTCCATTTCTTCTTTAAAAACCTCTTCCCTACTACAAATACGTTTAAGCCTTAAAAATTGTCCCACTGGTATACTTTTTATTGTGTTTGGGGTGACCGGAGTCAGCCCTTAGTAGTGAGTTACCGGCAGAAGGCTTCCTATGTAATATAGATGTCACTCTATCCTCCTCACCTATTAGAGTGGCAAATACATGAGTAAAGGATATGCAATTAACGGACCTCCAGCTGTTGCAAAACTACGAGTCCCATCATGCCTTTGCCTCTGGGTGTCATGCTCGTGGCTGTCAGAGTCTTGCTATGCCTCATGGGATTTGTAGTTCTGCAACGGCTGGAGGACCGCTAATTGCATATCCCCCGCTCTAAGCTATCTACCTCTCTAGGGATGAAAAAAAAGTATATATTCTATGTAGCGACAAAAAAACGCTATAGCTGAACGATGGGGACAACTTGAACCAAAAATGTGGGACCTCTCCCACTATCCCATGTAGAAATTTCTTAGGAAAAGGGAGAATTTGACTCCCATAGACCCCTCGCATTTTTGTAGGTAGTAGTCTGAAATGAAAATAAAAAAAATTGTGGGTCAAAAGATACTCCAAACTTAACAAAATAAACTCCTGGCGAATGAGAGAATAGCTGCTGGAATGTGGCAAGAAAAAGGCAACTGCCTGCAATCCTAATGAATCAGGGATGGACGAGTATAGACTCGTCACATTACATTATTATTATTATTATTATGTATCATGGATGAGGCCATTTGCGTCAGAGCACCTGTTGTTGGACTCCTCTTTTGATTCGTGAGTGGACTTCCTCGAAGTATCTGCCTCCTCTGAATAAATCGTTTAAAATCTTTCATTCCTTTTATTGAAATCTATATTAAAATCTCAAACCGCGTACACACGATCGGTCAAACCGATGAGAACGGTCTGAAGGACAATTGTCTTAGGTTAACCGATGAAGCTGACTGATGGTCTGATGTGCCTATACACCATCAGTTAAAAAAAACGATCGTATCAGAACGCGGTGACGTAAAACACGACGATGTGCTGAAAAAAATTAAGTTCAATGCTTCCAAGCATGCGTCAACTTGATTCTGAGCATGCGCCGGTTTTTAACCGATGGTTTTGCATACTATCGTGTGTACGCGGCTTCAATTGTTCCAATCCACTGAGAATTCTACCTCTTAGGCCTTGTACACACAATAGGTTAAACTGATGAGAATGGTCTGATGGACCATTTTCATCGGTCAAAACCGATCGTGTGTGGGCGTCATCAGTTAAAAAAAGCCAACTTGCTTTAAATTTAACCAATGGATTCCTAACCGATAGGTCAAAACCGATCGTTAGTAGGCACGAACCATCGGTTAAAAATCCATGCATGCTCAGAATCAAGTCGACGCATGCTTGGAAGCATTGAACTTCATTTTTTTCAGCACGTCGTGTTTTACGTCACTGCGTTCTGACCCGATCGGTTATTTAATCCGATTGTGTGTGGGCGCGACGGACCTTCAGTCAGATTCATCGGTTAACCGATGACAACGTTCCTTCAGACCGTTCTCATCGGATGGACTGATCGTGTGTACGCGGCTTTACAGTACATACACATATAGTTAAAATGCTTTTTTTGCCATTTCTTAAAGCTCAGAACCCATCATGTTACATCAGTTTCTGCAGTGCAAAAAAAAAAAACAGACAGTTCTTTTGTGCCAGACATAGATGAATTTCTGTTGAAACTCGCAAAGCATTGGTCTTTTCCTTGTGAGCTTGCTCGAGATGATATCAACTTTAAGGATACTCTTGTTACCTAATTGTTTCATTATATGCTACCAAGCTAATTAGATCCATTTGTGTTTTTTTTTTTTGTTTAGTTGGTACTTTTTGCTGCTCTTGCCATTAATGGTTGCTCTGTAAGTGCAAGCCATTTGGCTGTAATCCCTGAAGGGCCCTTGACTCCACACTGAGCTTGTGCTTTTATGTCAGTTTGGTTTCCTGTCATCGGTTTTACATGCTCACTAAAACTAGATTCAAGTCTCAACAGATAGCAACGCATTACCTGAAGGAATAAGAAAAAGAAGGAAAAATAGGCAGATAGCAGCAAACCTGCAGTAGGATTGTGAATTTTCTTCTATAACTGCTTTCCGTGTATGGTTTTGTCTGTCTTCCTACCATCTGCATAACCCCTACAGAAGACAAGAACTAGGTAGTTCTCTAAATGACCAATGGATAGTGAACGGTTGGGAGTACTTAAGAACAGATGTGCCTTAACCACTTCAATACCAGGCACTTTCCCCCGTTCCTGTCCAAGCCAATTTTCAGCTTTCAGCTTTTTAAATGACAATTGCGTGGTTATGCTACATTGTACCCAAACTAAATGTTTTTATTATTTTGTTCCCACAAATAGAGCCTTCCTTTGGTGGTATTTGATCACCTCTGGGGTTTTTATTTTTTGCTAAACACATAAAAAAAGACTGACAATTAAAAAAAAAAAAAAGGTTTTCATTGTTTTGTTATAAAATGTTGTAAATAAGTATGTTTTCTTCTGCACTGAGGCACTGATGAGGCTGCACTGACAGGCACTGATCAGGTGGCACTGTTGGACACTACTATGCAGCACTGATATGAGGCACTGATATGTGGCAGTGATATGCGGCACTGATGGGTACACATACGTGAAACTGATGGGCACTAATAAGCGACACTGGGCACTGAAAGGCTGCACCGATGGGTACTTATGGGTGGTACTGGGCACTGATAGTTGGCACTAATGGGTGGCACCAATGGACACTGATCAATGGCACTGATGGACATCCCTTATAAGCAGGCACTGTCAGCCATTAGTGATGGGCACTGGCATCATTTGTGGGCACAGATTGGCATCCCTGGTGGCCATAGGTGCCATACCTAGTAGTCATCAGTGTTGGGCATCCCTGGTGGTGCTGGGAGCATCCTCGGTGGTCCTGGGTGGGCATCCTCGGGGAGCTGCACTGAAAATCAATCAGCGCAGACCCCTCTGTCAGGAGAGCAGCCGATCGCCTCTCCTCTTCTTGCGTCTGTCAGGCACAATAGAGGAAAAGCCAATATATGGTCTCGGTTTCTGTGATTATAGGATCTGGTGAGACAGGCTCCCAGTTGTGACAATAAAAAATAAAAGAATCCTGGAATCCACTCTACCTTTAGAGTTAACCTAAATTATTAATTAGTGTACCAGCCGATTCGCCATAGGTGGACGGATACCTGCCAACAATCAAAGAAGCTACATAAAAAAGGGGTTTGGAGGGGACAAGAGAGCCCCCAGAAAGCAAAAAAAGTCAGTTGTGACCACTTTGACAGCTAGTCACATGATCAGAAAGTCCTTCCCTCATCCCAGCACTAAGACTATGTTAAAGGGCTGCCAAGATGGGGCGGCAAGTAATAGTTGTCCCTACTGACAAATGGGAAGGTAGATGCTCAAATCTCTAGATCTTCTGTTTTGACGTGATTTTACTGAAGGTAACCACTGCTTATCTATGTTTTCATCATATGTACAGAGTAAATTTAAAATATTTTTTTTTTATCACATTAAATTGTTCTTGTTGAAGGTATTTTTCACATTTTGACATGGCCGCCTTAAAGGCACATGGTACTGTTTTCTTCCATAAATCTTTGATTTGTTTTAGTGTAATCTGAGTCTGATTTCCCAATTGATGACAGTCCTCACTGCAATGCTGGACTGCAACAATTACAACAATGTAAGTTCAGTTGTGAAACACTGGGAGCTTTTATCCTGAAGGCACCTTGTCATAAAACTCCATCCCATCGTTACACAAATGCTACTTGATGTTGGATCATAACACAAAGAGCTGTGAGTGCTTCATGATTCTCTATATAGACACAGTAATGAAATAAAGGAATAAAGAGAAGTGTTATGTTTCAGTAGAAAGCACATTAATGGATGCTGGCTCATTAAAAGCTAAGGTATATTTAATATAACTGTGTCATTGTATTTAATCAAGGTGACTATTCTTTAAGCAATTGTGTAAAACTATAATGTGGTCAGAAAGGGCTTGTTGTTCATAAATGGTCACAGTTTGTAACACATTAAAAAGCAATGATAAAATATCCTACACAGTTTTTGGGTAAGCAAAGTACCAAACTTTAGATACTATTCTGATATAAATGACCCACCTGTAAAAATACTTGAATTATTGTATGTAGTTACGAATGTATCATGCCAAATTATTTTCTACATTTTAATATTTACTAAGTTAGAAGTTGACTGCATATAAGGATTGAAAAGTTCTCCCCTTAGTTTTTTGAACGAAGTCCATGATCTTATGATCTTTTGAACCTAATGTGAATAGGACCATTTACAGCCATTTAGAAGCCTGCACACTAACTCAGTAGCAAATTTAACATCTGCCTGAGAAATATGGAAATACTTTTGTCAGCAGTGGAGGATTTTTTGTAAAGTTTATCTAGTAAGTGAAATACTCTTGGCCAGGTATTTTTCCTTTTTTCTACTTCGTTTTAAAATAAGGATGTAAGTATCTTGTATCAATTATCAGATATATGGGGATGTTTTTTTCTATATGAAAGAATCTTGGGTCTGTCTTGTGAACGTGTTAGATGTGGTAAAACCCATAGAAATCTTCTAGCTTACTGCCTCCGAGAATGGTAAAAAATAAGTTATGAATGTGTGTGTGTGTGTATGTAGCTATTACATTATTACATTAGGGGCTTTTTCTAGAAAGTGACTGAGTAGTCACTAATGGTGGACAGTACTTAATTACATTTAGGTTGTAATGCTTTATCCTTTCCATCTCTTTTTCATTGTACTGAAATAACCCCCCTCCAATTTTCTTTTAACCCCAGAACTCCACTTTTGTTTATATCTTGGTTATTTTTTGTAGTGTTGAATTTTTTTTTTGTTTACTTTAAATTCTGCCCAATTGGAACATATATTGGGGTTGATTTACTAAAAATGGAGAGTGAAAAATCTGGTGTTGATATGCCTGGTAGCCAATTGGCTTCTAACTTCCGCTTGTTCAATTAAGTTTTGACAAAAAAATCTGGAAACTGGTTTCTAAACAGAGCTGCACCAGATTTAGCAATTTCCAGTTTTGGTATAAAATGGGCATACAGTATGTGACACTGCATGCTCTTTTTAAAAAAAGAACTGCAGCAGAACAGTTTTTATTCTATGCTATAACAACTTTTTGGACTTTCATGAAACACTGTCTTGTTATTGGGGTCCAATTTAAGTACCTCTTTAGATACAGTTCTGTCAGTAAACAGACATTCGTTAGCCTCCCTCTGTTCTACCCAATGATATAAAAAATGTGGCTCCTGAGCTCACAAGTCGGATAAATAAGCTCAGGAGATCTCCTCTAGTGAACCCAGAAGATCTTGCCTCTTCCACTTCACTTAGCTGCTGTGGAGACATTGGGAGTCACATTTACTTGGCACAACCTTATCTTTTATATTTTACCCCAAAAAATTGGTAATATATTGTGGGTTTTTTTGTACACTAAAATGAACTTTGGTGTATTTTGTACAGACAATTTAAACATATTGAACAGTTGTGCTAATATTGTGACATAATTTTTTTTTTTAAGTATCTCACCTTTCAAGAAATGTTTTGGATGGCTTTACTAATTTTTAGACCGAAATTATTATTTTAACATGTGCAAATAATGCAGAAACAACTCTGACGTCGAAAGGACTAACTCATGAGTGCTCAGCCATGAGTTGCTATAGTCCTGTCCAAAACATTCCTGGCCTTAGTTGCACACACACAGTTATTACGCTATGGGACCATTTCCAGAGCATCTTTAGTACCAGGAGAATAAGTCTGCCTTAAATAAGTCTATAGAAATTGACAGCACAGCTATGACCAACGGCAAGAAGATTTTGGCCACAGAATGGTACTTTTAAAAGTTTGCATTTTTTGTAATTGCTTATATATAACATGTTCTTGATAACCGTATTATGCAATCCTTCCAGCAACCTTCAAGAACAGTTTTTTTTTTTTTTTTGTATTCTGAAGTTTGTAAACTTGGTACTTCTGACAATTGCAATTTTTTAATATGAATACCTTATATACACCATGTTTTTGATAACAATAATATGAAATCCTTACAGCAACTGCAATATGCTTTTAATATTCCGAAAACTTTTTTTTTTTTTCAGTACATGCCATCCAGATGCACTAGAGGATTTATTTTTGTCAGGCCATGAGTTATATAGCAGGTAAAACAGTTCAGATGTGCTGAGTATACATGAAGTTCTGTAAACAGGAGCACATATCTTGAGCAGGACTGTAAACAGAGCAGGCTAGCTGGTACTTGTGGTGCACTGATGCAGATTTAGGTGGAACAGCAAGAGACTGGTGTGTAGTAAGAGCACATCAGGACAGCCGAGTTGTAGTGTTGAGTCTGGTAACAGGCAAAAGCATAGTCTAGACAAGTTGGGTCATACATGTGTAGATCAGAGTTTAAACAGTACCAAATCAACAATGATGGAGTGCAGAGTTAGAGCAAGCTGGGTCATACAGAAGTAAATCAGAGTTCAAATGGCAAGTCAGTAGCAAGGAATTGCAAGGTCAGAACAAGATGAGCCAAACAAGTAGATCAGAGAAGATAACAACTGTGTCAAGCAAGAGCATGCAACGGTAGCTATGCATTGGTAGTGTGTTGGCAGGTGTTTAAAAGGAGAACAGGGATGAGCTGGCCAATCCCCATTACTTCCAAGGCAAGGGCTTTCTCAGGTGAGTTTTTCTCAGCCTTAAAGACACAGCCCTAATCCTGGTGCTGACATTACTCCCCCCCCTTCTTGGAGGGATTTCTCCTGCACCTTCAGGCTTACTTCTATTTTAGAGAGACTCTTTTAAGTTTGTGACCGTGAAGATCATGAGCTGGGACCCGAGATCGATTCTCTTGGACAAAACCTTTCCAATGAACGGAGTACTGCAAGGAATTGCGTATTTGTCTGGAGTCAAAAATTGATTCCTCATAGTCTTGATTGTACCTGAGGTCAGGAGGTCTGATTTTTTTACTAGAATGAACAAGACTATAATGAACAAGTTTCCCCAATTAAAAACATGGAATACATTTGGAATGCGCATAGATAAGGGAAGATCTACAGGTCACGAGTAACACTTTTTTTTTAATTTCATAGGGTCTGCTGAATTTGCTTAGCGGGTACATTCAGGACAGTGGTGTATTTAGGTTTTGTGCTACCCTAGGCCTGACTAAACTCGTGCACCCCCCCTAACATAAATATGACCCACCCCTTCCTGTTACGGCCATACCCTGTGTTGTTTAAGACCCGCCCTGAAATTTTCGAGTGAGGACACTAGTTCTGAGGGCCTGGGGGGGGGGGGGGGGCGGCAATGGATTCCCTTAATTTACTTAGATTTCCTCTTACTTCCTGGTTGCCCATAGAGCAGGAAGTGAAGGGAAATCTTCGCAATGGGACAGGGATGGTAAAAAATAAAAAGTTTTGCCTATAGTTCTACTTTAAGTAGATGGTGCAGCAGAAACATATAGCACAGTGAGGAAGGTTTGTGGTCCAGGATGATAAAACATTCAAAATTGGAAACCCCCCCCCCCCCCACAGTTGCGGAATGCCACCCACCCGCATACCAGAAGCAGCGCGGCTGCTTTTTGGGGGTGCTAGACTAATTTTCCTAACAGTGTAGCGCAAGCCGGCAGGGACTCTTTTCGTGCTGTCCCCCTGCAAAGTACTGCCCTAGGCCTGGGCCTTGTTGGCCTAGGCCAGGATACAGCTCTGATTCAGGAACCGATTCCTTGATGATAGCCATACTGTGTCACCAATTTTATATTGCTGCTTTTAAACCCCTCTTGTCAACCATTCTGTTATAAGCTTGCACAGAGCGAGATATAAAGAGTGATTGACATCGGACCAGATTTTGGAAAATCTTTCAATTGTAGTGTTGGCATCCGGAACATAGCAAGGTGGAAGATCAAAGAAACCTACATGAGGATTTAGCCCACAAACACGGAAGACAGGAGGGATACCTGTGGAGGTGCTGGCCTAACTGTTTAAAGCAAATTCAAGCCAAGGAAGGATGTTAACCCACTCAACATCATCATTGACCATTGGACACTGTAACATCATCTCTAGTGTCGGATTAGTCCTTTCTGTTTGGTCATTTGTCTCATGATGATACGTTAAACTTGATTCCTAGCTGAGTGCTGAGCACCCTCCAAAACCCGGTGCCCCATGGAGCATGAGGATATGTTTAATAGACAAAGATGCCAGTTCTATAGCTGATAGAAGTTTTGGAAGTGGGACTAAGTGAACCATCTTGCTGAACCTGTCTACTACCACCCATATTGTGGAACATCCATGAGTTGGAGGCATGTCCGTTATAAAGTCCAAGGATAAGTGAGTTCAGCGACACGTAGGTATCAGAAGAGGACAAAGAAGACCAGAGGGAATAGTTACTGCCCTTGCTTCTGGCACAAACTTCCCCAGCCTGGACAAAAGCTAATACATCCTGTCTAATTGATGGCCACCAGGGGTTGCAAGAGATCATTTCAAAAGTCTGTTTAGATCCTTAATGTGCTGTAGGTTTAGATGCATGTACTTGTAACATCTGCAAGCAAAAAGCAAGAGGCTTGAAAAGCATACCTGAGGGAGTGGAGGGAGGTGCCTCAGCCTGAGCAGGTAACATGAACATGGACTGTGTTGATGTGGGGAATTGAGCAATTTTGGCAGAGGGAAAGAAAATTGCAAAATCTATGGCCTGCCTTAATGTTCTTTAACGTGGTAGATAGGATATTGTAAAATCAATTTCGGAGAAGAATAATGACCACCTGACTTGACATTAATTTTGTTTTTTAGCAGAGAAAATGTATTCAAGGTTCGTGTGGTCTGTCAAAACTATGAATGGATAATAAGCCCTTTCCAGCCAAAGTCTCCATGCCTCCAAGGCTAACTGTATTGCTAAAATTTCTCTGCTTTGAATCTTGGCTGAATCCATGGTGAGGCCAGTATCAGAAATCAGGCAGCCCAAAAAGGGTGCTCGTTTGGCATGGAATACACACTTTTTGGGCTTTATAAAAAGTAAGTAAGTCCTCAAGCAGGCCAACACTGAGCAGACATACTCCTGAGTAATTAAAGGTTGGGAAAGTATATCAAAATATTGTCCAGATATACAAGTATACAGAAACCTAATAGATCATGGAAGATGTCATTCATAAAGTTCTGGAAGACAGCTGATGCTTCCTGAGAGCTAAAGGCATGACTAGACATACAAAATGGCCATCCTTGGTGTTAAATGCCATATCTATTAGCCTTCTTCATTGATGCACACCAGATTATAGGCTCCACATAAATCCATTTTGGAGAAAACTTTGGCTCCCTGTATATGTTAGAATAACTCAGTCTTGAAAGGAAGAGGGTACTGATTGACACAAAGCCTCAGTCCCCCATCCTTCTCCATAACGAAGAAACATGCGCCTGCGGGAGCCGAGAGACAGGTGAACCCTTTGCTACATTCTCCTTGATATGCAAGATTCTCTGGCTCAAACAGTGGAAATACTCTTTCTTGAGGAGGTGTAGTGACAGGTAAAAGGTCTGTGATGACCATAACTGCAATGAGGAGATAAAGTGTCATCGACACCTTTATAAATATATATATATATAGAAAGTCTTTATATCAAGGAGGAATCTGTTCCACATGGCAGTCAGCAAATCGGACAGGGTGTTGGAGGCAGTTTTTTTTTTTACTTTCTGTTCGATAAAAGATTTTTAATACAAATAGAGGTAGTTACAGTGAATATTGATACATAATGTAAAAATATTCCAGCACTGGTGTATAGTAACATTGATTAATCAACAAAAAACTCCATAAGGAAAATGTCTAGTGTGTGATACTGTATATGGACATTAATGCATTCCAATAAATCTGAGTTGCATTTAAATTGAACATCTTGCAAAACTAGTAATGATATCACTTGAGGTAACAAATAAAAATGTAGCGAATATGTCATTCAGCACTGAAGTGAAAGTGGAGTCAATGAGATCATGCCTGCCGGTACCAAAATAGTGTGAATGTAAAGTAAAACAAGAGAGAAAAAAAATGATATTGAAAGATAGAGGAGAGAGCTAAGAAGACAAAGGGAAAAGGGGAGAAGGAGGCTATATGAATAGGCCAAGAACCCCCATATATAGTGTGACAGGAAAAGAAAGGCATATTTGCATGTGCAGAATTAGGGTGGATCCAGAGGATGCCATGGGTCAAATATTACATATTATAAACATTGTGGATGCACTTATAAAAGTTCTACTAAGGAAGAAGTTAGTGTTTGTTTTTTTCCAGTTTAAAACTATCAAGCACCAGTCAGTCGGGATGCTTTGGTTCAGTCAAGTGATCCTGCAGCTCGGAATGGGAGCACTCTTCACAGCTCCAAATTCTTTTATGTCACCCATAGGCTTCCATAGCCCAGCTGTTGTTGGTGTTAAAGAGGGGGTTCACCCTTAAAACCACTTTCTCCCATCCCATCCAGCATACTGGCATCAGCGCCAGTATGCTGTTTTTTTTTTTTTTTTTTAATCGATGTACTTACTTCTTAATAGATAATTAAATTTTCGTCCTACCGCGGTGTATGGCGCCGCTATATCGCGTCACGCCTTCCGAAAACAGCCGACTAGCACTCGGCTGTTCTCGGCGCCTGCGCACAGACCCAGGAGCTGACTGCGCAGGCGCCGTATGCAGCCGAATCCTATTTTGGCTTTTTTCGCCTGCGCAGTCAGCTCCTAGGTCTGTGCTCAGGCACCGTATAGCGCCGAGAACAGCTGAGTGCTAGTCGGCTGTTTTCGTAAGGCGTGACGCGATATAGCGGCGCCATACACCGCGGTAGGACAAAAATTAAATTATCTATTAAGAAGTAAATACATCGATAAAAAAAAAAAAGTCAGCATACTGGCGCTGACGCCAGTATGCTGGATGGGATAAGAGAAAGTGGTTTTAAGGGTGAACCTCCACTTTAAGTTCTCTCCCCTGTAGCAGGCGCTCACCGACACAGGGCTTTTTGAGCTGCAGTTCTCTTGAATTTAAAGGGGTTGTAATTTCAGAAGGTTTTTTATTTCATTCTTTGCAGATAAAAGGTCTTCTGTGTACAGCAGACCCCTAATACTTACCTGAGCCCCATCTCTATCCAGCAATGTCCACGAGTCCCTCGGCTGTCTGGGACTTTCCCTCCTGACTGGCTGAGACACAGCAGTGGCGCCATTGGCTGTCAATCAAAGTCAGTTAGCCATTTAGGAGAGAGGGGCATGGCCGAACCACAGCTCCATGTTTAAATGGACACACGGAGCTGCAGTTAGGCTTGGTTGCCCCCATAGCAAGCTGCCTACTGTGGGGGCACTCAGAAGGTAGAAGGGGCCAGGATCACAGAAAAGGGACCCAAGAAGAGGAGGTTCCAGGCTGCTCTGTGCAAATCCACTACAACAGACCAGGTAAGTATAACATGTTTGTTATTTTTATAGAGAAAAAAATGAGACTGTACAATCACTTTAGAAAAAATCAACATAAGCCAAAGCTTTACGTGTCCTGTGGGATTTTAGAAGCACAACAAACTGATTCTAGTTTTTTTTTTTTTCTTTTCTTTGCAATTTCTGTGTTAAAATATATACACAATAAATGTACCATGGGAGCAGCACAACAGAAAGTGGCCATGACGCACATGGAATTTCTTGATTTTTATTATTCAAGAACATTATTCTCAAGTTTTATATTTTGCATAAACACTTGTTAGTTCTTTTATTTATATAGTCAGGTTTTTGTATTTGCCAAAAACATATGCTACAGAAATGTCAGGTGTGTCAGTTGTTCAGCAGCAGAAGGTTAATTGGTGTCTATGTACATATATATTTTCCTTTGTTTCATGTTGATTCAGAGCACAGATAACTAGTGAAGTAGACATGGAGCTGATTCTTAAAGGCTACGGCAGGTGTTGACATGACTATAGCAGGATCTGGCTCTCTGGTCCCCACAGCTGTGATACAGTACGTTGCTCAGCTTGCACAGGACATATTACCGAGATACTCCGTTCCCTACTTAATCCAAATGTGCAGCACTTGAAAGAAATGTGCTAGTCTTTTTCATGATCAAGAGAAGATGCAGAAAGGTAAGGAAGCAATTGGGGAGGAAAAAAAATGAAATGAGAAAAAAAAGGAAATCTTGATTTCCTAGGGGATTTAGTCTCGGTGTGAAAGAGCTGCTTTTAGTTCATATGCAGGGAAAGAGATACAACAGTTGGAAGCAGACTTAACAGACATCAATAACAGATGTATACTAAGATGGAATCCTATATATACTCAATGGATGACATGGCTGTTCAAGGTGAAATCATTATCATTTTAAGGACACTTGATACAGAATGCAAGGAAAGCTCAATTGCTGCTGTCATTATAAGTTATGGTGCATAGTAAAATAACTTTGCATTTACATCACTTTCAAATACATCATCACAAGTGTTGTACGTTGGTGACCTATCTCGGGGGGATGAATGGTATCATTGACTTATGCAGGGCTTGAACCTATTATGACCCTTATCAGATTCAAATGTCACGGGCAGAACTTCCATCTGGCTATGCTTCCAGCTCTAGCCAAGTTTTATAATAAGGATTAATTGGTAGACTTATATTGGCTTTCTGAACTGACCATGATAAATGTATGCTTGGCTTATTATAATGTATGCTCTCAAATAGATGTCTGCGGCTTGCCAATATGAGCAAGTTTTATCTTTTCTTTCACAGTTGGTATGTCTCACCCAAAGAAAAAGAAAAGATAATGTTTTGTCTATTCTATAAAGTCAGCCTGTTAACACAACCTAATTTTCTAAACTTTGGTGTCATTTTTATTTTTATCAAAAATATTGGTTTATAATATTATTTGATATATCTTTAAGTTATATTTATTAATGGTGTAGAACTGTAAATGGATTTCTGTTACACTGTGAAATAAGTTAAAGCTTTGGTTATATTGTCTGTAATCAAATGTCGAGTTTGATAATTTTTTTCTACCACAAGCACTGATTTATGTGAGGTAGAGAATTATGTTTGAAAACTAATATAAGGTTAATGAATCTTCAGTGCCTTTATTCTCAGTTTGATTTTGGTACAATATATAAAACTTTTAGTTTCGTTTTTTACATTTTAGAATGGGGTACCTTGAGATTGTGCATCATTTTAAAGAATTTCTTGACTGAAAAAAGGGTTGAAAAAAATTATCCTAGGTAATGTGGTAATGTATGGGCCAGATTCAGGTAGATTAGAGCATCTTTGCTCTGGAGTAACGCATCTCATTTACGTTACGCTGCAGAAATTTTAGGAGCAAGTGCTGTTATTCATGAAGCACTTGCTCCTAAAGTTGCGGCAGCGTATCGCAAATGAGCCGGCGGAATTCAAATTGGGCGGGGACGGGGAGCGTATTATTTAAAATAAGCGCGATCCCGCGGCGAACGTACTGCGCATGCGTCGAGTGTCAATGCATCCCAGTGCGCATGCTCCAAGTTCTGTCAGTGAACGTCAATGACGTCACGTCCCCATTTATGACTGTTTTACGCAAACGACGCGATTTGTTTTTTTTCTGACGCGATGACGACGGCTATACCTAACATAGGATACTCTACTAGGGGGCTGCTTTATCTATACGCCGCGTATCGCTTCCGGAAACGTCGTAAAGTCACTGCGTCGCGCCCGAAAAAGATCGTGAATTGCCGATTTCCGCTCATTAACATATTTTTTGAGCGTAAATCGGCGGGAACGCCCCCGGCGCCATTTTTAAGTTGAAGTAACGATGCGATGGCGAAATTCAATTACGCCGATCGCATCGGAACTCCAACCCGGCGTTTCTTGTTTTCTGGTTACAGAAAACAAAAACGCCGGCTTAAAGTGACAGTTAGGCTGGCGGATCCATTGATCCGCCAGCCTAACTCTACCTGAATCTGGCCCCATATCTTTATTCTGACAGCAAGAGCCCATTCACACGGGGCGGCACGACTTTGGGGACGACTCGGCAAGGCGACCGGAAGACAACTTCAGAAGCGACTTGCAAAATGACTTCTGTATAGAAGTCAATGCAAGTCGCCCTGAGTCGCCCCCAAAGTTGTACAAGAACCTTTTTATAAATCGGAGCGACTTGCGTCGCTCCTATTAGAACGGTTCTATTGAACAGAGCGGGACGCGACTTGTCAGGCGGCTGTCGCCCCTGACGAGTCGCCCCTGTGTAAATGGGCTCTAAGGCCGTGTACACAGGACCAAATAAATCCGATCAAATCGGTCTGACAGACGGTTTTGATCGGATTTGTCTGATGGGCTATTTTGGTTTGATCGTGTACACACGATCAAACCAAATTCCCCCGCCGGCAGACAGCGCATGTGCGGACAGATATGTCCGCTGGTTAGTGTACTAACCAGCAGACATGTCGGACGGACGGGTTCCCAGCAGACAGATTTTAAAGCATGCTTTAAAATTTGTCTGCTGGAAAAACACGTCTGCTCGTCCGTACACACGATCAAATTTGTCTGCTGAAACGGTCCGTTGGACCGTTTTCAGCAGATAAATTTGATCGTGTGTAAGCGGCCTAAGTGGTTTATTTAAAAAGCAGTGAATGTGATGTTTACTAAACATTCACTGCAGGTATATCTTATGATGCATGTCTTTGAAATTACTGGGCATAGTTCAATTGCAGCCAATGTTTTTTGTGAACGTCACATTTACTAGAGGAAATATTTAGTAAGCAAGAGATTAGGGGTTAGAATGGGTTAGGGGTGTTTTGTTGGACTTTGGCAGAGCATGAAATTAGTTCCCAGTTACATATTTTTTCCTGGGATTCGTGGGACGACAATCACTGTAAAACTGCACAAAGAAAATCATGAGACCATCGCCCAAAAGAAGGAGCTTCTTTTGGGAGATGAGCATCCCACGATTCTATTTGCACGTTTTTACCACGATTGTCGCCCCCATAGGCAGAGATGTGAATGGAGCTTAATGCATTTAGTTGTTCAATATCTGAAATATTAAAAAAAATGTATCTATAATATTAAAGAGCACTCTGCTTAGCACTCTTTCATCTAAAGTGACATACTATTATTATTATACAGAATTTATATAGCAGCAACAGGTTAAGTGCTTTACAATATAAAATGGGAGACAGTACAGTTACACTACAATAAAATACAAGAGGGTTAAGAGGGCCCTGCTCAAAAGCAATCTAACTGTGTGGCAAGTGGTACATACATTGTTACATAGGCAGTTTAAAACAAGACACAATTTTAACCAAGGGAAGAAAAAAAGAAAAAAAAACACACAATCCTATACCCGCAAGTGGATACAGAGGAAGGCAACAAAAAAAAACAGCAAAGCATGATCCAATTTGCTCCAGCAGGGGGAAAAAATCGGATTTTCCCTAGATCAACTTTACCTATAAATGTTAGTACCCAGTTATATTATGTACATTTAGGAAAGAATCCAGGCATTTTTTAAAGCAATCTACTGAACTGGCCAGAACCAGCTCTTGAGGGAGTCCATTCCACATTTTCACAGCTTTTGCTGTAAAGAAACCTTTCCGTATTTGGAGATTAAATCTTTTATTCCTCCAGATTTAAGGAATGCCCCCTTTTCCTCTGTGACAAACGGTTGTAACTGTGGGGTATGAGCTGATGGAAGTGATAAATGATCAGTTGGAGGCATGATAGGCTTCCATGGAGTGATGGGTTTTCAGGGATAGCCTAAAGGCAGACAGAGTGGGATATAGCCAGACAGATTGAGGTAGAGAGTTCCAGAGGATGGAATGGCTCGGAAGAAGTCCTGGAGATGAGCATGGGTGGAGGAGACAAGTGAGCTAGAGAGCAGGAAGTCTAGAAAGGAGCAGAGAGGACGATTTGGGTGATATTTGGAGACAAGATTGGTGATGTAGCTCAGGGAGGAGTTGTGAATGGCTTTGTATGTTGTTAATATTTTGAATTTAATTTGCTGGGTGATCGGAAACTAGTGTAAGGATTGGCAGAGAGGGGTGATGGACACTGTGCAATTTCAGACAAAAACAAGATAACATTTTATTGAAAACCCAATTTATAGGGTTCCTTTTCCTCTATTGTACTGTATATACAATATGGATGCTTAGGAAATTAAAACTGTGTGGCCCCTCTTCCTCAGCATGTTGCAGATGAGTAGGTCTGGAGAAGTAAGCTCAAAAGCTTAGGGCCTATGCGGTTTGAGTGAGCTGAACTTGTGGTCATCATGTTGTAATTGAACGGACACAAACTTTTCAGCATTTCAGGTTCTGAACAGAATTCTTGCAAACACTAATGCAGATCCTCACCATGCCCAGTGTGTGTTTTCATGAATCCCCATCCCAGACTTTATCACTTCTGTGCACCACAGAATTATATACCCTATATACTCGAGTATATATAAGTGTTTCAGCAAATTTTTTTGTGCTGAAAATGCCCCCCTCAGCTTATACTCAAGTCACCTTTTTGTGCCTGATCTCCCAGACTTTGGGGACCTGGTACTGGCCGGCCATAGGTCCCCTGGCACACATGTAGCCCCACTCTTCCTCTACACGTGTGCAAAGTTTGTTGTCCGGGGACCTATGGCTGGGGAGAACTTCCATAGACTCCCATGTTAAACAGTTAAACAGTAATTTCTCCGTTGACTTTGGGGACCCGGTACTGACCAGTCATAGGTCCCCTGGATCCGGAACTTGGCACACATGTTGCCCCATTTCTCCTCTACAAGTGTGCAAAGTTTGTTGTTTGGCGTCCTACGGCTGGGGAGCACCGATTTTTTTCAAAGCCCCGCACCCCTTTCATAGACTCCGATGTTAAACATCAGTCTAGTCATGGGCACGGTGAGGCATGGGCACGGTGAGGCATGGACACAGTGAGGCACAGTAAGGCATGCAGATGGACACCCTAAGCTTATACTCGAGTCAATACGTTTTTACCATTTTTTTGTGGTAAAATTAGATGCCTCGGCTTATATTCAGGTCGGCTTATACTCCAGTATATATGGTAGTTATATTCTTAAATCATTTTAGATCATCTTTTTTTGTGGCATGTCTTTTTTTAAAAGAAAATTTCACGTTCACCAGTATTTGGCTCAATCCCAGGAGAAAGTATTTAATTGTGTCTCAGACACATCCCATCTCAAAACAGATGAATTACGAGGTTGCAGGAAAACAGTTGCTGCTGGATGGAGCTGCCAGGACCACTCATTAAAGTGCGGATGTAGCTGAAAGAACACGGTTCTCAGTGTCATAATTGGCTCAAACAGTTCTGTGTCTTCTTTGAAAGAGTCTTTGTGTATTATTTTCACACAAAGCCATAGAAGTGGCCCGCGTTTCTCATCTTTAATACAATTAATTTGAGAACATTCATCACATGGACCAGGTTAAATAAAAAAAATCATGCAGGGCAGTAGCTCTGGAAATATAATAAGAAAGTAGCATGAATTGCTTATAGCAAGTCCATTTCCTTGCAGTTGACAGCTTAACTTGTTGCTGCTCATGTAACACACATATGTGCTTCGGCAAAAGGGTGGGTTCAATATGCCACACATATGCGTTGCTGGGCAGCTGATGTTCAGAGCTCACTCACTGCTTTCTCCCAGGACAAAAACCGAACTGCAAAAAACAGCTGTTAATATGGACTAACTAGCCAGCGGAACTGACTCGGGAGAAATGGGGGGCATTCTGTTTCTTTTTCTTTTTCTGTTACGGGAACGGGAGGGTAAGGGATAAGGGGAAGGTCGATGGGAATGTTTTTGAATTGGATTTATATGGACGTATTGGATATTGATGAAAGCATTTAAAAGCAATAAAAAGATAAAGTATTAAAAAAAGTGCAAACATTTTGATACATTTTTGCATGGAATAGGGAAGGCTTAGACCATCTGTCATTTTTTTGGTATTATCTGTGCCCCTGCTGGGAGATCTACCCTTTTAGCCCTGGTGTCGGTTACCACTGTAACTGAGACTGAAGGTGAGAAAAAATCCCCAAATTTTAGAGTCGTCGTCGGAAAAAGTGGTGTGGTTAAATTATTAAATTGGGACAAATGTTTTGGTGATGGCCTGCATAAGGTGAGAATCCCCCCCACTTTGGGAAAATTACCTCTCATTTCCTGTTGTATCACCAACACAGGATAGGAAGGGACATCTCTCCAGGATACAGATAGCAAAAAGAGAGAGAGAGAGGAGAGAGAGAAAGGGGGTGGTTCTAACCCTTCCATACTATAAAACAAAAAAGCTGATTGGGTTAATATATACTCTAAAGCAGTGTTTCTACAACCAGGTTTCTTGGACCTCCATAAGTTCATAAAGATTTTTTGAGCAATGAGCAATTTCTGTCTCTCAATAGTAACTATAATGATTATTACCGAAAATGATTTTCTGTTATATGGGGGGGAGATAAGTGCTGAGACCTGACAAATACTGCTTTCCATTGTTGGCTTTGAAGATGAATTGCTCCACAGTGGATGTAACTACAGGATGGGCTTATTTTAAAGTCTTATACATAACCTTACTTATACATGCTTATATTGCTTTTGATTGATTGAAAGGGCAGCAAAAGGCGATTAAATAGTGGGGTTTGTTTACTAAAATTGTAAGTGTAAAATCTGGTGCATCTGTGCATGACAGCCAATCCGCTTGTAACGTCAGCCTTTTCAACTAAGTTTTGACAAAAAAAAAAAATGGAACCTGATTGGTTTCCATGCAAAGTTGCACCACATTTTGCTGTCTTTGGTCTTAGTAAATAAGCCCACAGTATTTCATTTGCTGTTTTTCGCAAACTGCGCTGGGGTTGAGATTTATGGTAAAATAATACAAATACGGTAAAACCTTGGTTTGAGAGTAACTTAGTTTGAGAGCGTTTTGCAAGACAAGCAAAATTTTTAAATAAATGTTGACTTGATATACAAGCGATGTCTTGATATACAAGTAGCGTCATTTCACTGAGTATAGAATAGAAGAGAGTTGCCTCTCAGGCGGCATACGCAGAATCCAGCAAGAAACTCGATGGGAGACGTATTCTGCCAAGAAAACCGGTCGTGTGTACACTTTCCACCGAGAAACCCGTCGGGAAACTCGTCGAGCCAAAAAGAGAGCATGTTCTCTATTTCCTCATTGGGCAATGGGAAAATTTGTCTCGACAAGTTTTTTTAATGCCGAACTAGGAACTCGACGGGGAAAACAATGTGTTTCGCCCGACGAGTTTCTCGATCGTGTGTACGCCGCCTCAGTGTAGCAATATGGTTACATTTATGAAGGTACAACATTTAGCAACATATTGCTACACTTGGAGGCGCCTCTCTACACTTTTATACTCTGTAGATCCTGCTGGATTTTGCTTCTAATCCCTTGTGGAGGCTTCTATTTGTGGATGGACATTTTATGGTTACACAACCTATCACATTGCTATAATATTTTTATCTGGACTATAAACTAAAGGACCTATGTGGAACAAATCATTTGAGTTTCCATGATTTCTTATGGGAAAAATTGCTGTGATATACAAGTACTTTGGATTACAAGCATGCATGATGGACTTTAAAGGCACATAAATATATAAAATGAATTGTATTTATCTGCATGATTAATTGTATACAATATGACAATTGCATATAAGCTTTGTTCTATTTAAAATTATATGAGTTTCCTATGGGTCATGTTCACATCTGTACATTTTCAACCGGTGTGCCTTTTGGAAAGGGTCAGGGACTTTTTTGCCTGCAGCAGGTTGCGTTTTTAGTTCCTTAGGCATCAATGGAAGGAAATGTAGCAGAAATGCATGAAAAACGTAGTGCTTGCATTTTATGCATTTTTGCTGGCTTCTCCTATATGACAAGCGATACCACTTAAGCACAAGTGCATTAAAAACGTCTGTCAAAAAATATGCAAAATGCACTGGAAAAAATGTATCAACTGCAACTTGCATAAGTGTGAACCTAACCTTATAGAACAGTGGGGGCTAAAATATTTATTCTTGACTGTATTGTCTTTACACAACGTATTAATTACCCTAATGTACCCTAATGCACTGTATACTATTGATGTAATAATATATCAGTTGTTTCCTAAGACATGAAAATTATTTAAAGGAGATTTTGGGGTAGAAAAAAAAAAAGAAAAACATACATACTCATCTCCATGCTGCAGCAGGTGTGATACTGTAGGTGCTCTAAGCTCGAGAATTGAGTGATCACATGACTGCTGATCATTCAATTCTTGGTCATCTTTGAGTATAGAGCCAGTGACTGTCAGTAACTGCTTTCTGCTCAGCCCGTCAGCACTCACTTAAGCTCCTGGCAGCAAAGGAGGTGGGCGCAGCTGGCTTTGGATCTCAGCTATGCCCTACAAGCCAGAGACGGCTTTCAGTCAAGTAGCTAGGTGAATAAAATGGTCGGTATCTTTCTAGAGCAGCCATTCTCAACCATGGTTCCGTGGAACCCTAGGGTTCCTCCAGAGGTGGCTAGGGGTTCCTTGAGCTGTGGCTGATTTACCTCCTGTTTGATGGTGCCTACATAGTTCTGAGCCAATTCCACTTGGAGGAGCCAGTGGTATTACACCAATGATCTTCATAGTTCTCTGTAAGGGGGCATTCTTACCACTACTGTAAAAAAGGGCATTCTTCTTACTGACCACCAAAGTACGGGGCATTGTTCCCACTAACCCCCAATGAATGGGTTTTATCAGGGGTTCCCTGAGACCTGGAAATTATTTTTAGGGTTCCCCAGCGGTAAAAAGGTGGAGAAAGGCTGTTCTAGAGCATGAGTGAAGTCATCAGACAGCGGGCTTTAGCTCATGGGACCCAGAAGAGAGGTATAACCAAAAAAAACCTGGTCATGCTTCTCTTTTAAAGAGTTTCCATGTGTTACAGAGGTCGAGAAAGGCTGCTTTAAGATATGTATCAACTTTTCAATAATAAACAGAAAAGATAATTGTAACTGCAACTGACAGGAGTTGTCTTTTTTTATTATCTTCTTCGTATCTTTTATGTTCGGGTTATGTTGCATAGCAATACTTTGTTTACGTTTTATTATGTTACTTTAGCTTTTGGCAATATCATGTGTAAAAATGCGGTTTATCAACCCCTGACAGCATGCATTAGTCAGATGGCTTATGTCATTTCTAAATGCTGAAAGGAAAACTTGAATGATGGACAATCAAACATTTTGACTTACAGGCTGCTCAGAGGAATCATCCTTTCATTTTCTTCATTATTATTTTATTAAAATAAGACAAGAATTCTGTTGGGAGTGGTAAACGGATGTGTATTCACTTCTAATGATATGTGACATGGGGTAAAAACTATTCAAGGCCTGAAGCATCATTTAATATAGCAGGAAATCTATTTTATGTATATACTCGTACCTCCCAACATTTTGAGATGTGAATGAGTGACACCTACTAACAACCGTATGTAGGTATAGTTCACGCCCCCTGCCACACCCCCTTAAAGGAGAATTAAACACAAAAAGCTTATTTTTTTTTTTACTACTACTTTAGATTTATATTGGCTTTTAAAATGTTCAAATGTGGCAATTTAGAAATTGGATGAAAGGTTTAGCACTGGGAAACACTTTTTGATAGATAAAAAGTGCATTTTATATGCAATCGTATGGATCAGACAAAAATGAGGGACAAATGAAGGAGAAAGAGGGACATTGCTCCAAATTAGGGACAGCCCCTCCAAATCAGGGACAGTTGGGAGCTATGATATACTGTATATAAGGATCTTCTGGCCAGACCATGATTTCCTCCTCCTCTTATCCAGTGATGGGGTGTCCTTGCCTCTACACTAAACAGCAGAAATTACATGTAAGCCCTGTTCTGTATAGTAGCATTATGACCCCAGGTCAGCATTATGCTGAAATCACAGGGGTGAATGACAGCATGGGTTTGTAGCAACAGGTCTGAATGAGGCTGGCCAACATCTACTGGCCAAAAATGTATTCTGTGTCAAAAGTGTTGTAACCAAAGCCATTTTCTTAAAACTGGAGTTCTAGTTTAAAAAAATAATTAGGAGCCAGTTAGTCCTATGTAGAAAGTGTCAGGAATTGTTTGTTTCTAGTCACCAAGAATTTGATTTGATAGGTGTGCTGCCTTCTGGTATTCCTGTTTCAAAAAAAGGTTTGAGTCAGTGACCCAATCTAGGTAGTAAAAGATATACAAAAAAAATATAATTATTACGGCCAAAAACCAGTTTCATGAACTAGTGTTTTTTTACTTACCATATTTGCCGGCGTATAAGACGAACCCCTAATTTTACAGTTTTTTTTAAAGATTTTTTGCCTGTATTTACCGTATAAGATGACCCCTATTCTGATGCTTCATATTTCTTTCTTCTAGAGCCATATTCTTCTTCATTCTTGCTGGAGCTGAAGCCAATCACGGCGAGCAATGTATTCTACTAATGAATACAAAGCCTGCTTGGATTGGCAAAGGCTGTAACATCATCAGCCCACGCCTTTCTGACTCTCAAAGCTATACCGAGCAGGCTACTGTATGTAGGCACTGGGATTGGCCGAGGTTGTTACCACAATCCGAGCAGGCTCTGTATTCATTTGAATACATCGCTCACCGGGATTGGCTAATCGGTATATACTGTATGTAGCCGAAGCTACATACAGTATTACTGCACATTCAGCAGGCATCCGAGCAGCTGACCCGCAGTATAAGACGACCCCTGATTTTTGGCCAGTTTTTTTAAGTGTAAAAGGTAGTCTTATACGCCAGCAAATACAGTACTTTTTTTAACGTTACCACTTTCTCATTTAGCCATACCTTATTCTGTGGACCCATACTGTGCTGGCTTTATACTTATACAGTGTAAAACATTCACAGTGAAGAGAGCAGATTATATTGCTCATTTGGAGCACTTTAACAAGACTGAATATATGCAATATACCAAGACCAGTAAAGGAGGTTGGTTTATTTATATAATATACAATAGTGCAGCGCTGGAAAACTAGAAACGTATATGAAAAGTTAATGGAAAAAAAGAAAACAAAGGCTCCCAAGAGTACATCCCATGTGCATCTAGATAGTTTCTAATGGGTGAATTCATGCAAAACCTCCACCACAGATATTGCTAGCAGTTCACCTCAACTTGTGGACCCCTGAATTAACAGGTAGGTCAGTAGCGCATTTCCATACAGGGTAATAATTAATGCAATATCGCCTGGTGTTTTCCATTGTTAATGAAAGGTCCGATGTGGTGGAATCAATCATAATGCAAAACAAGCTGGGATGGATACTTACTTTCATTGCTCTGTATGAAAATGCGCTACTGACCTATCTATTAATTCAGGGGTGCACACATTGAGGTGAGCTGCTAGCAATATCTGTGGTGGAGATTTTGCATGGATTCACCCACCAGAGACTATCTAGATGCACACTCTTTGGGGTCCTGCTGTGTGTTTTGCTTCCCATAAACTCTTTGAATATGTGTTTCTAGTTTTCCAAAATTGGACTATTGTATATTATTGTATATTTTTGGTCCAATCACTGAAGGCACACCATATTAGATAGGCACCACATCCCAGACATTTTGAAAAATGGAAAAAAGGAGGGGGGAAAGAAATGGGATTTTCTAAACGGTGCAATTGGCAAAAAGTAATAATTGTTAGCAAGAGAAAGAAAATATTGTACAGACCAGAAAAGTACAAAAGTAGAAAATATAATTTATTCAGTATACAATAAAGAAATAATTATTCACAGAAAACACAAAAATTCTATGAATATTAAAACAGACAAATGATCGGTCAGAGATAAGTAGAATCAGGTTTCAGCCTACAGTTGATTGTTGTGTCCCGACAGTTTCGCTTATAATAAGCTTTCTCAAGGGTAGATGGTAACAATCACGGCTTTTAAATTGATTAGACTACAAAATGTAGAAAAACATCATTGTTAATTTTATACATACATGAAATGTAGGTACAAAATATGCATATACACATTAAATATGATATTACTGGGCTGCAGAGGCACAAACAATTAAGCTCACCCTTTGACCACAGGATATCTCGGGCCATCTCATATCTTGCCACCAGGGGGAGCAAAACCACCCAACCTAAAATACACAGGTTGACATAGACCACAAACGACACCTTGATGTAGATAGACAGGAGATCTAGTACTTGAAAAATAAAAAATGGAATAAATGAAAATTGGATATGATCATTGGAAGGGGAAAAAATTATGTTTAAAGTTGAATCAGGAAAAGACAACTTCACTTACATGGAGCGAGTGATATGCTTGAAAATGGAGGTGGTTACTAGAGGAACACTGGACATGGACTGCAGGTGTGCAAAAGATAGCACAAGTAACTCTAAACATAATGAGAACCAAAAGATAGAAATAAAATCAAAAAGTGAAAAGTGAAAAGTGAAAACGGGTAACGAAGAGGGACTTACAGGAATTTGCATAAGTACTGGAAAGTATTTTATTGCAATACATATTATGGAGAGGACAAAGAGTCTCAGATCCATAGACTTATAGAGCAGCATCAAACATGGATGTATGTATTGTATTGTATATTATGTTTATCTGCTTGAATTTGGTATATTTGCCTTGAGTGTTCAGCTGCTTTTTCATTAGGAATTGTTTTGCACTGATTGTTTTTTATTACATGGTTTAATTATTTGTCAATGTACTGTCTAATGTTAGCAAGTGCAGGGTTTTGTAAACAGACCTATAGACCTATACCTTAGCACACAAGCCTTTCTCCATGAAAGATGCTTACTTATATTGTAAAGCCCTGTACACACGATCGGTCCATCCAATGAGAATGGTCCGACGGACCGTTTTCATCGGTTCACTAATGAAGCTGACTGATGGACTGATGTGCCTACACACCATCGGTTCATGAACCGATCGTGTCAGAACGTGGTGATGTAAAACACAATGACGTGATGAAAAAAACGAAGTTGAATGCTTCCAAGCATGCGTTGACTTGATTCTGAGCATGCGTGGATTTTTAACCGATGCCCGTGCGTACTAACAATCGGTTTTGACCTATCGGTTAGCCGTCTATCGGTTCGATTTTAAAGCAAGCCATCTGTTTTTGGACCGAAGGATAATGGACCGTTGGGGCCTACACACGATCGGTTTGGACCGATGAAAATGAACTTCAGTACATTTTCATCGGCTTTATGAGTCCCACATTTGGGGCCCATTCAAGGCCAATTTATCAAGGCAGCATGGTTACTGGTCCCCTAATGGTTCAGAAACTTTCTTTTCTTTTCTTCTTTCTGTGTTCCCTGTGACCAAATACATAAATATCTCTTATGACGCTAGAATGGTGTGTTGGTCTACGTTTAGATGATTTATGATGGCATCCTTCAAATCATTTCATCTCCCTTGTTACTAAAGTGTCTGTATAGACTGTTTAGTGTGTCACTAAAGTATTAACACAGACATACACAGTGCCTTGACATAGTAGTCATACCCTTTGAAATTTTACACATTTTGTCATGTTATGTAAATGTATTTTATTAAGATTTCATGTGATAGACCAACACAAAGTGGCACATAATTGGGAAGTGGAAGGAAAATGACAAATGTTTTAATTTTTTTTTTTTTAAATAAATATGTGAAATGTGTGGCGTGCATTTGTATTCAGCCCCCTTTACTTTTATACCCCGAACTAAAATCTAGTCAAACCAATAGCCTTCAGAAGTCACCTACTGTAGTTAGTAAATAGAATCCACCTGTGTGCAATTTAATCTCAGCATAAATACAGCTGTTCTGTGAAGCTCTTAAGCGGTCCATACACGGTCGAATTTCGAACAAATTTTATTTTCAAAATCAGAAAGTTTTTTTTTGTGATCTGATGATGCCACCATTGATTTTCGAAATTCGGCCGACCAAACCTTCATGTTGCCAGGAATATTCGTTTCTCTCCGGGAATATTCTTTCTTGTACATACGCATTTTTTTTCTATTACATTTCTCGCACGATTCTCCCATCATTGATCAGAAATTCGTTAGTTTTTCAAAAGAATTTCCAACATGTCGGATTTCTCAAATTTGTTTGCTGCACAAAAATCGGCTGTTGCTGCAGCCCACTAACGGTGCGAAATTCGTACGACAATTCTTTGATACGATTTTCGAAATTCAAACCGTGTATGGCTGCCTTTAGAGGTTTTTTAGAGAACCTTACTGAACAAACCGCATCATGAAAGCCAAGGAACAAACCAGACAGGCCAGGGATAAAGTTGTGGAGCATTTTAAAGCAGGGTTAGGTTATAAAAAATATTCCAAGCTTTGAACAACTCACAGAGCACTGTTCAATCCATCATCCAAAAATGGAAAGGGTATGGCACAACTGCAAACCTACCAAGACATGGCTGTCCACCTAAACTGACAGGCTGGGCAAAGAGATCATTAATCAGAGAAGCAGCCAAGAGGCCCATGATCTTTTCTGCAGAGATCCACAGCTCAGGTGGGAGAAACTGTCCACAGGACAACTATTAGTATTAGTATTACCATTTACTCCACAAATCTGGTCTTTCTGTAAGAGTGGCAAAAAAGAAAGCCATAAGAAGTCTCATTTGCAATTTGCAAGAATTGACTAAGGGGTGCTAAATACAAATGCATGCCAAGCTTTGGAAATATTTATTGGTAAAAAATTTAAAAAAACATTTATCCTTTTCCTTCCATTTCACACTTTGTTGTTGGTCTATCACATAAAATTCCAATAAAATACAGTTACATTTAGCTTTGTAACATTATAACATGACAAAATTTGGAAAATTTTGAGTGCCATGAATACTTTTTCAAGGTGCTGTGTGTGTATGTATGTGTGAGTGTGTGTGTATATATATATATATATATATATATATATATATCTCCTAAAAAGAGAGAGCAGCACTCACGGGTCTTGAGAGGTGAACGCACAGCGAAGATTTTATTTTTATGTTTCGACAAAGGAACAAACTCGTCTTCCTCAGGAAGAGCTTGTGCCTCGTCAAAATAAAATCTTCACTGTGCATTCACCTCTCAAGACCTGTGAGTGCCGCTCTCGCTTTTGGATTATATGCACTACAGTCTTTGCTGCATACCCAGACCCATTTGTATCTCTGGTATTATCTAGTATGTGTGCAGCAGCAACCACTGGCATATGAATTAATATATTTATGTATATATATATATATATATATATATATATAGATCTATGTTATAAATCTTTTTTTTTGTATGTATACATTTTACATATGTTGTGAAGCACTCCAGTTAACTAAAGTCTAAAATGCAAAAAGAAATCTGGTTGAGACACCAGAAAGTGCAGCATGCAGACCTGTCTAACACACCTTAAGACCATACATGCGCATTCGTATTTTAATGAATGTGTTGCAAAATGCATGACAAATCATCTGGTGTAAACAAGTCCTAAATAAAAACTGCTGTGACTGGCAGCCACTCGTGTATTGAGTGGAATTGTGCCTGTGTAAAAAGTGTATCGGACATTTTGAATTATGTTCTTTAATAAACTTTTATCGAAAAACATTTTCTAAGTGCATGAGACCATAAAATATTAAGGTATTTTCATTGTTCATTATTACTTTAGGAAATGGTTTAACGTTGGCCTATTATGTATTATACATTTCATTTTAGATGTAATTTAGTTTGAGAGCATCAGTGACTAAGCTTCACTTGTTTTCTGTGAACACTTGAATGAACTGTCCTACTTAGTTACATTATAAGACAGGTCAAAAGTTTGAACCCATTTACATGGTAAAAATTAAAGAACACGATGGCAAAATTAAGTTTTTCAATGGAAATTTAGGGCTCGTTCAGACCAGCAAGCTTCACTGATCTTGGTACATCAAACTGTGCCTTTTTTTTCACAGAAATTTATTTTAATCTCACGAGTGACATTTCAATACAGTTATATTCACTGTAGCAACACTGCAATGTGGTGCTTCATGTGGCAACCTGCTGCAGGTCTTTTTTTCAGCGTGTACCACAGCAACATTGGTGTGTAAAGTGACACCATAGCAAACAAAGAATTTAGTTTTTGTCTGTGCATTGGCGCTGATCAGTAATGCACATGGAGTGAACAAGCCCTAATTCTCTAGTTTTATAACTATGAATAAAATGTCCTGTGAGGAAACATAAGTACCATACATAGTCGAGTAAAAGCTGACCCAAATATAAGCCAAGGCACCCAATTTTACCACAAAAAACTGAGAAAACTTATTGACTCAAGTATAAGCCTAGGGTGTCCACCTGCATGCCTCACTTTGCCTCACTGTGTCCATTTGCATGCCTCACTGTGTCCATGCCTCACTGTGTCCATGACTAGACTTGCGTTTAACATGGGAGTATATAGAAGGGGTGCCTGGCTTTGAAAAAACGGTGCTCCCCGGTAGTAGGTCCCCCAGACAGCAAACGTTGCACACTAGAGAAGAACTGGGGCTACATGTGTGCCAGGTTTCGGGTCCAGCTGAAAAACTTGGCTTATACTCGAGTATATATGGTATGGTAAATCATGGTAAAGTGAGATGATTTGTAGTCATTTAAATGCAAGCCTACAATATATATTTAATATTTTTTTTTTTTTATTTGACATTGCTCCACTTTCTGCGATATGCTTTATTCACTTCATTTATTTGGAACCTGTTGTAGGATTTCATACACTATATTGTCAAAAGTTTGTGAATACTTGAACTTTAAATCTTACTTGTATGGCCAAAAGCACATGGACTCCCCTCCAAATGTATTTAAAGCGGTTGTAAACCCGCATTAAAATTTATTTATTTTTTTCTCCTGCAAGGCAAAAGTCATAATGAGCTAATATGCACCGCATATTAGCTCATTATGAAATACTTACCTCGGAACGAGGTGTGTAGAACTTACCTGGTCCACGCCGAGCGAGATATCATCTTGACTCGGCGTGTCTTCCGGGTATCGCTGTTCCAGCGCTGTGATTGGCTAGAGCGGCGATGACGTCACTCCCGCGCATGCGCGCAGAAGATTTAAATCCGACCAGCGTCTGCCGATGGCCGGTTCTTTCGCCGTGGAGTCCCCCTGCGCATGCGCTGCCGCATTGCAAGGGGAATATCTCCTAGATATTCTCCTTACCTACAGGTAAGCCTTATTATAGGCTTACCTGTAGGTAAAAGTCAAAAAAGTGGGTTTACAACCACTTTAACTTAGATGTACCTAGTGGAGAATACTGTAAATTCTAGAGCATAGTAAGACATTTTATGACCTGTGCTCAAATCCAGGTCCACAAAGAATTTTTGGGGTTTAAAAATGTAAGTGGCCTGTGTTCCGTCAGATTTCGTAACTGAAGTGACGTTCCGTCACGGCCGTCTTGGTACACCCCGCACTCAGCAACTAAGCCTACAATCTGAAGTCGCCAAGAGGACATCTTTTTGACACCCACCAAAATCTTGCATTTCACCACTAAACTGAGAATATATACTGAAATACAGTATTTAGAAATCTGTGATACTGTTTTGATGTTGAATTTTAAAAGCAGCGTCAAACCTGCTGATCTCACACGTTTGCTAATCTGACAGAAGAACGCTGCTTTTAAAATTCAAAATTAAAACGGTGTCACAGACTTCTAAATATTGTATTTCACTATATAAGCTCAGTTTAATGGTAAAAATAATTGTGAAATGCAAGATTTCGGTGGGTGTATAAAGATGTCCACTTGGCGACTTCAGACTGTAGGCCTACTGCAGCTGAGTGCGGGGTGTACCAAGATGTCCGTGACGGAACGTCACTTACGTTACAAGTTTTGATAGGTCACCTAATCTGATGGAACACCTACACAGAGCCTCGACCCTCCGCCCTCTTGAACACCTTTGGGATAAATTGTATAGCTGATTATGTGTCAGGTCTTCTTGTTAAAAATAGTACCTCAACTCGCAATGCTCTACTGGCTGAATAAGCAAAGGCATCCCATAGGCATGCTTCATAATCGTGTGGAAGGATAGCGGTTGTTATAGTTACAATGGTGGGCAACAACATATTAATGCCCATAATTTTGGAATGGGATGTGCAAAGAAAAAAAAAAACAGTATGTTTGTTTGCACATAATTGGATGATGGAAGTCAGCAGAGCTTCACCTCATTCACCAAGCTAAGGGAAAATTCTCATGCAAAGATATTTGTATTTGGTATGAACATGGATCTTCTCATGAGATAATGTGCCCGTAACAACATTTTTGCAAAGAGCAAAATGACACTTTCCTAAGTTGAATAAGTCATTATATGTTATGACACTACCCAGAATAATTAATGTCTTTATGTATTTATAGCAGCATCAAGCTTACTCTGAGATATTTTATCACTGACAACGCGAGATTGAAATGGCTTTGCTATATGTCTCCAATCTACTGTATGTATTATAGATTAATTAGTTACTGCCTTGCTGTACAGCCTGGAGCATCTTAATCTATTAGAGAAGGACACTGCTTGTGTAAGTTTTTATGGCATTTGAATTAAAGGCAAACTGAAGAATTTTTTTCCAAGTTTGTAGGGAAGCGCACTTTACAGCAGTGACTGTGTCTATGGCCTTTTAGATTAATGCTACATACACACGGAGGGTTTGGCACCTTTGTTTGAAATCCTAGGTTTTCAGTCACCTAGAAGACACAGAAGCAGCAATCGAGCCTCTGTGTACCAGGCATCTGTCCCTGAATGCTTGCGGTTCAGTGCTGACCGGTACAGCGCCCAGCTGCTGTGTATTTCACTCTTTCATAGATTTTAACAGGTTGCTGGCAGTGAGGTTGGACACTGCACCGATGCTTCCTGGGTGCATGCAGCATGGAGGTATGTTTGTTTGTTTTATTGACAACTCTAAACTTCTTCTTTAAATTGCAAGCCTCCAAACAATTTTATTGGGCATATTGAAGGAAAATGTGTAAGGCCTGGTACACACAATAGGATAGCCAGAGGACAACGGTCTGATGGTCTGTTTTCATCGGTCAAAACCGATCGTGTGTGGACCCAATAGGTTATTTAACCTTAGGTTAAAAAAAAAAGCCAACTTGCTTTAAAATTAACCTATGGACTCCCAACAGATAGGTCAAAACCGATCGTTAGTAGGCACGACCATCGGTTAAAAATCCACGCATGCTCAGAATCAAGTCAACGCATGCTTGGAACCATTGAACTTAATTTTTTTTCAGCACGTTGTTGTGTTTTACGTCACCGCGTTCTATGACAATGGTCCTTCAGACCGTTCTCATCGGATGGACTGATCATGTGTACGAGGCTTTAGGCAATCAATGCCATTTTTTTTTTAACTGCCATTTAGAGCTGAAACGATTAATCGATACTATCGATAATATTCGATAATGAAAATCGTTGTCAACGATTTTCATTATCGATTAATCGGTCCGCCCTTCCGCCCATTCAAAGCCGCGGCCTCAATTACCGTTTGCCGCGGGCCCGCCGCGATCGAGCAGCGGGGGAGGTGGGCGGAGCACGGAGGCACAGGATCCTGTGTCTCCGTGCGCCCCCACCACCTCCGCCGCGCGATCGCCGCGGGTCCGCGGCAAACGGTAATTGAGGCCGCGGCTTTGCGGCCTTGTGAAGTCCCAAGCTCTTCCTTCTGTGAGCTTGCGCCATCTGGTGGTGGCCGTTTGACATTACAAGTTAAATTACATTACAATTGCTGTTTTTCACTGCCATCTCCTTCCCTATAATTAGAACCCCCAAACATTATATATATTTTTTATTCTAACACCCTAGAGAATAAAATGGCGATCGTTGCAATACTTTGTGTCACGCCGTATTTGCGCAACGGTCTTACAAGCGCACTTTTTTTGGATAATTAAAAAATAAAAGAGTAAAGTTATCCCAATTTTTTTTTAGATTGTGAAAGATAATGTTACGCTGAGTAAATTGATACCCAACATGTCACGCTTCAAAATTGCGCCCGCTCGTGGAATGGCGTCAAGTTTTTACCCTTTAAAATGTCCATAGGCGACGTTTAAAAAAAATACAAGTTGCATGTTTTGAGTTAGAGGAGGTCTAGAGCTAGAATTATTGCTCTCGCTCCAACAATCGCGGTGATACCTCACTTGTGGTTTGAATACCGTTTACATATGCGGGCGCTACTCGCGTATGTGTTCGCTTCTGCACGCGAGCTCGTCGGGACGGGGCGCATTTTCTGGCTCCTAACTTTTTTAGCTGGCTCCTAGATTCCAAGCAAATTTGTCAAGCCCTGCCGGGAGGAATAGTGCCCCAGCATTGGTGTCCCCGGGAGGAATAGTGCCCCAGCATTGGTGTCCCCGGGAGGAATAGTGCCCCAGCATTGGTGTCCCCGGGAGGAATAGTGCCCCAGCATTGGTGTCCCCGGGGGGAATAGTGCCCCAGCATTGGTGTCCCCGGGGGGAATAGTGCCCCAGCATTGGTGTCCCCGGGAGGAATAGTGCCCCAGCATTGGTGTTCCCGGGAGGAATAGTGCCCCTGCATTGGTGTTCACGGGAGGAATAGTGCCCCAGCATTGGTGTTCCCGGGAGGAATAGTACTACTGCAAAGTTGTGTAATGTTAATGTTAAACGTTTTTTAATCTGCCGTTTGAGTGTAACATGTTTTTTCATTATTACTGTTAAAAAAACGAAAAAATTACACATTACGTTTTTTTTAATTATTTCATCCGATTAATCGATTAATCGAAAAAATAATCGGCCGATTAATCGATTATGAAAATAATCGTTAGTTGCAGCTCTACTGCCATTTGCCCCATTGTCATGTTAATCCAAAGGTTTCAGTAATTGGAGCCAGTGACCAGGAACATTTTTCTGATTGGGTCAACTATAATTTTCAGATAGAATGCAGTCCACTTTTATTTGCAAAGCGGGTAAGAGATAAAAACTAAAGTCTGTTAGGTGCCAATTATTACCATAAACCTTGTATCCAAGGCCAGTTCACACCAGACACAGTTCCGTTCAGTTTAGTGCGCTTTTTTTTTTTTGCACAAAATGCATGCACAGTGTTTTCCATGTATTCCAATGGCTCTAGTTCACACAATGCAATCAGTTTCTGCATCGGAAACTGACTGCATGGTGTGAGCTAGAGCCATTGGAATATATGCCATTAGTACAGAAAAAAAGTTCACGGAACTGCATCTGGTGTGAACTGTGCCTAAGGCAGTGGTTCTCAACCAACAGGCCAGGTCTGCACGATAATTGAATTACATCACAGATGATATAATTTGCTGCTCAGTGATTGCAGTATTCTAGTCTGCATCTCCCCAAGATAAAACTTAAAATCTGGCCTTTTAGTGGGTCCTGAAGACAGGAGTTGAGAACCACTGCCCTAATGACATGTTTGTTCCAGTGCGTTCTAGTTTATTCCAGTGTGTTTTTGATGCTTTTTTACAGAGTTCCAGTACAGCAAAAATGCAGCATGTTCTAATTTTTTTTTATGAAAATGCAAGCACTGGTGTGAACTATGCCATTAAAACCCATACTTTCTATGAATTTTTGATGCAGAAAAAAACGCACTGGACTGCATGTGGTGTGAACTGGCCCTTAAATTCACAGGTTTTCCTCTGTTGCTGAATTTTTATTTAGTTTGAGCACTAAATATATTTCAAGTCATTGTCAAGTTTCCACAAATGTTCTCCCACTGGTGCATTGCAGTGACTTAGATATCAGATGAACTATCCACTGTGGATAATAAATCAAGTTTTAGTAATTCCATGGAGATTCTGCTCACCAGCTTTAAACTAATACAAATATACTCTAGAGTTTAGCTGTTATAAAAATATTCTTTCTTTATGTGTTTTAGATAGAAACTGTTATGCCGCAAACAAACGCTCGGAATTTCCGACAACAAATGTTCAATGGGAGCTGTTGGTCGGAAATTCCGACCTTGTGTAGGCCCCATTGGACATTTTCTGTCGGAATTTCTGACAACAAAAATTTGAGAGCTGGTTCTCAAATTTTCCATCAACAAAAAATCTGTTCTCGTAATTTCCGAGCGTGTGTGGACAATTCCGACACACACAATTTCACGCATACTTTTAATCAAGTACAAGACGGAAGCGTTCGGTCTGGTAAAACTAGGGTTTGTAATGGAGATAGCACATTCGTCACGCTGTAACGGACTGAAAAGCACAAGGCTGAAAAGCCCTAATCGTCTCCCACCAAACTTCTACTAACACGACTGGTATTGAAATTCCCTTTTCTAGTGCCGTCATACGTTTTGTACGTCACCATGTTTTTAACGCTTAGAATTTCCGAAAACATTTGTGTGACCGTGTGTATGCAAGTTTGAGCCAACATCCATTGGAAATGTATCCACGGTTTTGTTGTCGAAATGTCCGATTGTCTGTATGCAGCATTACTGTACCTCTGAGATGAGCTAGTCAACCTGTTGTTTCTGCTGTAAAAAGTTGGTAATGCTATTTTTTGTATGTATGTTGGGGTCTCTAGGAAACAGAAAAATGAACATGCAATGTTGAAAGTATAGAGGAGGGAGTATGAAATAATTCTGGGACATCGGGGATGTTCACCACTGAATTACACAGCCTAATACGATGGCAACTCTATAGCTAAAGTTGGCCCATGGTTTAAGGTCACAGATAGAAAGGACATTTTCTGTTGGTAATTTTTCAGTTATTTAGCAGCACATAACTTGGCATATTGTGACATCTCCCTACTTTCATATTTCACATTTTTGCAAGCCGCTAAAAGGTATCACATTGACCATTCCTTTTGACATTTTTACTTATGTATTTATTCCCGAATAACATTACAAAGTATTTTTTATTTTGAATTGTAAGTATCCATGTATACGTTTAAGTTGGGTCATTCAAGAGGAACTGCAGTCTGCTCACATAATTGGTAATAAAAACATCTTTGGTATTCTGAAGCTCCCCTCCAACAACTTTGCATTGTATTATATACTGTGATTCTCTACTTGCCAAATATGCTGCAATAATCTCCCTCCACTGAGTCTGCTTGCAACCATTATAACTGTGGGCAACTGAAGCTGCTGCTTGTTCACTTCCTGGATTGACACAGACACACAAACGCACACATCCAGCTCTGCAGCTCTCATTGACCCTATTATGACTCACCCCCCCCCCCCCATTCCTGGCAAACTCACAAAAGTGAGAGAGAGGGCCGTGCATGATGTCAACAGGAAGTGGGCTATATAAGGTATTTACTGACAGAAAAAAAAATGTTTTACTATACAAGGTTAAAACAACAAGGGCAAAAGATTTAATAGATAAAAGGTGAAAAAATTCCGCTTTCAGGACCCTGCATTCCTGCCAACAAGGATAGATTTGGACATGATACAAATGGGGCGTCGGATTAACATTTTGACCATTGCATACCATTGGCAGTTACATTATACAAACAACTTTCTACAAGTACAAATAGAAAGTACAAGTACAAGAGATCAATATGCAGCAGTTTTGGATAGAAAGCCAATAAACATTCTGAAAAAAAAAAAAGAGAGAGAAAATGTTGTCGACTATAGTGAAACCACAGCTTAAGTATTAGGGGCTTAAAAAAAATGCATATTTAATGGGGGGATTAGGAGTAACCACATTCAATTTCATTTTATTTTATTTTTTGTATTATGCTGCTTTCATAAAAGTTTATTAAAAAGCAACCGTTAAATACATTTTAGCTTTGAAGGCTTAATAGAGACCTCAAGGCACAATAAAAAAAAAAAAAATCAGATCATAAATGTGTTTTGATGCACTATTTAGGAAATAAAATATTATTTTATTTTATATAATGATCACATTAACTATTTTTAGTAAAAAGATCACCACACAGAAGGGATTAGCTTTTGGTGTTATTAGCTCCTGATATCTAATACAATATGCATGGTATTCCAGCTGTTAAAGGAGATCTATATTCATTTTAAATCATGACAATTGTAATAAGAATACAAACAATAGTTATTTTTGTGAATCTAATATAAGCTTACTTGAAACATCTCCTTTCATGTTGTGAGTGCTGCCTGTCTGCTGGTCATCTTTCTTTTACATATCCCATAGTACCTTGCTGCTTGCAAGCAGAGATTTCTATACTGACTCCGCCTCCTGACAGTCCTCCTCTGAGCCCCTCTGTAGTTCAGAAGGCAGGCTCTGTGAAAGGTGTGACACAGCGGTGCCTACTCACAGGGCTTAGTAAACACATGTCACAGAATTCAAGGCAGTAAATGTGTAAGGCCGCGTACACACGACCAAATAAATCCGATCAAATTGGTCTGTCAGACCGATTTGATCGGATTTGTCTGCTGGGATATATTGGTTTGATCGTGTACACACGATCAAACCAAAATCCCCGCCGGCAGACAGCGCGGTGACGTGACGGCGACGTTGACCATTCGATGCATGTGCGGCCAGATATGTCTGCTGGTTAGCGTACTAACCAGCAGACATGTCGGACGAACGGGTTCCCAGCAGACAGATTTTAAAGCATGCTTTAAAATCTGTCTGCTGGAAAAATCTGTCTGTCCGCCCGTACACACGATCAAATTTGTCTGCTGAAACGGTAAGTCGGACCGTTTTCAGCAGATAAATTTGATCGTGTGTACGCGGCCTTAGGAAAGTAAGTTTACAAAGTTTGATTGTTCAGAATCATAGGGTATCCCAGGGTATCCCAGGGTGTACTGGTCACATAACATGTTGCTTCTCCTGCCCTATGCCTTTGGGCGAGCCTTTTATACCAGCCAAAAGGGCCACTGTGTATTGCACATGGCACCTTTTTTTTGTTTAGCGTGTCACATATTTATTAACGGCAACTGCACATGTGTTGTATTTTTATGTTTTCTGCACAGAGACAGAGGGTGCAAGTCATCAGGGAACCTGCCCTGATATTGGGGGGTTTTCTGTTCTTCGGGTCTTTTGCCATTCCCCATCCAGTGGTGTCTCTCGGCCCCATGTAAAAGGGACCTTAGGTAAAATGTAGACTGATAGAATGGATATTGAGTGTCCCATTTCAAAGTCTGTTTAGGAGTAGGATTAGGTTTAATGTTTAAGGAAAAACGTTACTTTTACAAAAAAAATAAAAATATCATTGCTGCACAAACCATTTTGTAATTTTCAAGTTTTTGTGAATTGCCTTTTATTTCCACCTGCTTTCACTGTAATTTCTGGAATTGTAAAATGGTGAGGTGCTCTCTATACATTGGTGTAAAAAATTCAGAAATATAATTTTCTGTTTGTGTGATTGCCTCATTGCTTTTCCCATGTCAAATCTGATCCATACCCTTCAACATGAGTTACATTTTTGTTGAGATACCATCCTAAGGTTCATCGTTTCCTCACTTCCTCATGACCTTGGGCGCAGCAGGCTCCCAAAGGGGCGCCCGGGCCAGAGGAAGTACCTGTTAGATGAAAATTAACGAATGGCAAGGAAGCTTGTACAAATATTTTTAATTACATAGCACAGTCTGTTAATGTTGGAATTTATGACCTGGAATGTTTTTGCTTACTATTCTGAGGATCGGCCCACCCATTGTCAAAAATACTTTAATAAAATCTTATTGAACCTAAGGTTCATCGTTTGTGAGGTAGACCTGCATTCAAAGGGGTGCAGACACTGCAGCTTTTCTCATTAGAACAGGTGGTCCTCCTAATAAAGGTAGACCCATCCATCCAGAAATCATGTATGTTTATATATATATATATATATATATATATATATATATATATACTGTGTGTGTGTATATATATATATATATATATATAGCGCTGCCTACACAGTATTGAGGTTTTGTGTCTTTTATGAAATTTAGTTTGCTTACTTTTAGTTAGTGTTTTTCGCGGCAGCTTTTCTTATCTTGCCTTAAATTGGTTATTTTTTTATGTACTGTAATAGTTATGTTATATTTTGACTATTTCAAGAAGCGCTTAATATTTGTAGCAGGAGGTCTCAAGGTATGTATATTTTTCACCTAGTTGCCTATTTGCTTTCTAGCGTTGCACATTATAGTGATTTTGAATCCTAAACCCCAAACATTTTTATTTATTGATGTATTAGTTTTGGATAGAGCAAGGAATTGTTAGAATTCCTCTTGGGTTTTTATAGTCATCTCTGTGCCTGATTGTCCAGATGGCAATGCGAAAAAATCCAACATTTGAGTTGTCACCATATCAGGAATAAAGTGGGTCAGACTTATGACCAACTCTCCAACTAGTTGGCATTGTTTGCTGTATGAAAACTTTTTGGTCATGGAAACAGCAGTACACTACTGTATAAACATTTATAAATATACTACATTTTATAAATGGTGCAAAGGTGACATTAAAACACTATCTAAAGATGGTTGACACAAATTCTATAGCAGCCTAGTATGCTTTAATGTTGATAATGGGCTGCTCTATTCAATTAATGGCCTAGTCATAGGAACAGAACCCAGTTACTAAGTGCATTGCATGAGATCACTTCAAATCTATGGTAATAAACGCCCTATCTACACAACTTATGTAAACTTAAATAGTTGAAAGAACTTTCAATTGAGGCATTTTTCCAGGTGAAATATTTAAAAAAAAAGCATTTAAACAGGTTGTAAAGGTACATTTTTTTGCCCTAAATAGCTTCCTTTACTTACCTCATCCTTTGATTTTTTCCTTTTAAATGTCCTTATTTCTTCTGAGAAATCCTCACTTCCTGTTCTTCTGTCTGTAACTCCACACTGTAATGTGAGGCTTTCTCTGGTGTGGAGTGTCGTGCTCGCCCCCTCACTTAGACTACAGGAGAGTCAGGACGCCCTCTCTATCTGCAACGTAGAGAGCGTCCTGACTCTCCTGTAAAAGCAAAATGGAAGGATGAGGTAAGTGAAGGAGGACTGCACTAAGGTAAAGGAAGCTATTTAGGGGGGAAAAAAATGTACTTTTACAACTCCTTTAAACAGTGTATACCTGACATAATGTAAGTTTACTTTTTTATTTTCTTACAAAGAGGAGATCTCTTTACAAATCTAGCTTTGTTATTTTCAACTAAGAAATCTCCCCTGTCTATGTCCAGAAATGTCTAGAAACAAACACGTCCTGTCAAGGAAACATTGAGCCGTGAGTCAGTTCATTCTAGGATTTGTCCTATATGATGCTATAGTTGTTCTATAGGATTGGAATACACTTGAATACCCGCAGTGTTTTGTGTGCTTGAATAGGATGTCATGATAATTCAGTGGGCCCAAACTACACTTGTCAGGTTAGATAAAATTTAGAGACAATTTAGAGACAAAGCAAGTCATTTAGCATTAGGAATGTACTCTTAAGTCTTAACTGCATGATATGTTTGGGATGTGTTATGAGACTACAACCTACTATTAATTTCCTTGTGCTTCCCTGAAGGTATAAGAGGCAGCACACTTTAAATAATTGTGCTCTTTGAGGATGGCAGGGGGGAAAAACAGGAAAAGAGATAAATGCCTATTTTTGTATATGTTTATATGTTTCCCTAAGAGCATGTCCACATTTATCCATGGAACAGAATGGAAAAAATATATAATATTTTCAGATTTTTTTGGATTGCTTAATAATAACTTTATAGTAAAATAAGAAACCAAAAAGCATTATCCAATTAGATGAAGGTTGATAAAGAAAATGTATACAGAAAAAGATATAAAGACTGGCTGGTAACCATTATGTAGCTTATCTTTAAAATTCCATCTGCCTAAGAAGTCTAACTTTATTAAGTGTGTTATTCTGTGATGGTCTGGTTATGTCATGTCTTGAAGATGCTGTACAGTAAATGCAGCTTAATTGTATAGGTGTGGTTTTTCTATAAATGTACGATTTAGAATTGTGGTATTGTGGGGAGTATGAACTTTGCCATGGTTAAAGCAAACTATAATCAACACATTTCTAGCTACTTTTGATAAAAGATTAAATGGTTTTATATTCTCATTTTGCTTTTTGCGTGCTGCCATTGGGGCGATTTCCCCCTCACTACCCCCAATAAAAATGTGTCCACCCTTCTTCCACTCAACTAAAAAGTTTTTTTTTTTCCTGTGGTTTCTTGGACAAGAAAGGAGATTACATATTTCCAATGGAAGATACAGCTATAAAACTTGATATGCTATTAAATGCAATATTGAGAATTTCCAAAATGAATTTTATAGATCACAGTCTGGGGTTAAGGCAAGTAGAAAATAAGCAACATCAGAACTAGTAGGGTAATGCCCCACAGATCCACACAAAGTCAATACCTCAGAAGCAATGAATACACCAATAAGTCAATGACTGTAATGTAAAAGTTGAAGTTCACCTTTTCAATAAAATAATAGATGCACATTTTTTTGCAGGTAAAAAAAAAATATGCATTTCTTTTGTTTTTTTGTTAGGGACCTGTAAAGCATTGCACCCACTATCGGCAGACTGTCGGTGTATTCGTTTGCCCCTACCTCCAATACGAACAAGCAGTTACACTTGAGACAGGAAACTCCAGGACCGAACATGGTACTCAACAGTGCTGTGGTAGTTTATTGGGAACTACAAGCCGACAGCCGCAAAGCCTGCCGCACCTTATAGTTTTCCCATTCACAGAGGACTGTGAATGGATGGCGCAGGTGGGCGGAACGCCACACAACCACGTTTGTATTTTATTGTGACCGCTAGCCACGGGAAAAGATTCCCACAGCTAGCGGTCAGCATGGGGGATTACGGGAGAGCGGGCCTGGTGTACATGTAACACACTGAATATGGGTGAAACCTGTAAGGCCTCGTACACACGAGGCAATAGATTTGTTCAAAGCGGCAAACCAAAATCCCCGCCAGCAGACGGCGCGCTGACACGTCGGTGACGTGGTGGTGATGTTGACGCCGCCACGTCACTGCACCAAGAAGTAAAACACTTCCGCGCATGCGCCGAATCCATTCGGCGGCGGTGCGAGGCGACATGTCTGCTGGTAAGTGTACTAACCAGCAGACATGTCGGGCGGACGGATTCCCACCCGATAGATTTCAAAGCATGCTTTGAAATCTGTCGGGTGGCCAAATCCGTCGGCTCGCCCGTACACACGATCGAATCTGTTTGCTGGGGCGGTCGGGCCGACCGTTTCCAGCAGACAGATTTGATCGTGTGTACGAGGCCTAACATGTTACTAATGGTGAAATTATCTGTGAACTCTTGTGGCTCTATTTATCATTATTTTTACCCATGTTTTACACAACTTTTTCCAGGATTTACCTGTTTCACCTAGAAAATATGCTACATTAGGGTGAAAATATTGATAAATTGTGCCCTATGTATTTTGAGGGACTATGTTTGACATAGGGACAAGCACTAATGCCACGTACACACGATCAGTCCATCCGATGAGAACGGTCTGATGGACCGTTTTCATCGGTTAACTGATGAAGCTGACTGATGGTCCGTCGCGCCCACACACCATCGGTTAAAAAACGATTGTGTTAGAACGCGGTGATGTAAAACACAACTACGTGCTGAAAAAAATGAAGTTCAATGCTTCCAAGCATGCGTTGACTTGATTCTAAGCATGCGTGGATTTTTAACTGATGGTTCGTGCCTACTAACGATTGGTTTTGAACTATCGGCTAGGAATCCATCGGTTAAATTTTAAGCAAATTGGCTTTTTTTTAACCGATGGTTAACCACTTAAGCCCCAAATATGCTGCTAAATGCCCAAATGTGTTTTTACAATTTGGCACTGCGCTGCTTTAACTGGTAATTGCGTGGTCATGCAATGTTGTACAGAAACTACGTTTGCGTCCTTTTCTTCCCACAAATAGAGCTTTCTTTTGATGGTATTTCATTGCCTCTTCGATTTTTATTGTTTGCGATATAAATGGAAAAAGACCATAAATTTTGAAAAAAAAAAGATTTTCTTATAACAAAAAGTAAAAAATATCAAATAAACAAAATTTTAGTCAAACATTTAGGCCAAAATGTATTCAGCCACATGTCTTTAGTAAAAAAAATCGCAATAAGCGTATATTTATTGGTTTTCACAAAAGTTATAGCGTCTACAAACTAGGGTACATTTTCTGGAATTTACACATCTTTTAATTTATGACTCATTTCTTGTGGTGCTAAAATGGCAGGGCAGTACAAAACCCCTCCAAATCACCCCATTTTGGAAAGTAGACACCCCAAAGAAACTGATGAGAGGCATATTGAGTCCATTGAATATTTTGTTTATTTTGTCCCAAGTGATTGAATAATGACAAAAAATAAATAAAAAATGTACAAAAAGTTGTCACTAAATGATATATTGCTCACACATGCCATGGTTATATGTGGAATTGCACCCCAAAATACATTCTGCTGCTTCTTCTGAGTATGGGGATACCACATGTTTGGGACTTTTTGGGAGCTTAGCCACGTACGGGACCCCGAAAAACAATCGCCACCTTCAAGATTTCTAAGGACATACATTTTTGATTTCACTCGCACAAATCTTGAAGGCGGTGATTGGTTTTCGGGGTCCCGTACACGGCTAGGCTCCCAAAAAGGGGACTATATATTTTTTTTAACAAAGCACTAGGCAGTAGACAACATTGGATGAAATAAATTGCACTGTTTGTTACTGATGCTTTTACTTGGCCTCTTAATACTTGTTTGTGCCAGACTAGAATATACATCTGAAAATAGCAGCCGCATATAACTGTGGCGTTCTCTTTGGGGATTCTTTCAACAATAAAACTTTTCACAGGATTTGGCAGTCACTGAGTGATCATTGCTTTGATGGTTATCATACACGCAAATATGTTTCCTTTGGCAAGATAAAGAACTTTCTACTAGACAATGGTGCATGTTTTTGTTGATAACTATTGCACAACATGAGTCAAGGTGAAACTGAATGCAATTTACGCAAATTGCCAGAGTAATTTATTTGGTGTAGAACACAGGTGTGTTGAATGTACTTATCCAACTGGCAGGTAAAAAAAAAAACAATCAATTGTTTTTAAAGCAGAACTCCATATTTTTTGTTTTTCAAAAATACAATATTTCCCAACAGAGCTATTGATTATATAGAGGAAAGGATTGCTGCTACTCCCAAGCAGCCCAGGAGAATAAACGATAAGGAACAGCCTTGGCCTACATGTCTCCACCACATCACACACCCTGATGCATTTCCCCCTTCCATCGGGGGGGGGGGGGCACTGCATGTTCTAGCACGGCTTCTCTGGGCTTTAGAGAGCAGAGGCCTCATGTTTATGCAGAACTGTAGTCCACAGATACTTGTGGTGTCTACATTTTTTAAACTTTCCTGGCCATTGTAATGCTGTTATGGATTTTTATGCGCAGTTGTTACCAAGCAACATCAATTTACCCCGACACAGATGTTAATAGACCGCAATCGGATTTTGTTGTATGCTGATGCAGGCTGTACTTGTGAAGTTTAATTTTAAGTCTCTCCTGATTAGTTATGCAACAGCTGTTGTGGTTTGTTCCATGTAACTCCACTTACGCTAACATGATTTTAACAGTTCCTCACCCATTTACTGTAGTGGCCAGTGGAAATTCCGTCCATTTCTCTGTGGCCACTTTGACATTTTTTGCTTGACACAGTACTGTTCGTAGCCTTTTTTCAGGCCCCCTCATTGATTTTAGTATTGTAGTACATCTGGGTTTTTGGAGGTTTGGGTCTTTACCCGTAGCTTTTAGTGGGGAGACTTCCCCACTGTTAGACTACATTGTTAAGCATTGCAGGCTATAACCTGTAGCGTAGGGAAAATCCAACAGGGTGGTTGTACAGAAGTCACATGGTAGAATGACTTCTGTAAAACCTCAGTGTTCATACATGGATCAAAATTTGTCTGGTCCCTTCTAAACTGGACAAATTTGGATTCATGCATGATCGGCTTTAATTCCATTTTTACTGTTGTGTTAAGAGGGTTCACTATGGTCTGATTCAACTATCTGCTGGGGACAACCTCTGACACATGGATCACTACTGTTGGTTTCTCCCTCTGCTAAATCTGACACACATATGTTGGACTTCTCCAGTTCTTAATGGTGGACTCTATGCCCTCCCCTGTAAGTATCATTCAGCCCAATTTTGGATTGCAACTATTGCAACCCAGCCTTTTCTTTTCTGCATGTTGAAGCCCTGATTTGTTTGAGTAAGGAAAATGTCAGAATTTGTGTTTCCTACATTGACGCCACCATGTCACCACTCCATTCGACGCATGCGCAGAGATTTATGTCCGCTGGTTAGTGTACTAACCAGCGGACATATCCGACGGACATGTCTCCGGCGGACAAATTTCAAAGCATGCTTTGAAATTTGTCCGCTGGGAAAACATGTCCACTAGCCCGTACACACGATCGAGTATGTCAGCTGAAACGGTCCGTCGGACCAGTTTCAGCAGATATATTCGATCGTGTGTACGCAGCCTTAGTCTACTTTCTGTAAGGTCTATCCTAGCTCATGAAAGGCATACTTCACTTGGTGAGTCTTGGGGCTTCCACTCTAGGAGTTTTTATATGGGACATATCCTTTCTTTCCTGCAGTTAGGTCTAGACCAGTGTTTGGCTCTCAAACCATTTAAGGGTCAGGTCTCTGTCTACAAGGAACCTTTTTGGTTGTCCATAAGGACCAGGTAGGGTTGAGGCTCATGGCTTTCTTCTTGCCTATTCTTCTGCCCTTCACATCAACCAGGGCATTTTTCTCATGTGCTTCTGTGTGGCTCCAATTCTATCAAAAGAAAATTTCACTCTGTTGTGTAAATGTCACCCGGTCTGTAATGTTGTGAGTCTATTGCTCAGCTACTGCTTCTTCAGGAAGTCTGATTCCTTTTGTATGAATGTATTCCATGGCAGTAAGCTGACAGTCCAGAATCTCTAGGCAGCTCAGTAAGGCCATCATCCAAATGTACTGTCTTAAAGTGTTCCTAAAACCAGAATCCTACATTTACTATATCTGGTCTCCCACAGTACACAGAACATGGCCATGCAATTATTTTGGTGAATATAAACTGCATTAGCAGTTAGAGAAGCCTCGTGACTTTTATTAGTGTCTGGTAAAGGTTGTAGGAGGAGTTTTCATTCTCCTCTGACTGTCCTATGAGGCTGCATGACCCCTGACACTCTGTCTGGACAGTGCTCATTTACCCTGTGCTGATCACATGCACCCTCCCAAGAAAAAATAAACTCTTTAACAATTCGCACCAAACTGAGCAAATGCAGAGTCACTCCAAAGGCTCTGCTCTGTTCTATCAGGCGATGGATTTGGGGACAGTGAAAGAAGGCCAGGATCAGAGAAGATAAGATCAATCAGCTTTTTTATACAATGTGAATGATTAACACCTTAGGTTCCACAGTGAGTATAACCAGCATGCTTTAAATGATTTTACTATTGTGGGTTTCGTAACACTTTAAAGGGGTTGTAAAGGTATTTTTTCCCCTAAATAGCTTCCTTTACCTTAGTGCGGTCCTCGTTCACTTACCTCATCCTTCCATTTTGCTTTAAAATGTCCTTATTTCTTCTGAGAAATCCTCACTTCCTGTTCTTCTGTCTGTAACTACACACCATAATGTGAGGCTTTCTCCCTGGTGTGGAGAAAGCCTCTTGAGGGGGAGGGGCGAGCAGGAGTGTCAGGACACTCTCTACTTTGCAGATAGAGAAAGGAGCTGTGTGTTAGTGGGCGTCCTGACACTCCTGCTTGCCCCCTCGCCCCTCAAGAGGCTTTCTCCACACCAGGGAGAAAGCCTTGCATTACTGTGTTGAGTTACAGACAGAAGAACAGGAAGTGAGGATTTCTCAGAAGAAAAAGGACATTTGAAAGCAAAATCGAAGGATGAGGTAAGTGAAGGAGGATTGCACTAATGTAAAGGAAGCTATTTAGGGAAAAACATTTTTACCTTTACACCCCCTTTAAAGGTTGGTTCTAAACTGTCCTTTCAAGGCACACTCTACGTGATCTGTTAGTGCTTCTTGCTCTATTTTGGTATCATGCATCTTTTCCAGTTTGCAAGCCTACTTATCTGTTCTTCTGGTTTGGCTTTCTAAATTCTGCCAGAAGCATATTCAGATTCTGATTTCAGCTTCAGGTATTAGGTCCTTCAGGTGACGTTTTGATCTGCAAGAAGTCCTTAGTTTTTCTTTTGTTTTTTTCTGTGTCCCTCAATAGATGAGAAATAAAACATTTTTTTTTATATACTTCGTAAATACTTTCCTTAGAGTCTGAGTGGTTTATTTTTATTAACAGTAGACTACTATGCTACAAATCTGAGGCATGATCATTGTGGGGTTTTTGTTGCCAGTGTCCATTTCTCCTGTAGGTGGCAGTATATCGCAACAGTCTAAGAATTCCTGTGTCCCTCAATGCACCCCAAGAAAAGCATTTTATGATGGCAACAAAAATCATATTTTCCAGCATTCCAGAAAAGAAAAAGTGTATGCTTTTTAATTATCCAAGCTTTTTTTTTAAATCCCAACCTGCACACTCAAAACTACAGCTTTAAAGGAAATCTATACTGAGAAATATGTTGGCTGCTGTTATTACATCCCCTTTGAAAATGCTAGGTCCCTAGCTACCATTCTAAATCTATGACTTTCTGCATCACTTAACCCCCCTGCCGGAATCCCCGAGCGCGACTCGGGTTGGATTTTTTATGTAAATATCAATATCCCCGAGTCGCGCTCGGGGTGAATATGCAGAGCCTGCAGCACGCTGGCTTACCCTGTATCCAGGCAGGGTACTGTACTTACCTTGTCCCTGGATCCAGCGATGCATCCCCGCTGTGTGAGCGAGTGGCGTCCTCCATTCGACTCACACAGTGCCCGCGCGCCGCCGATCTCCGTTCCCTGCGACGTAACGGCGCACGGGGGCGGAGACCGGCGGCAAATTCAAAAAAGTAAACAAACACATTACATACAGAATACTGTAATCTTATAGATTACAGTACTGTATGTAAAAAGTACACACCCCCCTTGTCCCTAGTGGTCTGCCCAGTGCCCTGCATGTTCTTTTACATAATAAAAACATTTTTTTTGTGACTGCAAACTGTAGATTGTCCATAGCAACCAAAAGTGTCCCTTTATGTCAAAAGTGATTTTAGAGCAGCTAGAAAACAGCGATAATAAATGATAATCACTTGCAGAATTGAGCGATATCGATTTGTGGGGAAATTCGTCATAAAAAAATAAAAGTAATGACAGTGACAATTCTGCAACTGAGCAAATTTCACTGATTTTGATTTGATTACATTAGTGAATAATTTTTATTATAATTACATTATTATTTGTTATAGTTATTTATAGTTATTTATTATATTATAATTTTATGATTTTGTGTTTCAAACTTTATCATACCCGGGATGTCTACTAGACTCTGGTTTGGACAAATTTAAGTGAGTTATTCCTAAAAATTGCAGGCCTACAGTATAAAAAGCAGAATTTCCATGCAAAATAATTGTACCGCTTTTGGTACGTAATTCCAGACAGAATCATACCGTCAGGGAGGTTAAAAAGAACAAATATGCTGATCAGGAGTTCCAATGGTAATAGGGGCAGAACTAAAAACTGTGGTGTGGGTTTTTGTTGCTGGAGCCCAAGTGGTGTAAGAAGTTATAGGGTGATCACTGAGGTCCACCTGTAACTGAAATATCTTCTTTAAACAGACATTCAAATATTTGACACTGTATTTGACACTGTAGAATGAAATGCTGCATGGTGTGAAGCTTTTCAGACTGGTCGGTTCATTTACATGAACATACTGCATTTCATTTATCTTTTATACAATCAACTGTGTCTGTATCCTGTATATTCATCCTCTTTAGATTAATTTCTAGGAACTGAAATGTCCAACCTGAATCTTGCAGTACCCATAGGCCACGATCAGTCCATCCGATGAGAACGGCCCGAAGGACCGTTCTCATCGGTTAACCAATGAAGCTGACTGATGGTCTGATGTGCCTACACACCATCGGTTAAAAAAACGATTGTGTCAGAACGCGGTCACGTAAAACACAACGACGTGCTGAAAAAAAACGAAGTTCAATGCTTCCAAGCATGCGTTAATTCTGAGCATTCGCTGCTTTTTAACCGATGCTTTTGCATACTAACAATCGGATTCCTCTTTTATTGAATTGTATTGTAAGTGTACTGTCTGCCCTCTGGTTGTAAAGCGCTGCGGAAACTGTTAGTGCTATATAAATCTTGCATAATAATAATAATAATAATGTTGCATCTGCATATGCATCTCTTAAAGCTTATCCACTAGTGATGGGCTCAGGCGTGTCTGGGATCAGAATCTTAACCCACCTGAGCAATCTCCAGAGGAAGTCGACACTTCACACCACCAATCTTAGGCAGTGAGGCATTTTCCTGGTCCTCCGCTGCACAGAAGGGGAAATGCCTCATTACCTATGATTGGTGATGTGCGGTGTCAAGTTCTTAGCAGGATTGCTCAGGTGGGTTGGGACTTTGATCTGTAACATGCCTGAGCCCAACACTGTTAGTCTGCATTCACACCTGAACGTATAATTTTGAGGCTGAAAGTCGCACGTTTTTGCTGCGATTTTGTACAGGTCAAATGGTCACCAAAAAGAAGAAAAACACCTGTGATCTGCCTAAAAAGAAGCTCCGGAACTTGGATGAGCTTCAGGCGTTTTGGAGCTTCTAGCTTCAGGCGTTTTAGAGTGGAGATGTGAATCATCTCCATAGAGAATAATAGATTTCATTCCCCTCCAGCATTTTGTAGCTTCAGGCTTCAAGCACAAAACGCTCAGGTGTGAATGGGGCCTTAGACACCAATTTTTCATAGCCTACCAGTTTGGGCCTACACACGTATTTAAACCACTCAGCTTAATCACACAGCCCAATGTTGGAATGTAATAGGAGAATAATTACACAATGATATGGTTGTACACCTAGCAAAATCATAGCTCCCAACTGTCCCTGATTTAGAGCAATGT